>JAECWO010000050.1:0-409671 GCA_018150735.1 Drosophila sp. 14030-0761.01
TGTTTATACATAAGCATACCGCTTCTCTGCCGGCGCCGTAAGAGGGCGCAGCTAAGCGTTTAGCCATAGTGAACAATTGTTTTAGAATTAAGAATCAGTGAATAAAGATCGCTCAGACAACGCACAATTTAAATGTGTTCAAATTTATTGAGTGGAATAATACAATTGACAAAGTTATAAAATTTCTTAGGATCGCGAGAAAACTGACATTTGCAGCGCCGTAGATAATCCTTATAGCATTGCATATTAAGGACCATAAATCTCGAGCGAGCAACAGAATACAGAGTGAAATCAGACGAACGGCGAGTTTTTTTAAACTTCTTATAGCATCGTGACTTCACATTTTTCAAGTTGGATAACGAGAGAACCAAGGAGGTCTATTGGAAATCACCTGTCTCTTGAGAGGAACACAATTATCGAAAAGTGAATCAAGTGTACTATAAAAGAAAGAAATAGCTGAGTCCATGTCTATACAATTTTAAAAAAAAAACCAATCTTTAAAACAAAAAAAAAAAAATTTTTTTAAAAAAAAAATGGGTTGAGATTAATTTTAAAAAAAAAAAAAAGTGGAAGGAAAAGGTAGATCAATTGTATTAATTTACAGTAGGATGAAATTTATCTTCCCGGAAAGGGACATTCAAGAAGGTTCAATCCTGGAAACAGCACAATTGGAAGGATCAAGTACAAATATCAGATCTAATGATCTTCCATTTGTATTACGGAAGGGACATTTCAAGAAGGTCAACAAAGTCATGTGACGTGGAAGGCAACAGTATAGTAGACTCATCCGCAAGGGACCATGCTATGGAAGGTAAATTAAAATCTCCTAGAACAATGCGAATATCAGGATTAGAAGTTGAAGCAAAAACAGATCGAATTGCCTCTAAATGATTTAAATAAGCCACCATGTCAGACTGCGGTGGAATATAAGAACAAGTGATGTAGGCGGAAAATGAATGATGATCTACCTTAACACTGACAAACTCAATCTCCTGATTATAAGAAGGCTGAATCTGTTCAGATGGTAAAGCAATCAAAACTCCTCCACCCACGCGAGGAGTTCGATCACATCTGAATACAGAAAATTTTGAAGCAAAAAAGTGGAATGTCAGGTTTTAGCCACGTCTCCGTAAAAGCTAAAATGTTATTCGTAAAAGAAAGGCTATCTACATAGAGATTAGTAAGTTTTGATTTCAGTCCTCTCACATTCTGGTAACCCAGATTGAGGGACGAATCTAGTTTTTGACACACCAGCAGATGCTGGTGTGCCCGAAACCGTATTAGTAGCTTGAGCAGCACTTGGCAGGCGAATCGGTGGCCGATTTTTCTTTTTCACAGTATATTCTTTAACTATAATGTGCTCCGGCCAAAAACGTTTATGACATATGTAAATGGCAAGACATATTTTAAATGACGAAATGTCACGGGCATACGAAAATGTAAACTTTTCCACTGCAATATTCGAATCTTTAACCACAGAACGAATATAGGCTATAACATCATCAGATGTGACTTCAGGGGCAAGCCTAGAAACAAATACATGTTTCTGTGGTGGAACACCAATAAGATCCCTTGGCGGCTGTGCTACAATAGCAGCTGCAACATTGGGAGTTGCAACTGCTGACGCAGCAAAGCCACTAACAGGGCCTCCTGTGATAAAACTATCGGCAATTTCCATTCGATTGGAGATTGCCCGGACAAATCCGGAACACGCTACATTACTACCGATAGGAACCTAATGCTTTTAAACGATATTAGGCGCTGATTACTGGGTGAAGATATGGCATAAGACCCACCAGGGACGAGAAGAGACGCCGGCGGAGCATGAGATGCACTTCGAGTCTTTTTCCGTTTAGGCGACTCGTTTAATAGCTTTAGGCTACTAAACTGAGCCTCCAACGACATAAACTCCGCTTGGAGTTTATTAAAACCAGCCCTCAGAGTGGTAAAGCCATCTCTAGTCCGCTTCATGAAAGTCCGCATCTCATTCTCGATACCGCGGCAAGAATCACATCCATACTTCAAGCCTCCACCGATTTTAATAGTGTCATGAATCTTCGGCGTGAGACCCGCACACTTCACATGTACGGGATTCTCACACAACCAGCAGAAGATATAATCATGACAATCTTTAGCCTCGGTGGAAACTTTGCAGTTTCTTTTGGAGCAGACAGACATTATAATTTTTTTAAATAAATTGAAGAAAATAATTTAAAAATATAAATATACTGACCAGATCTGAGCACAAGGGTTAATATATTTAAAGCTTAAAAGCACAAAACGAAAGCACGTATTACTCAGACGCGAGAAAGGAATAGACGAGAGCGCGAACAAAAAGTAATAGGAAAGAGCGGGAGAGCGCGTCAAATTGAACGCATGCAACAACAATTTGTACGCGTAGGCGCGAGAGTAAGTTATAACGGATATATGTTAAAACGCAAGAGCAAAAGAATTAACAAAAACAACAACACCGCCTAGAGAGATTTTGTTGTATGTTAATAAACGTTTTGTTAAAATTTGATTTTGCGTTTGCACAAGTAAAGAACCAACAAAAACCAAAACGCGAAATGGAAATAAAAAAATCGGAAATTATTTCAACTATGCCGAGTTGAATATTGAGAAATTTAGGAATTTTTTGTCGCGAGGATGAGTGAAACGATTTCTAAATCCTCCGGCCTGCAAGGTATCCACTAAAGTACGTGGCATTGGACAATGCGATGCTGGCACCCTAGAGACGTTGTGTCAGTTATGACTTTCGCCTCCCGGTGATCCGCTGCGAGAATTCGAGGCATTGGCCGTCGTATTACCAAGTTTGACAGGCGCTCTTCCATCCCGCCCCGTTTCCAATGAGATCAACCCTAATTCGATTGATCTTTCTTTGGCCGATTTTCAGTTCCACCAAACTTCTCCAATTGATTTGGTGCTCGGAGTGCAGCTCCTCCCCATCATCCTTGGGGAGCGCCTAATAAAAAATGTCGGTGGCTCGTTAGTGGGGGTTGAGACGATGTTCGGATGGGTTCTCTGTGGACCTATTGCCGTTGAGCCCGAGACGTCGCGCTTCACCTTCTCGGATAGCGCGGTGACGATCCCCACCCCCCAAAACCTCTGCGAAATTGAGCGCAGTATTGTCGGCGGAGCAGCTCCCTACAGCTGCCGTGTTTGTCAAGGGACTCACGCACTCCGCCAATGCCAGCAGTTTCTCCATCTGCCAGCGCAAGAGAGGCTGCGAGTAGTTCTGATCAAGAAATACTGTTTAAACTGTCTGGCACATACTCCACCCTATCCTGTCGAACCACTTCGGGATGTCGGCGTTGTGGCCACTTGCACCACACGCTCCTTCACATTGACGATCCAGCCCAAGGAGATAACAAACATGCGTCCACCCTTCTGAAAGGATCGGAACGGACCTCTATCCTGAGGTCAGCTACCCAGGATTCGGCCCCAGTCGATGCAGGATTTTCACCAACTAGCACCCCATTTTTCGTCCCGGCATCCCGGCGCTCCAGAACGCTGCCGCTCCCCATTCCGTTCTCTGCCCAGCGTGGCAATTGCAACTTGTTGCAAGGGGGGCGGCATGTTCACGCCAGATCGTGACCAGCAAGGAGCTACACTAGAAGGAATGACCGGTAGTATATATAAAAAATATAATAATATATAAAATATTTATATATTATAATTTCTTTTAGTTTGAATATTCCTGCTTACTAGTTTTCTTTTTTTTTCACGTTTTAGGGTGTTTGGTGGTCGCATATGCCCTATTTTTTGGCTCCCATCGACAAATACTGGTAAGTAGGGATAGTGGGATCTTGTCCCATCACTAGTATCAAAATATAAAGAAGTGACAATTTAACAGAAACTTTTAGTAAATTAATTAATAATATGCTTATTGTCTATTTGCAGGTCATTTGGAGTCTGGTCATCGGTATTGCGAGTTGGATCGGTCGTCAGGATGGAGCAGCAGGTAAGTATTTGAGTAGCAATCGCAAGTGTGTTGGTAAGTAAATTGGACGGCCAGGACGGAAAAGGACTAGGATGCCCTGAGACATCTAGGAATCGTTTTGTGGCCGCCAAACGTGTAGTAGAGGCCATTCCGGGTAAGAAAATTTTGTAAAGTCGATGGGAGTGGCAATCTTTTTTTCTTTTCTTCTTCCTTCTCTTTTTTAATTGCAGGCCAATAGCAGGAGTAGGTACAGTCCAGATGTGTTTCATCGAGGCGTAGTGACTGCATGCTGAAGTGGAGGTGAGGCCAGGTTGACCAGAGAAACCCACTCAAAGGACGAAAAGGGCATAGGGTGTCCTGATGCGTCTGGTTTTCACTTTGTGGCCGTCCGATGTGTAGTGGAGGCCATTGGAAGAGAAAAATTTGTGAAAAGTCGAAGGAAGTGGCACAGTTTTTTTTTCTTCCTCTTCTTCGTGTATTGTACTATGGAGTAGTGTATTGGCAGGTGAGCCTTCTGAAAAAAATGTTTTCAGTCTGGCATGTCGATGCATCGCCTGTGGCCGAGCAACTAACTTTTGTGTATACCTTAAATTAGGTCTTTACAAATTTTTTATAGTAATTATGGATTTTGTTATGAGTCCAGTGATATAAATATACTTAATAAACTAATACAGATTTGAATAGATGTACAGTTTTTGATTGATTAATGCTTGTTCACGCCAGATCGTGACCAGCAAGGAGCGGAGAGGGGGATTTTGGTCCAACGGCGAGGGCGGTCACACTAGAAGGAATGACCGGTAGTATTGATGTAAAAAGCCATTGAAATCGGACGCGTTCGACTCCGTAAATCCATAAGTTTAAACTTTCAACTCGAAAGCCCCAGTTTGGTAGTGCATACGCGAGTTCTGTGAAATAAAGTATTTAAATTAAACGAAAGAACCGCAGACTCACCCACCATCCGAGAAGGAAGTCTATTGGCACCCGCCAATTATATATTCATACCCAGCCTAAGGAAGCTTTCCGCCCCCCTACGAACATTTGGTCCTTCGAGCCGGATATCCTTCCGCTCGTCCAGCATCGCATCGGTGGAAATCTGCTAAGTTGTACATTTTATTATTATTTCCTTTCACTAACACTTACGCGCATACACCCTTAAAGGTGAGAATTTTCGCTCCACTATAGCGACCTTTCCACCTTTTAAGCCCTTGTATGTCCATACGTGACCTCTCCAAAGGTCTCACTTTACCACTCCGACCTATCCTGTGTCTGTCCATCGTGATAAAGTGCGCGTTTATTCCAAATTCCATTCATATATATATGTATGTATGTATATCCGTACATCATTACATACATATGTACGTCCAGCAGTCGCCATCTGCAAAGTGTGAAAAAAAATTAATATCGCGTTGTGTGTTTCTCAAGCCACTTACCGTGGGCTAATTGTGTTGTGCGTCCTTGTGCCCTTAATCCGTGTGCGATCCAAAATTCTAAAAATTAAAGTCCGAAAAAAATTGCGGCCGCAATTGCGCAACACCGGCAGACACACTCGTCATATGTGCACCAGTGTCTTTCCATTGCTCCGCCACTCGCACTACGGTCCAATAATCATTGCAGCCACTCCGTTTTTGGCTTTCCGCAATTAATTTCTACGCAACACAACGAAAATATTCCACAACGCGATAAAAATTAATTTTTGTTTCGCACTTAAAATCCAAACAAAGGCCTACCAGCTGATTCGCTGTTAGTGGTGGCCCGCGAGTCCAAGTCGTGACTGAGTCACGACTTTAGCCTTTTTCTGCTAAGTCACATATTTTTGACTCAGAAATAATTAAATTAATTTAAAAATTAATTTACATTGTCAAAAAAATATTATTGGCCACTTTGAGTGAAAAATAAATAAAAATACAAATATTCGGTTCCGGTGTGAACGGCGAACAAAAGTGCGAAAATTTAATATTTGGTGTTTGGCGCTTCAATTAAGTCCGAAGTAAATAATTCCAATTTTTTTGTTATAAAAAAAATTTTTATCGGCAATTATCCCAAGGACTCGCCATATCCTAGCGACCTTAGACCTATCTTTTTCGGCCAAAATCGCCAACACAACAATAAATACATAAAACAAGAAATATAAAAGAGGAAAAAAATAACGTCTGAGGTAATAAGAGACAAAAAAAAACCCCCAAATTTAATCCAACCCGAGCACACGCCACACCACCCACCGGCTCAAACCCATTGCGAGCCGCTCATTAGTCCGTCCTTTAATCCAAGCGACATCCATTTCAGCGATATTTTTTATTTTGTAGTGTAAGAATATTTCCACATTTTCTTTATATCTCCTTATAAGGAAGATTTGTTTTCGAAATTAACCTACAAAAAAAAAAAAAAATCACTTTTTATTATATATCCTTATAATAAAAATTTCCCCGAATATTTCAATATTTGCTTATATATCCTTATAAGGAAATTTTAACTTTTCGAAATTAACCTACAAAAAATCATTTTTATTATATATCCTTATAATAAAAATTTCCCCAAATATTTCAATATACGCTTACATATCCTTGTAAGAAAGATACACGTTTTTTTTGTCTGGCGCTTTCCTCCACATTTATAATTTAAATTAACGTTTCCTTTCCAGCCTATTATATATCCTTATAATCACCGATTTTCGACGTGTATACTCGCGTACGTTCATTAAATCATACAGTCCACTCGTCTCTCCTTCATTCCGATATCCGCTAGGGCAGAGAATATCCTTTCTCGGTAGCCCTTATCCCCTTCAAAGACGTCGATTATGTCAATCGACCCCTCCAAGGCGAGCACGAAATCCGCTATCCTCCCAGTTCCGGGCCGCAACGCGTCCCCTTCCACCCCGCCTTCTAAACCCAAGGCGCTTAGCACGCCATCCACCATCAGGCGTAACCCTTCCGGCTCTCCGTCTGCATCGCGACCCCGCAGCGCATCTCCTACTTCGCGCTCTTCCTCCGGCAAATCGGGATTCGCCAAATCCGCTTCTCGCGTTCCCTCCTTAGTCGTGACTTCTCCTGAGTCACCCGTGATCACGCGATCCCGTTCGCAAGAATTTCGCGCACGTGCCGACATGGCTCTGACGGATTTTATTGCCGTATGCGACGCCTTGACTATTTTCGAGGCGCGAGAGAGCGCAGGCCTTGAACAAGATGTGCCTTTATACTCCCTCAAGGTACACATGGAGCAAATCAAGTCGCTCTGGGCCAACATTGAATCTGAATATGCGCGCTGCCATAAGGCCTTCACGGCCAAAGACGATGAGGAGAGCCAAATGATGCTCAGTACGGTGAAGGCTAAGCACGAGTACTGCTACATGGTGTACGTGCGTGGCGCTACAGCGTTCGGGCAGCGAATCGAGCAGTTGTCCGCTTTAAACGCTCCCGCTCCCACCATCCCAAGGCCATAGATTGCCTCCATGTGAGGTTGAAGTTTTCGAAGGGGATAGCCTGGCCTGGCCTACGTTCCGTGACCTTTTTACGGCCATATACATCAACAATCCGTGCTTAGCGGAAGTGGAGAAACTATACCACTTAAACTCCAAAACACGAGGGGAAGCCCGGGGGATCGTGTCCAAATCCCCTTTGACTAATGAAGGCTTCCAGTCCGCATGGGAGAACCTTTCCGCGCGTTATGAGAACAGTCGGCTGCTCATCATGACCCAAGCCAAGCTGCTACTCCAGATTCCAGCCTTTGCTCAGGAAACAGGCACGGCTTTACGAAAGCTGCAGACAGCCTTTCAAGGATGTTTAACCGCTCTTGAGCGATCCGGGGCCAGTACAGAAAATTGGGATATCCTTCTCAACGCGATCTGTACAACGAGCAACGTGCACGATCTGCAAGAAAGAATACCATTCGACCAGAACGTGTCCCCGCTTTCTTGACATGTCCGATCAAGAGCGACTAGAAACAATCCGTCAACAGAAATTATGTCTGAACTGTTTCGCACGAGCGAGCGAGCGACGAACCTTCAGACTCCAATCCACTTCCGTCTTCCAACCTAAACGCTCAACGTTACTTTGCATCCACTCGTAGTAAAGGCCTACTAGGTACTGCGAGGGTGACTATCCATCACCGAGGCAGGGAGTTCCATGCACGAGCGTTGATCGACATGGGATCAGACGCAACGTTCATTTCTGAAAAAATGTTCCAAGCAATAAATCCTCCGTCCTGCAAGGTATCCACTAAAGTACGTGGCATTGGACAATGCGATGCTGGCACCCTAGAGACGTTGTGTCAGTTACGACTTTCGCCTCCCGGTGATCCGCTGCGAGAATTCGAGGCATTGGCCGTCGTATTACCAAGTTTGACAGTCGCTCTTCCATCCCGCCCCGTTTCCAATGAGATCAACCCCAATTCGATTGATCTTTCTTTGGCCGATCCTCAGTTCCACCAAACTTCTCCAATTGATTTGGTGCTCGGAGTGCAGCTCCAACCCATCATCCTTGGGGAGCGCCTAATAAAAAATGTCGGTGGCTCGTTAGTGGGGGTTGAGACGATGTTCGGATGGGTTCTCTGTGGACCTATTGCCATTGAGCCCGAGACGTCGCGCTTCACCTTCTCGGATAGCGCGGTGACGATCCCCACCCCCCAAAACCTCTGCGAAATTGAGCGCAGTATTGTCGGCGGAGCAGCTCCCTACAGCTGCCGTGTTTGTCAAGGGACTTACGCACTCCGCCAATGCCAGCAGTTTCTCCATCTGCCAGCGCAAGAGAGGCTGCGAGTAGTTCTGAGCAAGAAATACTGTTTAAACTGTCTGGCACATGGCCACTTGCACCACACGCTCCTTCACATTGACGATCCAGCCCAAGGAGATAACAAACATGCGTCCACCCTACTGAAAGGATCGGAACGGACCTCTATCCTGAGGTCAGCTACCCAGGATTCGGCCCCAGTCGATGCTGGATTTTCACCAACTAGCACCCCATTTTTCGTCCCGTCATCCCGGCGCTCCAGAACGCTGCCGCTCCCCATTCCGTTCTCTGCCCAGCGTGGCAATTGCAACTTGTTGCAAGGGGGGCGGCATGTTCACGCCAGATCGTGACCAGCAAGGAGCTACACTAGAAGGAATGACCGGTAGTATTGATGTAAACCGCCATTGAAATCGGACGTGTTCGACTCCGTAAATCCATAAGTTTATACTTTCAACTCGAAAGCCCCAGTTTGGTAGTGCATACGCGAGTTCTGTGAAAGCATTTAAATTAAACGAAAGAACCGTACGTTTTTAATACACAAAACTCCACAGACCCACCCACCATCCGAGAAGGAAGTCTATTGGCACCCGGCAATTATATATTCATACCCAGCCTAAGGAAGCTTTCCGCCCCCTACGAACAATGCTAGTTATTAGAAGTATTTACAATGTTAATATATTATTTTGATTTTTCCCTTATTAATTTTCTTTTAGGTAGGATATTCAAAGGTAGCATATGCCCTATTTTTGATTTAAATTTTTAAAGCAGTGTTGATTAGTATTGACAATACTGGTAGGTATGGAGAGTGGGATTTTGTTTTTTTTCGGTTTGGCATGTCTAACCATCGCCCATAGCCAAGCAACTGATCGTTGCAAGGCATTTTTATTTGATTTTACCTTAAGTTAGGTCTTTACAAATTTTTGAATTAAGGAAGGAGCTCAGATCGAGTCTTACAAAAAAAAACATAAATACACTTAATATTTACAAAATTAAACAGATTATACATATTTTAACTTAATTAACATAAATTATTAAAATAATTTTCTAAAATATAAATTGTTATTATTATTCTTTAAATAGGGAAAAATTGTCAAATTAATTAAAGGGATTTTTATCATTTTAGTTTTTAGGGTATTTTTGTCGTCGCATATGCCCTATTTTTGTTTCAGATTTTTAAAGCAGTGTTGATTAGTGGTGACAATACTGGTAATTAGGGATAGTGGGATTTTGTTCCATCACTAATAGCAAAAAGTAAACATTGATAGTTTTACAAAAATTTTTAACAAAATAATTAATATTATTTTTTCCTTGTTTGCGGAATTCGACTAGTTCCTGCTTGGTGGGTGCGCGGAATGCTTGACGCTCAGGGTTAATTGACGACGACGCGGCTGCTGTAGTTGATGATGATGTTGTTGTTGTTGCTTTTACTGCTGCTGTTGCTGCTGACGATGATGGGGATGCTGCCGAAGGTGTTATAAGTGAGTCCTGTCTGCTCATGCTAATGGTGCTGTTGTTGTTGTTATTGTTATTGTTGGCAGTGGGTAATGAATGTGAAAAATTGGCTATCAAACAGCATATGGAGGAGAGAAAGTTTGACAGGCGCTCTTCCATCCCGCCCCGTTTCCAATGAGATCAACCCCAATTCGATTGATCTTTCTTTGGCCGATCCTCAGTTCCACCAAACTTCTCCAATTGATTTGGTGCTCGGAGTGCAGCTCCTCCCCATCATCCTTGGGGAGCGCCTAATAAAAAATGTCGGTGGCTCGTTAGTGGGGGTTGAGACGATGTTCGGATGGGTTCTCTGTGGACCTATTGCCGTTGAGCCCGAGACGTCGCGCTTCACCTTCTCGGATAGCGCGGTGACGATCCCCACCCCCCAATACCTCTGCGAAATTGAGCGCAGTATTGTCGGCGGAGCAGCTCCCTACAGCTGCCGTGTTTGACAAGGGACTCACGCACTCCGCCAATGCCAGCAGTTTCTCCATCTGCCAGCGCAAGAGAGGCTGCGAGTAGTTCTGAGCAAGAAATACTGTTTAAACTGTCTGGCACATGAACACTCCACCCTATCCTGTCGAACCACTTCGGGATGTCGG
Organism: Drosophila sp. 14030-0761.01; assembly: GCA_018150735.1. NCBI lineage: Eukaryota > Metazoa > Arthropoda > Insecta > Diptera > Drosophilidae > Drosophila > Drosophila sp. 14030-0761.01. The sequence goes on from JAECWO010000050.1 coordinate 10,755, forward strand.
CGTTGTGGCCACTTGCACCACACGCTCCTTCACATTGACGATCCAGCCCAAGGAGATAACAAACATGCGTCCACCCTTCTGAAAGGATCGATGCAGGATTTTCACCAACTAGCACCCCATTTTTCGTCCCGGCATCCCGGCGCTCCAGAACGCTGCCGCTCCCCATTCCGTTCCCTGCCCAGCGTGGCAATTGCAACTTGTTGCAAGGGGGGCGGCATGTTCACGCCAGATCGTGACCAGCAAGGAGCAGAGAGGGGGATTTTGGTCCAACGGCGAAGGCGGTCACACTAGAAGGAATGACCGGTAGTATTGATGTAAACCGCCATTGAAATCGGACGCGTTCGACTCCGTAAATCCATAAGTTTATACTTTCAACTCGAAAGCCCCAGTTTGGTAGTGCATACGCGAGTTCTGTGAAAAAAAGCATTTAAATTAAACGAAAAAACCTTGCGTTTTTAATACACAAAACTCCACAGACTCACCCACCATCCGAGAAGGAAGTCTATTGGCACCCGCCAATTATATATTCATACCCAGCCTAAGGAAGCTTTCCGACCCCTACGAACAATGCTAGTTATTAGAAGTATTTACAATGTTAATATATTATTTTGATTTTTCCCTTATTAATTTTCTTTTAGGTAGGATATTCAAAGGTAGCATATGCCCTATTTTTGATTTAAATTTTTAAAGCAGTGTTGATTAGTGTTGACAATACTGGTAAGTATGGAGAGTGGGATTTTGTTTTTTTTCGGTTTGGCATGTCTAACCATCGCCCATAGCCAAGCAACTGATCGTTGCAAGGCATTTTTATTTGATTTTACCTTAAGTTAGGTCTTTACAAATTTTTGAATTAAGGAAGGAGCTCAGATCGAGTCTTACAAAAAAAAACATAAATACACTTAATATTTACAAAATTAAACAGATTATACATATTTTAACTTAATTAACATAAATTATTAAAATGATTTTCTAAAATATAAATTGTTATTATTATTCTTTAAATAGGGAAAAATTGTCAAATTAATTAAAGGGATTTTTATCATTTTAGTTTTTAGGGTATTTTTGTCGTCGCATATGCCCTATTTTTGTTTCAGATTTTTAAAGCAGTGTTGATTAGTGGTGACAATACTGGTAATTAGGGATAGTGAGATTTTGTTCCATCACTAATAGCAAAAAGTAAACATTGATAGTTTTACAAAAATTTTTAACAAAATAATTAATATTATTTTTTCCTTGTTTGCGGAATTCGACTAGTTCCTGCTTGGTGGGTGCTAATGGTGCTGTTGTTGTTGTTATTGTTATTGTTGTGGCCTAGTGGATGTTGGGCTACTATTGGATGTTGGGCTATACATCGATGGGTTCACAGCGTCACCGACGCCACTGTCAGTAGAGCTGCTACCTCCGCCACTTCTCATACTGTTACTTGAAGAATTTGGGTTGGTCTTATTGGCCGTCTTGTTCTTGGATGACGATTTACCGAAACGTTTCAATGAATCGATGCTTTCGAAACCGAATTGGACATAGCTCTCCGTCTGCTCACGATTCGGAAATTCTCGCAGTCTTCCCTCTTTGTAGATACGCAGCACATCCAGGGCCTTGCATTTTTCCATGAAGATAAGCCAAAGCGGCGAGCCCGGTGGATAATCTGGATCTTCGTATTTGTAGTCGTTTGGCATCATATCATTTGTGCCAGCATACGTCGTAGATGTTGCTGCTGCTGTCATCGCATCTGGAGAAGTTTTGATATTGAACCGCTATGGAACCTGCACATAGACATTAAAGAACGACATCTTTGGCTGAATCTTTCGCTGCTTTACTTTTTGTTTTTCTATATGAAGTACAGCGTAGTATATATATGTGACTTTCCTCAGTATAGTTTTCTCTCTTCCTATTGACTTCCAATATAACACTATTACAAATTTTTTTTCCAGTTTGGCATGTCGATGCATCGCCTACCTTAAATTAGGTCTTTACAAATTTTTATACCATGCATTCATAGAATGAAATGGTATATTAAAGTCGCCAAAATGTATGTAACAGGGAGAAGGAAGCTTTTCCGACCCTATAAAGTATATATATTCTTGATCAGTATCAATAGTCGAGTCGATTGAGACATGTCCGTCTGTCCGTCCGTCCGTCCGTCCTTCCGTCCGTCCGTCCGTCCGTCCGTCGGATAGAGTGCCTAGATCTCAGCAACTATACAAGCTAGAGCTACCAAATTTAACATGTAGACTCGTTTGGTGTGTACGCTGATCAAGTTTTTTTTTTTTTTTGCCACGCCCCCTTACGCCCACGCGATTCGAAAAACAATATTTTGAGCCCCCATATATCGGGAACTATAAAGGATAGAGCTATCGGATTTGGACATTAGATGCGTGCAGTATGCACGCAGACCAAGTTTATTTCAAATTTTTCCCACGCCCCCTTCCGCCCCCAAAATTTGAAAAATTCGATTTTCACCCGAAATATTTAATATGTAATTTAATTTGGCACACTAATACATGTCACGTATATCTATCATCCCACCAAATTTCACAAGAGTCGGAATAAAAATGGCCGAGTTATACATAGAAACGTTTTTCACTCATAGCGGTGCAAGGCAGATGCACGCAAAAAAGAGCGAGAGAGCATATGCTGGAAATCACCGATTTGGTCGGGGGGCGCTAAAGTGCTCGTTTCCACATAAGAGTGAGCGAGATAGCATTTGAAAGAAATTTAATATATATCTCTTCACCTAATGCATGGTATATCCAAGTCGGCCCGGCGGCTTACTTACTTTATTTATAATAATTATGGATCTCCTGTTGAGTCCGGTGACATAGATACACTTAATAAATTATACAAAACAGAATAGATGTACAGTCTTTGGATAATTAAAATTAGTTATTAAAAAGATTTGCAATCTTAATATATTATTTTGATTTTACCCTTATTAATTTTCTTTTTAGGTAGCGTGTTTATAGGTCGCATATGCTCTATTTTTGGTTTAAATTTTTAAAGCAGTGTTGATTAGTGGTGACAATACTGGTAAGTAGGGATAGTGGGATTTTGTTCCATCACTAATAGCAAAAATGTAAACAATGATAATTTTACGAACAATATTTAACAAATTAATTAATAATATGCTTATTATCTATTTGCAGGTTATCTGGAGTGTGGACATCAATGTTGCGATTTGGATCGGTCGTCAGGATGGAGCAGCAGGTGAGTATTGGAGCAGCAATCGTATTGTCGGTAAGTATGTGTATATTGTCGTGATGTCACATGTGAGTTTTCAGTTTGGCATGTCGATGCATTGCCTATGGCCGACCAACTGATCGTTGCAAGGCACTTAAATTTGTGTATACCTTAACTTAGGAGTTTACAAATATAGGTAATAAGAAAAGAGCTCATAATGAGTCCCACATAAACATAAATACACTTAATTAGAAATTACAAATTTAAACATTATAACAGAATTTGGTTGAGTAAAGTTAAGTGTTAAATATATATAAAATATTCATATGGTATAATTTCTTTTATTTTGAATTTTCCTTCTTACTAGTTTTCTTTTTTTTCACCTTTTAGGGTGTTTGGTGGTCGCATATGCCTTATTTTTTGGCTCCCATTATTAATTTGCAGGGTTGATTTTTAGTTGGGCTCGACAAATACTGGTAAGTAGGGATAGTGGGATCTTTTCCCATCACTATTATCAAAATGTAAAGAAGTGACAATTTAACAGAAACTTTTAGTAAATTAATTAATAATATGCTTATTATCTATTTGCAGGTCATTTGGAGTCTGGACATCGGTATTGCGAGTTGGATCGGTCGTCAGGATGGAGCAGCAGGTAAGTATTTGAGTAGCAATCGCATTGTCGGTAAGTATGTGGATATTGGCGTGACGTCACAGGTGAGTAATTTCCAGAGATTCATTACTAATTATTTTCTTCTTTGTTAAGGTACGCATTGTGGATGGCAGGACTAGAAGCCGGATCAGGTGAGTAGAGTCGTCAAGTAGTGTGGTAGTCATCTTCGTCTTATTAATTTGCAGGTACTGAGGAGAAGCTTTGGCCAATTGGGACCAAATTTGACGCCAGGACGAAAAAGGACTAGGATGTCCTGAGACATCTAGGAATCGGTTTGTGGCCGCCAAACGTGTAGTAGAGGCCATTCCGGGTAAGAAAATTTTGTAAAGTCGATGGGAGTGGCAATCTTTTTTTCTCTTCTTCTTCCTTCTCTTTTTTAATTGTAGGAGTAGGAGGTAGGTACAGTCCAGATGTGTTGCATCGAGGCGTAGTGACTGCATGATGAAGTGGAGGTGAGGCCAGGTTGACCAGAGAAACCCACTCAATGGACGAAAAGGGCATAGGGTGTCCTGATGCGTCTGGTTTTCACTTTGTGGCCGTCCGATGTGTAGTGGAGGCCATTGGAAGAGAAAAATTTGTGAAAAGTCCAAGGAAGTGGCACAGTTTTTTTAAATTAGGTCTTTACAAATTTTTTATAGTAATTATGGATCTCGTTATGAGAGCAGTGATATAAATATACTTAATAAACTAATACAGATTTCAATAGATGTACAGTCTTTGATTGATTAATGCTAGTTATAGAAGTATTTACAATGTTAATATATTATTAATTTTCTTTTAGGTAGGATATTCAAAGGTAGCATATGCCCTATTTATGATTTCAATTTTTAAAGCAGTGTTGATTAGTGGTGACAATACTGGTAAGTATGGATAGTGGGATTTTGTTTTTTTTTCGGTTTGGCATGTCTAACTATCGCCCATAGCCAAGCAACTGATCGTTGCAAGGCATTTTTATTTGTTTTTACCTTAAGTTAGGTCTTTACAAATTTTTGAATTAAGGAAGGAGCTCAGATTGAGTCCTACAAAAAAAAACATAAATACACTTAATAGATATTTACAAAATTAAACAGATTATACATATTTCAACTTAATTAACATAAATTATTAAAATGATTTTTTAAAATATAAATTGTTATTATTATTTTTTAAAAAGGGAAAATTGTCAAATTAATTAAAGGGATTTTTGTCATTTTAGTTTTTAGGGTATTTTTATCGTCGCATATGCCCTATTTTTGTTTCAGATTTTTAAAGCAGTGTTGATTAGTGGTGACAATACTGGTAATTAGGGATAGTGGGATTTTGTTCCATCACTAATAGCAAAAAGTAAACATTGATAGTTTTACAAAAATTTTTAACAAAATAATTAATATTATTTTTTCCTTGTTTGCGGAATTCGACTAGTTCCTGCTTGCTGGGTTGTTGTTGTTGCTTTTACTGCTGCTGTTGCTGCTGACGATGATGGGGATACTGCCAAAGGTGTTATAAGTGAGTCCTGTCTGCTCATGCTAACTGTTATTGTTATACCCTTGCAAAAAGGGTATATTAATTTTGGTCAGAAGTGTGCAACGCATAGAAGGAGGCATCTCCGACCATATAAAGTATATATATTCTTGATCAGCATGACAAGACGAGCACAAATCCGTTTGTCCGTCTGTCTGTCCGTCTGTCTTTCGGTCTGTCTGTCTGTCTGGATCAACAGCTTCTCCTCCTAGACCGCTATAGCTACAGATCTGAAACTTCGCACGGAGTGTTGTATATGCTGCAGGCATTGTATATCTCGGATTCATCCGGATCGGACGACTACATCATATAGCTCCCACAGGAACAATCAGTCAAAAAATGAGTTTTAGATCAATAACTTCGTTCTTTTTCACCTGATCATTACAAAACTTAACATTTGACAGTTTATTATACATCCAAATACCCGTGCAAAATTTGATCGAGATCGGACTACTACATCATTTAGCTCCCATAGGAACAATCCGACCAAAAATAGTTTTGCTTTTAAAAACTTTTTTGTTTCATTTGCGATCATCACCAAATTTGGTAAGTAACATTTGCACATAACAAATTATAATCCTGCAAAATTTGATCAAAATCGGATAACTATATGATACAGCTGTCATACAAACAAATGGCAAACTGCTTGCTGCATCTCTACATACATACATGCATGTGCTTGCGTGCCGTGCTATAGCGTGTAGATTGAGGTGTTGTCACAAAAGCCTATTCATTTTGCGATCCCCTTTTAGGGACTGTGTAACGCAAGAACTTGCAAGGGTATACAAACTTCGGCATGGTCGAAGTTAGCCCGGCCTTCTAGTTGTTATTGTTATTGTTGGCAGTGGGTAATGAATGTGAAAAATTGGCTATCAAAGAGCATATGGAGGAGAGAGGCGACCCAGCTGAATTCCCACTAGTGGGTCACCGACGCCACTGTCAGTAGAGCTGCTGCCTCCGCCACTTCTCATACTGTTACTTGAAGAATTTGGGTTGGTCTTATTGGCCGTCTTGTTCTTGGATGACGATTTACCGAAACGTTTCAATGAATCGATGCTTTCGAAACCGAATTGGACATAGCTCTCCGCCTGCTCACGATTCGGAAATTCTCGCAGTCTTCCCTCTTTGTAGATACGCAGCACATCCAGGGCCTTGCATTTTTCCATGAAGATAAGCCAAAGCGGCGAGCCCGGTGGATAATCTGGATCTTCGTTTTTGTAGTCGTTTGGCATCATATTATTTGTGCCAGCAGACGTCGTACATGTTGCTGCTGCTGTCATCGCATCTGGAGAAGTTCTGATATTGAACCGCTATGGAACCTGCACATTTGGATGCCGTGCCCTCGAAGCCATCCTTAGATGGCGGAATGTAGACACCAAAGAACGACATCTTTGGCTGAATCTTTCGCTGCTTTACTTTTTGTTTTTCTATATGAAGTACAGCGTAGTATATATATGTGACATTCTTCAGTATAGTTTTCTCTCTTCCTATTGACTTCCAATATAACACTATTACAATTTTTTTTCAGTTTGGCATGTCGATGCATCGCCTATGGCCGAGCAACTGATCGTTGCAAGGCACTTTTATTTGTGTATACCCTAAATTAGGTCTTTACAATTTTTTATACCATGCATCCATAGGATGAAATGGTATATTAAAGTCGCCAAAATGTATGTAACAGGGATAAGGAAGCATTTCCGACCCTATAAAGTATATATAGTAATATGTCCGCCACTCCATCCACCCACACCACTTAACCCCCCCTTTGTTTTTAGTCTAGAAAACAGCGGATGTTTACCGCAACTGAAACCAAACAAATATTCTATAAACAACTGTCCCCAAAATTTTCCAAGCGTGAGAACGCTTAGTAGGCAAAAATCAATAAGCCAATAAAAATCCAGATCCCTTGTCACCAGACCAAAAGCTTTCCAAGCGTGAGAACGCTTAATAGGCAAAAATCAATAAACCAATCAAAATCAAGATCCCTTGTCACCAGATCAAAAGCTCCCAATACTAACATAAAAAGCTTTTGATACCGAACTTTAATTATATCTTCATCAATAATGATAAGTTAGTTCCTAAGATACTCTGTTCGAATAAAGATCTTTTGATCCATAATTTTTTTTAATAAAGAAAAGAAGTGGATATTTAATTGGCGCAGTCGGTAGGATCGGTAAAAGTGAACTTGTTATTCTATCCGTGTGACACATAGAATTATTATCCGTGCGTTACATAGAATTAGTGAATACTCACTATAAAACTCCGATCCGACATCAAGAAGTTACGTGAACGCTCAAAAGTCTACAACAGTGAAAAATATTTACGCCAACTGTGTGCGGAAATATCAACTGTGTGTTACAACCATAAACTCCAATTGTGGAACAAAAAACGCCAACTTGTGTGTGAACAAAACTAAGCACCACTAAAAAAAAAATACAAAATGGCCTTAGAACTCACCGAAGCCCACCTCAGTCAAGCACTGTCTTCGTTAAGACAGGTGGCACACTATGATGGAACACCCGAGAATCTGACATCATTCATAAGGAGGATGAATGACATGCAGCTCACTGGAGAAGCACAACGACTCTCGCAAATTGGACAAGCCAACACCTGGCCGGAACTAAGAGCATTCCTCATCAATGAATTGAAGACGCAGACCCCATGTGAGGAACTTCTTCGACGTCTCTACAACACCAACTATACAGAAAACCTTCGTAAGTTTGTGACTGAATTAGAAGATAAATCTTATATTATCACAAACAAACTAAGTTTGGAAAACGATGCAAATAAGACTACTTTTTATACAAATGCTTTAAATAACACTATAAAAGATGTAATAAACAAAAAATTACCCGATAGATTATTTATGACGTTAGATAGACATGATATAACCACAGTTAGCAAACTGAAAAGAGAAGGGTTATACGAGAATAGTACAACAGAAATCAGAAATCCCCACAGAGAGGGACCCGGATACAAATTATGCGATTGAAAATGAAATAATAGAAAGCAATGAGTATAGACTCGACCATTTAAACAACATTTAAACATTTAAACAACGAAGAAACACAAAAACTTAAAAAAGTATTGTACGAATTCAGTGACATTCAGTACCGCGAAGGTGAAAATTTGACTTTCACGAGTACAATAAAGCACTCTATTCATACAAAGCATGAGGACCCAATTTATAAACGTCCATACAAATATCCCCAAATATTTGATATAGAAATCAACAAACAAATAAACGAAATGATCAAACAGGGCATCATTCGAAAATCGAACTCACCCTACTGTTCACCCATTTGGATCGTTCCAAAAAAGGAGATGCTTCCAACAAACAAAAATTCAGATTAGTCGTTGACTACCGAAATTTAAATGAAGTCACAATAGATGACAAATTCCCAATTCCAGTCATGGATGAAATTCTTGACAAACTGGGAAAATGCCAATACTTTACCACCATTGATTTAGCTAAGGGATTTCACCAAATTCAAATGGATCTTGAATCTATTGCAAAAACAGCTTTCTAAAATAAACATGGCCATTACGAATACACACGTATGCCATTTGGTCTTAAAAATGGCCCAGCAACATTCCAAAGATGCATGAATAATCTTTTGGAAGACCTTATTTATAAGGATTGCCTTGTTTATCTGGATGACATTATAGTGTACTCCACTTCATTGGAGGAACACATACTATCACTCAGAAAGGTATTTAACAAACTACGAGAAGCTAATCTTAAACTTCAACTCGACAAATGCGAATTTATGAAAAAAGAAACAGAATTCCTTGGTCATATTATAACAACAGAAGGTATAAAACCTAACCCAAATAAAGTAAAAGCAATTCAAAATTATCCGATCCCTAAAACCCCAAAAGAAATAAAATCATTCTTAGGATTATGTGGATTCTTCTGGAAATTCGTACCAAACTTTGCACATATTGCAAAACCTTTAACACTTGGATTAAAGAAAGGAGCTAAAATTAATATAAATGACCCACATTATATTTCATCCTTTGAAAAATTAAATCCCGATTTCAAAAAACCATTTTTCCTAACCACAGATTCTAGCAATAAAGCTTTAGGTGCGTTCATCTCACAGGACCATAGACCTATTTCTTACGCAAGCAGAACGTTGAACGAACATGAGATCAATTATTCAGCTATAGAAAAGGAATTACTAGCAATAGTCTGGGCAACAAAGTATTTCAGACCATACCTTTTCGGTAGAAAGTTTGAAATTCTAAGCGACCATAAGCCTTTAGTATGGCTCAACAATATAAAAGAACCAAATATGAAACTTCAACGATGGAAAATAAAATTAAATGAGTTTGATTACAAAATTAAATATTTACCCGGCAAAGAAAATCACGTAGCAGATGCCCTTTCCAGAATTAAAACAGATGAAAACCTTTTAGGATCAATAGAGAGCACCGAGAAATAAATCAATTAGATGAGAAACATTTTGAAAAATGAAATAAAGGACAAAAGGTCACACACTACAAATCAAAATTCAAAAAGAAAAAGAAAGTTAATAAAAGCAAATACGACAATTGATTAATTACAGGTCAGCAACTCAAGATGACTTTTTTGTGCATTATGCTATCCTTAACATTAAAATCAACATGCAGTCAATCCATTGACATAAACCCAGTAAAATCACCAAACGGTTACTTAATATTTAAGACAGGAACCATGGATTTACCGACAAACTTTGAATATCATTACTTAAAAGTGAATTTAACGCTAATAGACATTACATATAACAATTTAATGCAACAAGCACAGGAATTTAAAGACATAATCCATATTCAATACCTAACAGAAAAACTAAGTAGGGAAATTAATGGCATACAAATTGTAAAACGTAACAAGCGAGGACTAATTAACGGAATTGGTTCAATATACAAATATCTTTTTGGTACTCTTGATCAAGACGATAAAGACGAATTAGAAGAAAAAATAAATAATCTTGAAAGCAATAGTGTAAAAGCAAACGAACTAAATTACGTAATAGAAACTATTAACAAAGGTTTAGAAGTATTAAACAACCTCAAAGAAGAAAAAGAAAAATCAGTAAAATTAGAAGTTCTAATCTTTAATTTTGAGCATTTCACAGAATACATTGAAGACATTGAAATGGGCATGCAGCTCACTAGACTAGGAATTTTCAACCCAAAACTTTTAAAACATAATCACCTAAGTCATGTTAATTCGGAAAAACTATTGAATACAAAAACATCCACCTGGCTTAAACCAAATTCAAATGAGATATTTATCATTTCAAACATTCCTCAAGAAATAGTAAAAACCCCTATCTTTGAGATACTTCCTTATCCAGATGAAAACAAAAATATTTTGACAGAAAATTCATACGATAAATACTATTTTAACAACAACACTTTGTTCAATAAAAATAAAAAACAAATAGAAACTAATGAATGTATAATAGGGATTTTAAATCAAACCCCAACCACTTGTAAATACACTAAGACATATAAGAATTTTCAAACTAATTACATTGAACCAAACATAATCGTAACATGGAATTTACCAAAAACTAGACTTAATCAAAATTGCGTAAACAACGACTTAGTAATAGAAGGCAATAACATAATAAATTTACGATTGTGCCTTACAACTAAACGAAATATCAATAATAAATTCATTGCTTGACTATAGCCAAAGCATTTATGTAACAAACAATATCACCAGGTTAGAACCAATTTCCTTTATCCAAACAAAAGAAATAATTAACGAACACACGAAATATTATACTGTATTTCAAACTATTACATTAACCACTTTTATACTTACTATAATAAGTTTGGTTACATACTTAATCTATAAGTTTAAGGCAATGTCACAAGAATTAATAATTAAGCATTTTCGAGAAAACCCCCTCGCTATATCCCAATGTATCCGCCTGAGGACAGGCTATTTTCTACGTGATGGGGGAGTAATATATCCGCCACTCCATCCACCCACACCACTTAACCCCCTTTGTTTTTAGTCTAGAAAACAGCGGATGTTTACCGCAACTGAAACCAAACAAATATTCTATAAACAACTGTCCCCAAAATTTTCCAAGCGTGAGAACGCTTAGTAGGCAAAAATCAATAAGCCAATAAAAATCCAGATCCCTTGTCACCAGACCAAAAGCTTTCCAAGCGTGAGAACGCTTAATAGGCAAAAATCAATAAACCAATCAAAATCAAGATCCCTTGTCACCAGATCAAAAGCTCCCAATACTAACATAAAAAGCTTTTGATACCGAACTTTAATTATATCTTCATCAATAATGATAAGTTAGTTCCTAAGATACTCTGTTCGAATAAAGATCTTTTGATCCATAATTTTTTTAATAAAGAAAAGAAGTGGATATTTAATTATATATTCTTGATCAGTATCAATAGCCGAGTCGATTGAGACATGTCCGTCTATCCGTCCGTCCGTCCGTCCGATAGAGTGCCTAGATCTCAGCAACTATACAAGCTAGAGCTACCAAATTTGGTATGTAGACTCGTTTGGTGTGTACGCTGATCAAGTTTTTTTTTTTTTTCGCCCAGCCACCTTCCGCCCACGCTATTTGAAAAACAATATTTTGAGCCTCCATATATCGGGAACTATAAAGGATAGAGCTATCGGATTTGGACATTAGATGCGTGCAGTATGCACGCAGACCAAGTTTGTTTCAAATTTTTGCCACGCCCCCTTCCGCCCCAAATTTGAAAAATTCGATTTTCACCCGAAATATTTATCATATCGTAATTTAATTTGGCACACTAATACATGTCACGTATATCTACCATCCCACTAAATATCACAAGAATCGGAATAAAAATGGCCGAGTTATACATAAAAACGTTTTTCACTCATAGCGGTGCAAGGCAGATGCACGCAAAAAAGAGCGAGAGAGCATATGCTGGAAATCACCGATTTGGTCGTGGGGCGCTAAAGTGCTCGTTTCCACATAAGAGTGAGCGAGATAGCATTTGAAAGAAATTTAATATATATCTCTTCACCTGATGCATGGTATATCCAAGTCGGCCCGGCGACTTACTTACTTTATTTATAATAATATATAGTATAATAATTATGGATCTCCTGTTGAGTCCGGTGACATTGATATACTTAATAAATTATACAAAACAGAATAGATGTACAGTCTTTGGATAATTAAAATTAGTTATTAAAAATATTTGCAGTCTTAATATAATATTTTGATTTTTCCCTTATTAATATCAGAACTTCTCCAGATGCGATGACAACAGCAGCAACATCTACGACGTCTGCTGGCACAAATGATATGATGCCAAACGACTACAAATACGAAGATCCAGATTATCCACCGGGCTCGCCGCTTTGGCTTATCTTCGTGGAAAAATCCAAGGCCCTGGATGTGCTGCGTATCTACAAAGAGGGAAGACTGCGAGAATTTCCGAATCGTGAGCAGGCGGAGAGCTATGTCCAATTCGGTTTCGAAGGCATCAGGAGTATCAGCAACTGATCGTTGCAAGGCACTTTTATTTGTGTATATGTGGGATTGGGTCTGGCATCGCTGTTCAATCAGCATCGAAGAGCAAGGCGAGAGTGGCGAATTAAGACGAAACGAGGAGCGAATTAAGACGACGACAGGAGTTGAGATCGAGACGTGGAGATTAAAAGTTCACATCGAGAGCGAAAGACGTAAAGTTCGACGTGCGGAACAAAAAGACTAAAAGACGACCACGATTTCTTAAATTACTTACTTGTCTAAATATTCACTTAACTCTAAAATAATAATAATAATATAATAATAAAACAAACTAATTAGTTTGAATTTGCCTGCTTATTAGTTTTCTTTTTTTCACGTTTTAGGGTGTTTGGTGCTCGCATATGCCATATTTTTTGGCTCCCATTATTAATTTGCAGGGTTGATTTTTAGTTGGGCTCGACAAATACTGGTAAGTAGGGATAGTGGGATCTTGTCCCATCACTAGTATCAAAATGTAAAGAAGTGACAATTTAACAGATATTTTTAGTAAATTAATTAATAATATGCTTATTATCTACTTGCAGGTCATTTGGAGTCTGGACATCGGTATTGCGAGTTGGATCGCTCGTCAGGATGGCGCAGCAGGTAAGTATTTGAGTAGCAATCGCATTGTCGGTAAGTATGTCGATATTGGCGTGACGTCACAGGTGAGTAATTTCCAGAGCATTATTATTAATTGTTGTCTTCTTTTTCAGGTACGCATTGTGGAATTTGGCAGGACTAGAGGCAGGATCAGGTGAGTAGAGTCGTCAAGTAGTGTGATTGTCATCTTCGTCTTATTAATTTGCAGGTACTGAGGAGAAGCTTTGGTGTTGGCCAATTGGGACCAAATTGGACGGCCAGGACGAAAAAGGACTTAGGATGTCCTGAGACATCTAGGACGCCATTCCAGGTGTTCAAAGTTGAAAAAGTCCAAGGAAGTGGCACAGTTTTTTTCTTCCTCTTCTTGGTGCATTTTACTATGAAGCGGTGTGGCTGGCAGGCTAGCCTTTTGAAAAAATGTTTGGAGAGCAGACAAGAGATTATCGCCACAAGTGGCGTTGATACTTATTAATTTGTTTTCTTTTTCCTCTTTGCAGGCATCTTCGGAAGCTGGACTGGAGTAGGATCTGCATTGCACGTGCTTGTGCAACCAGGATTTGGCCTTCGCTCTACAGTTGAGCGCGTGTGGAGCTGAGCTTTTGTACTGTCAAGGTGAGGGTATTGACTTGCTCGTTCAATTTTTTAATCATCTCCATCATACTTTGGAGATCAGCCAATCCAAGATGTGGAGCTGGAGCTTGCTGCATGGACTGGTGCTGGTGGTGCTGCTGCTGCTGGTGCTGATGCTGCACGTTGTTAGTTGTAGGCTGTTGTTGCCTCTGTCTTTTGTTGTGTTTAGAGCTGTGTATGTTGCTTTTTTGATGTTTGGCAGGTTTAGCACGTGGATGGAGTTAGACTGCTGCTGAGATTGGCCGAGATTGGTGAAAGTGTGCCTTCTCCAATTAAGATTGTTGCGTCTCTCGTTTTTGGAATTTTTTTGTGCTTGCCATTGCCGTTTGAAGTGCTGCTTTCCAAGATGATTAAGCGGAGGTAAGTTTTTATTATATTAGTCATTTCTTCCTTATAGATTCTGCATCCTTTGTAGCTTGGGATGTGGTTGCCTCCACAGTTGGCGCATTTCGGATTGGGCACTCTTGCTAGGTTGCAGTCTCTGGTCTCGTGCGCACTTCATGCAGACGGATGGACGGTGGCAGTAGTTTTTGGAGTAAAAGCCTGGCATCGATGGCATTGTACGGGTGCGATGCGCCGTCTCTCGATGGTGATTTGCTGTTGGCCCAATTGCCGGATTAGGAGGACCTGAGTGCTTGCTTCCTCAGAGAGTGGCACCAGTTGCAGCTTGAACAGATTGTAAGGTTCTCTGGTGCGGCCATTTCTCATTAGGTTAATGTATCGCACTGTGTACCCAATGTTGTTAATTTCTTTTTTAATCCACTCGCAAGGTGCGGTGTGATTCTGATTGTAATTCGGAAGCCTTTTTGTTCTCTTTGCTGGTAAGTATGCATATTAATATTTTTTTTCAGCATTTGGATAGCTACTTGGAATGAGTTGGAATACAGGTAAGTTTTTTGGTATTATTGCTATCCGTTGTTAATTTAATCTAATTTTTCAGATTTTTTGCTTTTAAGAGGTTCGTCAAGAGATTAAAGTCAATAGCAGCGTCAATACAAATGGTCGATATATTGTTTTTTAGAATTAAGCTTCTTCTTTCGTTTCAGGTACCTGTGTGGGCTCTCTTATTTGGCCCTTTGCATTTTGTTTTAGGCTGACTACTGGAGCCTGTGTCTGTTGCAGCTGCTGTGATGCCACTGAAGCATCTGAGTCATCACCCACTGGGATGGAGTCATCCTGCGCGTCGACGTCCATATCGTTGTAGTTGCTGATGGAGCTTATATTATATCTTTTAGGTTTTTTTTTGTAGATTTTAATTTTTTAGTATTAATTAATGGTTTGTAATTTATTATTGTATAGACAGGTTTATGCGCGTTTGCTTGTCGTTTTAGTTCTGCCGCTATTGTTGTTTCCGGTCTTTTAAATGTGGTTTTAAATTGTGGAATTGTAACTTTAGGTGCAGGATTCATTTTAATATTGTCTTTTTTGTTTGTATTCGTAGGTACTTTGACTTGTAGTGCGGGTATGGCAGCACATTTAACCCAATCCTTGCATCTCCTGAGGGACGACGCTACACTACAAATTGATTGGCCAGCAGAGAAGACCGGGCTCACTGTGTCCAAAAAAGATTTTTCAATTACCGTAATATTTATTGAGATTATCTCGTCATAGTTTATGTAATTTAATTCTTTATAGTTATCAGGCATTTCTTTTTTAATATATAGGCCTTTGTCGATTTTATTTGTGTCATGTTTTATTCTATTTTGTTGTATGCTTTTGGCGCTATAAATCGAAAAGTTCCCGCTCAATTCATCGTTTCCCGCATTTTTTATTTTTCCCGCACTTTCTTTTATATACTTGATGGGAGAAAGCGCGCACAAAATGTTCTCCATCTTTTTTCACACTCTGGCAACAGGACCTTATGTATTGCTCGCTAGTGTATATGTACATAGGAGTGGGAAACAACAGGCCACTAATGTTCACGATACATGGACAAAATTTTCACACTCACGAAAATTTTACATATAACACTTAGAACATTTATTATCACAGAGTAAAAATTTAGACGACGTAGATTAAACATTAATAATTTATTTATCAAGATTGAGTTTTTTCGTTTTATATATCTATGTACATATGTGTCACCACTAATTTTTTCGTTTTATATGTAATAGCGGTAAACCGAAAAGAGAAATTAGTAATTTGTTTATGTGTTTGTGTTTGCTTGTTGCTTTTTAATTTGTTCTTGAGTTGCCGGCACTTTATTAGTAATTTATTTTATTTTAATTAATTTTTTCTTTTCAGTTTTCTCTTTTTAGTTTTCAGTTTTTTTTTTGAAAAACTGAACTGAACTGAAAAACCAGTTTTTTTTCAGTTTTCAGTTTGGCATGTCGATGCATCGCCTATAGCCGAGCAACTGATCGTTGCAAGGCATTTTTATTTGTTTTTACCTTAACTTAGGTCTAACTTTTTAATAATAATTATTGATCTCATGATGAGTCCAATGACATAAATATACTTAATAAAATTATACAGAATTGAACAGATGGTTGATTAAAATTAGTTATTAGAAATATATACAATGTTAATATATTTTTTTGATTTTTCCCTTATTAATTTTCTTTTTCTTTAAATGTCTAAAGGTTTAAAGGTCGCATATGCCCTATTTTTGATTCCCTATAGTGGTATTTTGTTCCATAACTAATAGCAAAATGTAAACAATGACGATTTTACAAAAAATTTAACAAAATAATTAATAATATATTTTAAATCTATTTGGATATTGACGTGACGTCACAGGTGAGTATTTCCAGAGCTTCTTTTTATTAATTGTTTTCTTCAAAAAATTTCTAACAAAATAATTAATAATATATTTTAAATCTATTTGGATATTGGCGTGACGTCACAGGTGAGTATTTCCAGAGCTTCTTTTTATTAATTGTTTACTTCAAAAAATTTCTAACAAAATAATTAATAGTATATTTTAAATCTATTTGGATATTGGCGTGACGTCACAGGTGAGTATTTCCAGAGCTTCTTTTTATACCCTTGCAGAGGGTATTATAAAATTGGTCAGATGTTTGTAACGCAGAGAAGGGATCGTTTCCGACCCCATAAAGTATATATATTCTTGATCAGCAAGAGAAGACGAGTTGATATAGCCATGTCCGTCTGTCCGTCTGTCCTTCTGTCCGTCTGTCCGTCTGTCTGTCTGGTGCTTCGCGATCTAGTCCCACAGTTTTAGAGCTATGGCATTCAAAGTTCGTATATAAGCTTTTCTATATAGCCACATGCACATCTGCGATTTTGAATAAGATCGGACAACTATATCATATAGCTGCCATACAAATACAAACGTTAAATGCGAATAACTTCTATATTTTTTGAACAATCTTATCCAAACTGATTACGTACATAAATAAAAAGGGATTACATCATATGCGTGAATTTGAAAACAATCGGATAAACATAACGCCTGATTTCGAAGATATAAAATTTGCCTATATAGCGTGCACTGCTTATGGCAGCAGTGCACACATAAGCAGTGAAGCACATATATGTGTCAAAATTGCGATTGTGTGTGTGTGAATATGAATATCACGCTTACTATTTGGCGATTGGCTGCCCCCGGCCAATGTATTTAAAATATTTATTTATTGGATAAAGAAACAAAAATTGTTTAGGAAATAAAATGTAATGGTCAAGGGCTGCAAGGGTATACAAACTTTGGCTTAGCCGAAGTTAGCTTCTTTGATATTTATTAATTGTTTTCTTCTTTTTCAGGTACGCATTGTGGATTTTGGCCGGACTAGAGGCAGGATCAGGTGAGTAGAGTCGTCAAGTAGTGTAATAGTCGGTCGTCAAAATGGTACAGCAGGTAAGTATTGAAGCAGCTATCACAGTGTCGGCAAGCATGACGATTTGAGTGTGACGTCACGGGTAAGTTTGAAATCCAATATGCGCCGCTCTGCATCAAAACGTAATAGGCTTAAGGCCAAAAAATATTGAGCTTCACATATCGGTATAAAAACCAAATATGCTCCGCCCGCCAGAGTATGGGAAAAATAGACTTAGACTTAAAACAAAGACAGAATTAGAATTAGAAAAGTAACGTGCAAAAAACAAGAAACAGTGGATGTTGACTTTAATAAGATTAACATTTAACAAATTTGTTTAAAAATTATTTGTATCTTTTCTTGTGTTGTGTCGGTGCACAAACTATATCGTGCGTGTCATTGGCTCCTTTATTGCTGACATTCTAAAACTTTAGAATCTATAGCATTACATCATTAAATATCAGCTTAAACATAGTTGCTGAGGGAAAAAACTAACAATCAGGGAAAGTACAGGGAAAGTAGTCACTCTCAATGAGTACGGTCATATGCAAACGAATAAATTCAGATGCTGCCATAACTGAGCAAAGAGGGTTTTTCCAACATTTTCAAAAATGGGTGTTGGCTGAAGGCCAACTTAGAGAGGTTTACATACAGATAATATCCAGTATGCGCCGCTCTCATGATTAATTTTTGATGCAAAGTGCATCAATAATACGTATTGCATCTATATTAACTGAACATCAAAAAGTTAATTTGGGAATTAAACAAGTTGAAACCCTGTTATTGGAGCTAATTAATCGAACTGATCCTGCAAATAACACTATGGATCCTGTTGCTACTGCTACGGAAAATGTCCAAATAGATTTGCTAACTTCACCACTTAAAAACAACGATAATCTGAACCTGGCCAGATTTTGGAACACGGATATTGAAGGATTTAATATTGCCCCAAGTTGCAAATGCAGAGATCCTTGCAAAAGCAAAGATGGGTGCAAAAATCTAAAAATAAACATAGCGAAAAAAGACCAGTTACAATCAGTAACTACAAAAACTAATAAGAACTCATTCAAGCTCTTACAGAAATCATCTTTGTCTAACATGTTTGCGTCGCGACGGCCATCTGGGAAGCGTCGACTACATAACATGAATCCATTAATTGGCCCTGTTGAGGGAGTTGAAGGAAGCCTGTGTCGTCAACACCCATAACATGCGAAGCCGCCTGCAGATTGCCAGGCCCACTAGGGCCGGTACGTGCAAAAGGGATGATAACATGTGGCTGGACCTGGCTGATATTCGTAGAACCCCTGCTACTCCTCCTAACAGACGTATGCGACGCTGGTGGACAAATGACTACCGTGAAATGCGGGTCATCAGGAGACCCTGATTGACAAATTAAGATAAAAATTTGTCTCTAGCTAGATGATCATAAAATATTATTTATTTTACTTTATTTTGTTTTTAACTTTGTATTTACTTAAGCTTTTCCACTTTAATGAGTACTTCTCAACATGCTATTAACTTACGGGCACAACATATTGTCTTGTTTGGCGGTTTACTTTGAGCTTTTACTCGAATTTGAAGATTTGCCTAAAACAATTTGGTGTTGACTATATAAGAATAATAGATTGAATTGTAAACATTATTATGTTATATGTTTATATCTCTCCTTAATGATTTGTAATTTGGCCCTCAGCACCTATGTTTTTAGCTGATATTTAATGATGTAATGCTATAGATTCTAAGGTTTTAGAATGACAGCAATAAAGGAGCCAATGACCCTTCGGGTCAGCTAAGCGCATGCTTCGCCTAAATACTACATAAACTCTTATATACACACATGCACATACACATTCACTATGGGAAAGAGCGCCAAGAATCGTGCTCGGCTCTCCGCTGGAAATATGTCTGCCACACATACTATGACAAGCGCCTCTCTGGCACGTAATAAACGCCATACAGTAATAGACTCCAATGTCCGCCATTGGGAACTGGAAATCAATTGGAGAAAATTATTATATAGGAAAAAATTAATAATTTTGCTGCTGATGAGTCGCCAATGGAGGACTCGAGTTTCAGCTCAAATGAACATGCTGATGACTCATATAATTCCCCAAATTGTTCATTAATTTCTGGATTATGCTCTACTTTTACGCCTAATCAAAAAATAAAATCCATATCCCCAGACATGGGAATGTCTATGGGAGCTGAAGACGCATACAAGCTCTGTCAACGCCAGATAAAGTTTTTTCTTATGTCTGACTCCGTGCCTACAGATGATTCTCAAAGCTGGGAATCAATGGAGGAATTGGATACCAGCAATGAAACTGTAATATTAAAACGCAAGATGAATGCGGCTCCATCAACTAAAGAACAAATGTGTAAAAAATTGGTCTTGTCAATGGAAGCAAAATCATTGGTAGACAAACCTAATAATCAACAGTTAAAACAAAAACAACAACATATGGCTCTAGATGACATCCCATCAACGTTTAAGGGCATTACTCATTCTTCGGACTATATGGATGTGTTGGACAAACAGCAACAGCAAAATGCAGCTCAACTTCAACAACAACAACAACAGCAAAATCAACATACCAACTCCAATGATGACTGTAATCCTACTAACGGTCAACAAAATTCTGCTCAGCATGAGAAGCCACCTGAGAAAATGTCCTACATAAAACAACTTTTATTAGAAAGTCAAATAAGACTACAGCAAATTCAAATGCAAAAGCAAGAGGAATAGAGAAGATTCTAGCACCAAATGAGACATAAATTGCGACAACAAGCGCAGCCTAAAAACAAAAATAAGCCGCCGGCTATTTTTGTTGGAAAAGTTGAAAATGTTTTGACTTTGTTTGATGGACCAGATGGTGCCAAAAATAACTTTAAATATTATAGTAGAGCTCTGCGTAATGGTGATGTTAAAATTGTGTGAGGATATGGAATCATACCAACACGTCATGGATGTCTTGAAAAACAGACCAGACCAAATACATACTCGTCAGACCAAAGAAGACCGTGGATATCGCGTTGTTATTAAAAAGTTACATCACACTACACCCTGCGATCATATACGGAATTTAATAAGTGATATGGGCTACAAGGTTCGCTATGTTAAACATAGACGCACCCACCTGCCCATGAATATTTTTGAGATTGAATTAGAGCCCAGAGTGGATGGCAAAAATGAAGAAATCCTGAATGTTACTCATCTTGACAGGCAGAAGGTCTCGGCGCAAAAGCAAATTGTCAGACTTGAACCTGTACAATGCCATAAATTTTCCATTTTAATAGATTGGTCATTTTAGAAATTATTGTAAGCGTTAATTTGTCTGCCTTAAGTGTGCAGCTCCTTTAATTCTAAAACCTTAGAATCTATAGCATTACATCATTAAATATCAGCATAAACATAGTAGCTGAGGGAAAAAACTAACAATCAGGGAAAGTACAGAGCCACATACGGCTCAGACTTCCTTCATACAAACAGATCTAGTCACTCTCAATGAGTCATATGCAAACGAATAAATTCAGATGCTGCCATAACTGAGCAAACAGGGGTTTTCCAAAATTATTAACGTTAAAATTTTAAAAAAGGGGTGTTGGCTGAAGGCCAACTTAGAGAGGTTTACATACAGATAATATCCAGAGCGCCGCTCTCATGATTAATTTTTTATGCAAAGTGCATCAAAAAGTCATAGGCTTAAGGCCAAAAAATATTGAGCTTCACATATCGGTATAAAAACCAAATATGCTCCGCCCGCCAGAGTAGGGGAGAAAAATAGACTTAAACTTAAATGTAGAATGTAGAAATTTAGTGAAATATGACATTAACTAAGGATAGGAACTGCTAGATTTGTCGCTTAATACAATACTTTTAAATATTTATTTAGACTTACACAAGTGTTGTATCTATTTGTCCGTCTGTCCTTCTGTCCGTCTGTCTGTCTGGTGCTTCGCGATCTAGTCCCACAGTTTTCGAGCTATGTCATTCAAAGTTCGTATATAAGCTTTTCTATACAGCCACATGCACATCTGCGATTTTAAATAAGATCGGACAACTATATCATATTGCTGCCATACAAATACAAACGTTAAATGCGAATAATTTCTCTATTTTTTGAACAATCTTATCCAAACTGATTATGTACATAAATAAAAGGGATTACGTCATATGCGTGAATTTCAAAACAATAGAATAAACATAAGGCCTTATTAAAAATATCAAAGAAGCTAACTTCGGCTAAGTATAAATAATTCGAGCATCAATTTCATTGTCAACCATAACCAATCATTCGCACATCATCTAAACTATGTATTATTTTTCTATACCAAAAACAAACATTGAAAATGATTTCATTTGAATCAGTAAAAATCTAGTAAAAGTTGCAAGGACTTCCCTGTAGGTAAGCAATTCAAGTTGCAGATGATAGACTATGAGGTCAGTAAATTGTTTTGAAATTTTTTTATTTTCCACGAATTTTGGTGGAAAAGTGCAGATATTTCAAAAACTTATAAAAACTACTCAAACTGGAATACATATATCATATATAACCCACAGATCCACACTTACAAAAATTGTGTCCAATATAGCCAAGGATACATATATGTATAATGATGAATGCCAGTGCCTTGATATGTTGGGGTAAAAGGAAAAATAATAGAATTTACTTTAGTTACCTTAACCATTTCAAAACTACTTAGTAATTTCATTTACTTAGGGTACATTGTAGTCGGCTCTTTCAATTGCTTACGGACTATTTCTAAATTATTACGCGTCGATTTCCGTTAAGACCATTGGAATCTCTATTTGGCCTGTCTTTGCCTACAACTGCATAAAATTTTTCAGTTTACCGCGTTTATTTTGGTAAAAGTTTTGCAGAACGATTCGCTAACATGAGTTACCACATTTGGGACATATAAAATTGAGTAATTCTTTAGCAGAAATTCATTTATATATGTTAGTATTTGATTTGTAAAGCGTTGTTACTAATCATAATGTAATTAATTTGTTCTAAAATATCAACTTTTTTGGAAATTAAACTTGATTTATATTCCTTTTACTTTTCTATGAATTTACAACTTTAACATAAAAACTGATAATTTATTATAAATATTTGAATTCTCAATGCATCTGTAATAACTGAAAACTTTGTCTAAAATAAATAAATTAAAACAAGAAAAATTCTGTCTTTTACTATTTTAAAAATAATTTGCAAGTTTAAGAATCAAATTGTTTACTTATTGTTTTAATACATTAGGTTAAACAATATATCGTAAAGTCCTAGACAAAAATCCAAGAGCATACAAGGCCAGTTGCGTTTTAATAATCAATTAAAATGTTTACATATCTAATTGTTGTTGTCTTGTGTTAATTGAAGCATAACAAAAAATGAATTAATGAAAGATAAACGAAAGTAGGGGAGAAACGTTTGCAAATAATAATGCAAAAATGGAAAAAAAATTGGTCGTATCACTGGATGCTACTTAGAACTGAAAACCGCCATCGGGGAGATTTTGGGGAGTGAATTCAAACTGCTGATGTCTAATCACAGGGACCATACGTATGTCGTGCTTTTGGTCGGTAAAGTATTCTTCGATAATGCAGAATGCTTTGTGATAAATCTCGCAATTTTCATGAGACTGCAGAAATTCGATTTTATCCAGCCCTCCGCATTCCTCAATGGCTATGGCATATGGGTTCAATTGCGCCCCTTCTCCGGCCCTTAGAATACTAGTGAGACTATTGAGAGCCTCCAGTATTATATCCGAATCAACGACAGTGAGAAAGTCACACATTACACGTAGACAACGAATTTGTACCAAATAATGTGTCTGCTCCGCCGCTCTCATGAATAATTTTTATGCAGGAAAAAATTAATAATTTTGCTGCTGATGAGTCGCCAATGGAGGACCCGAGTTTCAGCTCAAATGAATCTTATGAACATGTTGATGACTCACATAATTCCCCAAATCGTTCATTGATTTCTGGATTATGCTCTACTTTTACGCCTAATCAAAAAATAAAATCTAAATATGTGAATAATATACGGTCGATTAGCCCCATATCCCCAGACATGGGAATGTCTATGGGAGCTGAAGACGCATACAAGCTCTGTCAACGCCAGATAAAGTTTTTTCCTATGTCTGACTCCGTGCCTACAGATGATTCTCAAAGCTGGGAATCAATGGAGGAATTGGATACCAGCAATGAAAGTGTAATATTAAAACGCAAGATGAATGCGGCGCCATCAACTAAAGAACAAATGTGTAAAAAATTGGTCTTGTCAATGGAAGCAAATTCATTGGTAGACAAACCTAATAATCAACAGTTAAAACAAAAACAACAACATATGGCTCTAGATGACATCCCATCAATATGCGTTGCACACTTCTGACCAAAATTAATATACCCTTTTTGCAAGGATATAATAAGCCGCCGGCTATTTTTGTTGGAAAAGTTGAAAATGTTTTGACTTTGTTTGATGGACTAGAAGGGGCCGAAAAGAACATTAAAGATTATACTAGAGCTCTGCGTAATGGTGATGTTAAATTTATGTGTGAGGATATGGAATCATACCAACACGTCATGGATGTCTTGAAAAACAGACCACACCAAATACATACTCATCAGACCAAAGAAGACCGTGGATATCGCGTTGTTATTAAAAAGTTACATCACACTACACCCTGCGATCATATACTGAATTTAATAAGTGATATGGGCTACAAGGTTCGCTATGTTAAACATAGACGCACCCACCTGCCCATGAATATTTTTGAGATTGAATTAGAGCCCAGAGTGGATGGCAAAAATGAAGAAATCCTGAATGTTACTCATCTTGACAGGCAGAAGGTCTCGTCGCAAAAGCAAATTGCCAGACTTGAGACTGTACAATGCCATAGATTTTCCATTTTAATAGATTGGCCATTTTAGAAATTATTGTAGGCGTGAATTTGTCTGCCTTAAGTGTGCAGCTCCTTTAATTCTAAAACCTTAGAATCTATAGCATTACATCATTAAATATCAGCATAAACATAGTAGCTGAGGGAAAATACTAACAATCAGGGAAAGTACAGAGCCAAATACGGCTCAGACTTCCTTCATACAAACAGATCTAGTCACTCTCAATGAGTCATATGCAAACGAATAAATTCAGATGCTGCCATAACTGAGCAAACAGGGGTTTTCCAAAATTATTAACGTTAAAATTTTAAAAAAGGGGTGTTGGCTGAAGGCCAACTTAGAGAAGTTTACATACAGATAATATCCTTTTTATGCAAAGTGCATCAAAAAGTCATAGGCTTAAGGCCAAAAAATATTGAGCTTCACATATCGGTATAAAAACCAAATATGCTCCGCCCTCTAGAGTAGGGGAGAAAAATAGACTTAAACTTAAATGTAGAATGTAGAAATTTAGTGAAATATGACATTAACTAAGGATAGGAACTGCTAGATTTGTCGCTTAATACAATACTTTTAAATATTTATTTAGACTTACACAAGTGGTGTATCTATTGTCCGTCTGTCCTTCTGTCCGTCTGTCTGTCTGGTGCTTCGCGATCTAGTCCCACAGTTTTCGAGCTATGTCATTCAAAGTTCGTATATAAGCTTTTCTATACAGCCACATGCACATCTGCGATTTTAAATAAGATCGGACAACTATATCATATTGCTGCCATACAAATACAAACGTTAAATGCGAATAATTTCTCTATTTTTTGAACAATCTTATCCAAACTGATTATGTACATAAATAAAAAGGGATTACGTCATATGCGTGAATTTCAAAACAATAGAATAAACATAAGGCCTTATTAAAAATATCAAAGAAGCTAACTTCGGCTAAGTATAAATAATTCGAGCATCAATTTCATTGTCAACCATAATTAATCATTCGCACATCATCTAAACTATGTATTATTTTTCCATACCAAAAACAAACATTGAAAATGATTTCATTTGAATCAGTAAAAATCTAGTAAAAGTTGCAAGGACTTCCCTGTAGGTAAGCAATTCAAGTTGCAGATGATAGACTATGAGATCAGTAAATTGTATTGAAATTTTTTTATATTCCACGAATTTTGGTGGAAAAGTGCAGAAATTTCAAAAACTTAGAAAAGTTACTCAAACTGGAATTCTATATAGAGCCGAATGTTCGTATACATATATACATATATCATATATAACCCACAGATCCACACTTACAAAAATTGTTTCCAATATAGCCAAGGATACATATATGTATAATGATGATGGCCAGTGCCTTGATATGTTGGGGTAAAAGGAAAAATAATAGAATTTACTTTAGTTACCTTAACCATTTCAAAACTACTTAGTAATTTAATTTACTTAGGGTACATTGTAGTCGGCTCTTTCAATTGCTTACGGACTATTTCTAAATTATTACGCGTCGATTTCCGTTAAGACCATTGGAATCTCTATTTGGCCTGTCTTTGCCTACAACTGCATAAAATTTCAGTTTACCGCGTTTATTTTGGTAAAAGTTTTGCAGAACGATTCGCTAACATGAGTTACCACATTTGGGACATATAAAATTGAGTAATTCTTTAGCAGAAATTCATTCATATATGTTAGTATTTGATTTGTAAAGCGTTGTTACTAATCATAATGTAATTAATTTGTTCCAAAATATCAACTTTTTTGGAAATTAAACTTGATTTATATTCCTTTTACTTTTCTATTAATTTAGAACTGATAAAAACTGATTATTTATTATAAATATTTGAATTTTCAATGCATCTGTAATAACTAAAAACTTTGTCTAAAATAAATAAATTAAAACAAGAAAAATTCTGTCTTTTACTATTTTAAAAATAATTTGCAAGTTTAAGAATCAAATTGTTTACTTATTGTTTTAATATACATTGGGTTAAACAATATATTGTAAAGTCCTAGACAAAAATAAAAAAATCCAACAGAAAGTTTGTGCACACAAGGCCAGTTGCCTTTTAATAATCAATTAAAATGTTTACATATCTAATTTTGTTGTTGTCTTGTGTTAATTGAAGCATAACAAAAAAAGAATTAATGAAAGATAAACGAAAGTAGGGGATAAACGTTTGCAAATAATAATGCAAAAATGAAAAATAATTGGTCGTATCGCTGGATGCTACTTAGAACTGAAAACCGCCATCGGGGAGATTTTGGGGAGTGAATTCAAACTGCTGATTTCCAATCACAGGGGCCATACGTATGTCGTGCTTTTGGTCGGTAAAGTATTCTTCGATAATGCAGAATGCTTTGTGATAAATCTCGCAATTCTCATGAGACTGCAGAAATTCGATTTTATTCAGCCCTCCGCATTCCTCAATGGCTATGGCATTTGGGTTCAATTGCGCCCTTCTCCGGCCCTTAGAATATTAGTGAGACTATTGAGAGCCTCCAGTATTATATCCGAATCAACGACAGTGAGAAAGTCACATATTACACGTAGACAACGAATTTGTACCAAATAATGTGTCTGCTCCGATGTGGCAGAGCTGGTGGCATTTGATTTGCGTATCAGGAATTGATCTGTCTGCACTATGTCGATCAACTGTGGAAAGATGTTGGCATTGATAATCTCCTGAATTTGTTTACTATTGCCGCCCGCAATATTGGCGATGGCCCAACAGGTTTCCTTGCGAACAATATCCACCGGGGAGCTTAATAAATAGCTAATGCTGGTCAAGGCACTACAGTTGATTATCACATCGGTCTGCTGATCATCACCAGCCGCAATGGAGAACACGGCCGAGATTCCAGCTACGCATACGGCATTCCGTAACAGTAAAATCTTTTCGGATGTGCTCAAAACATTTAAAAGGGGGAGCATGATGCCCGAGCCAAGCAAATAATCACGATATGTGGGTGAATCACCGCCAGTATTGCCGAAAGCCAAGATAGCCTGCTCCTGGACATCAGCATGACGACTGTTCAGAAGCTCCATAAACAAGGGAATGGCACCAGCCTCGACCACAACTTTTGTTTGTTCGGACGTCCCTGATGTTATATTGGTTATGGGTTTCGATGGGTGGAAGCTCTTTTGTGGCGTTCAATTGATCCGATTCCTTGTCACTGAACAACATTCTTATGATCCCATCATTGATTGTCTTTGGCGGCGGCTTCTGCTGCTGCTGTTGTTGCTGCTGAGGCTGCTGCTGAGGCTGCTGCTGCTGCTGCTCCTGCTGCTGCTCCTGCTGCTACTGTTCCTGCTGCTGCTGCTGCTCAGGCTGCTGCTGTTGAGCTAATCCTGCCTCATTCGACATACCCACCTGCCCGCTGGTGTTGCTCTCTGCCATCGGAAGATCTTTGCCACTACCAGGTTCCAGGGTCACATTACGTCGTTTGAATAATTCCTCTTCCCGTTTGTTTTTTCGCAATTCTAAGCTTACCTCTGCACGTCGTCGTCGCATTTGGGTGGAGTCCATGGTGACATTTTTATACAGCTCTTTATGGTTTCCAGACATATTTTCGTCGTCGACGTCGTGGTGATCGTTTCAAACTAAATAATGTTTTTGTTTTCTAAGCAAAACAATAGTCACTGGACAGTTATGTGACTTCTAAGACTATGAGAAATCACAAAACTAAATTCATATGTTAAATTTCTTCCTCATGCTACGATTTCTAACACATGCTATCTCGCTCACTCTTATGTTAATAAGAACAATTAATAATCACTTAACCCTCTCATGCCCGAATTAAAATGGGCGGGGCTAAAAATTTTTTGAGTAGACATATAAGCTAGAGTTGACCTCAATATCAACTGAAAAAAATTTCAATGTCCTAGATGTCCTGGTTCAAGAGCTACAGGATGTTGCGTATATGCAACATTGGGTAATTGTGATATGTATTTTTTAAGTAAAGTTGAATTTTTTTCAAATGCGTTTATTAATATTTATGTATGATAGGACACGAAACAATTTTTTTTTTGGATTGGAGCACAAATGCACATTACATTTGCTGCATTTACAGCTTGGAAATCCATTGCTGCATACTCTACATCTTCCTCTTGTTCCCGATTTCATCCAATGATTATAACCATCAAGTCGTAGAGATTTTGCTGGGTCTTCAACATAAGCTCTTTTATAGGGGTTTGATTCAGAGCCCGGTAATGACGGAGCTGGTGATGACGGAGCTGGTGATGACTGAGCTGGTGATGATGGAGCTGGTGATGTTGGAGCTGGTGATGTTCGAGCTGGTGATGATGGGGATGAATTCATTGTCAAAAGGAGTGATGATGGACGACCTCTCTTTTTGGCGACAATTGTAGTTTGACTTGCGTTCAAAAGCTCTGAAGCAACATCCAATTGAAAATTTATGAGCGGCATATGCTTCAAATCGCCGTTTCTATGTGTTATGTCTCTACGGTATAACAACCAACTATTTACTAAACTTGAATTTATGCACCAATATACTATGCGGATGTACCATTTATTTGAGCGGTGGTTGATTTTGTACAATTCAAGCAGCATGTCCGCAAGATCAACCCCTCCCATGTGTTTGTTGTAACATTCAACTATACCTGGACGAGGTATAGTTATAAACTTTTTCTCTTTGCGGCACCATCTGTTGCATTCACTCATGAGGTTCTTACCGGCATAATTTGAAACTAATTGTACGCTCTTATTATCATACCAACGACAAGCAATCAAGTTGTGCATTGCTTCATATTTGAAATCGCTCGATCCTCGTCCTCGTTTTCGAAGGTCTTTCTCACTGATTAGAGCACAATTTTTTAATCGGTTGCTTCTAATTGTACCAACGGCCAATATGCCTTTTTTTTTTCAGAGCAATCATCAAGCTTATTGACGAAAACCAATTGTCAAAAAACAATTTGAAATTTTGGTTTACTGGTAA
Organism: Drosophila sp. 14030-0761.01; assembly: GCA_018150735.1. Classification (NCBI taxonomy): domain Eukaryota; kingdom Metazoa; phylum Arthropoda; class Insecta; order Diptera; family Drosophilidae; genus Drosophila; species Drosophila sp. 14030-0761.01. Next base: position 40,494 of record JAECWO010000050.1, read on the forward strand.
ATTGGATGATAAAAATAGCACGATATCTGATGAAATGCCCACTTGTGGGGCTTCATTGGAAGGTATTGTTTCAAACTATGTGGACCTAAGAAATGAATGTACTTCTTGCGAAATTTCATTGAATTTTTTTTTATGGCGTCCAACAAAGGGCGAACCTTATACAACTTGTCATATTCAGGTGTGCCTTCTGAGGCTGCTTTGAATTATCGTTCAAATGGAAAAACTGTTCAATTTTTTCAAATCTTTTTCTCGGTAATGCATTTGAAACGGCCGCTAGTTTCAAATTAGTAGCCCATGCCATTCTATAAGCTGGTATTTTCACAATTTTTCAATTTCAGCTTGAGTCAAACCTTTTGGGCGCATCTTAGAAATTTGCATACAAAAAATTTATTTTTCGAAAATTACCACATTAGACCAATGTTGCATGTACGCAACACGACATTTAAAAAATTATTACAAACAAACTAAACAATATTTTTATACGAGTTTTCTATTGAAATACTCACTTACCTTTCTTTATTTAGTTGTTGAACTTTGGTTTAGAATGAATCAATTATTTTAATGATTTTGAACACTTTTTTAAAACCATGTTTTTTGCACAATGAATTTGTCAACTACGTTCTCAGGAAAATAGCTTCAAACTGAACACGTGTGCAGCGGACTACCGAACAATTTGGTTTGAGCGCACTCAACACATGCAGCTATATTTCTGCGAAAGCTTCAAACCAAAAAAATTAATATAACGGTAGTTAGAGGCTCATAAGTACAATGTGGCGTATATGCAACAGTGGGCATGAAAGGGTTAATAAAATCACTCTAATATCATTAATTTCAAAAATTTTGTTCACTTTTCCGTTTGGGGAAGCCCTCAATGCTAAATGAAAGATCGCAATGGTTGGTTGTATTAATTAATTGCAAAATTTAATATTTTAATTTTTTTTCGATAGCACTTTGATACGATTAAAATAATTAATAGCGACTTTTGCCGACTTTGAAGTGTGCAAAAGTTGCCAGTAACCAAAATGAGAGTTTTTCCTTTTTCACGTTGAGGAAAATGAAAAGAAACCACATCATACTTCGATACTCATTAGGCAATATATTAACTTTCAGGGCCAACTTCTTAAACTTAAAATATCAAAGAAGCTAAACTTCGGCTATCAAAATTTGTATACCCTTGTACAGCCCTTGACCATTACATTTTATTTCCTAAAATTTTTTTTTTTGTTTCTTAATCCAATAAAGAAATATTTTAAATACATTGGTTGGGGCCAGCCAATCGCCAAATAGTAAGCGTGCCAAGACAATGTAGCGATTGATATTCATATTCACACTCACACAATCGCAATTTTGACACATATATGTGCTTTTATCCTTATGCGTGCACTGCTTATGGCAGCAGCCACTTGCTTATGGCAGCACGCATGGAAACTGACGCATGGCTGTTGCCATAAGCAGTGCACGTTCGGTTGCTGCCATAAGCAGTGCACGCTATATAGGCAAATTTTATATCGTCTAAATCAGGCGTTATGTTTATCCGATTGTTTTGAAATTTCACGCATATGATGTCATCCCTTTTTATTTATGTACGTAATCGGTTTGGATAAGATTGTCTCAAAAATGTAGTGAAGTTATTCGCATTTAACGTTTGTATTTGCATGGCAGCTGTATGATATAGTCGTCCGATCTTATTCAAAATCGCAGATGTGCATCTGGCTGTAAAAAAACCATATATACGAACTTTGAATGCCAAAGCTCTAAAACTGTGGGAATAGTTCGTTCTAAAGCTTGACAGACAGACGGACAGACGGACCTAAGGACAGACGTCCGTCTGGCCAGACGGACATGGCTATATCAATCTCGTCTTCTCTTGCTGATCAAGAATATATATTTGTTCGACTGTTAGGGAGAGGAAGGGAGGAAGCCATGTTGAAAAGATGAGCAGATGGCTATGCCGAAGTTTGTATACCCTTGCAGCCCTTGACCATTACATTTTATTTCCTTAAAATTTTTTGTTTGTTAATCCAATAAAGAAATATTTTAAATACACTAAAAAATTTGTCATCGACTTTCATGGGATTCGTGCTCGCGTCTATTCGTTTAATAACCAAAAAAAAAACAAAAATTTAAAAAAATATTTATATCGATAACTAGATTTGAACGCGCACCTTTCGTTTTATACGCAAGACCTCTATCCACTAAGCCACCGCACCTCTTTTGCACGGGCCAGCCAATCGCCCAATAGTAAGCGCGCCAAGACAATGTACTCCATAATTCTGAGTATGCTTCTGAGATGTATTAAGAATGGTAGATGTATTAGTAGCCTGCTGCTGTTGATTTAGCTGTTGTTGGTTCTGTTGCTGGACTCGCTGCTGATGTTGTTGCTGCTCTCCATTATTATGCTGTTGTTGTTGCTGTTGATTTCCATTCCGTTGATTATTTGCCAATAAATTCCAAGAAAATAAAAACTCCTTTAGCTTGACCTTATAGGTCCGGCAGCCTCTATAGCTGGCAATGTGTCCTCCACTTGGCGTTTTCAATTCTCTTTTAGCATTCGGTTGTAGGGTGGTTTTCCGCACAGTTAAGGCAGACAAAATCGCGTCTGAAATAATTTTTTGAATGGCCAAATTTTTGGCATCTATGGCATTGCACAGGCTCCAGTCTGACAGTTTGTTTTTGCACAGTGACCTGCTGCCTGCCAAGTTGACTAACATTTAGGATTTCCTCATTTTTGCCACCCACTCTGGGCTCTAATTCAATCTCAAAAATATTCATGGGCAGGTGGGTGCGTCTATGTTTAACATAGCGAACCTTGTAGCCCATATCACTTATTAAATTCCGTATATGATCGCATGGTGTAGTGTGATGTGACTTTTTAATAACAACGCGATATCCACGGTCTTCTTTGGTCTGATGAGTATGTATTTGGTCTGGTCTGTTTTTCAAGACATCCATGACGTGTTGGTATGATTCCATATCCTCACACATAATTTTAACATCACCATTACGCAGAGCTCTAGTATAATATTTAATGTTATTTTTGGCCCCATCTGGTCCATCAAACAAAGTCAAAACATTTTCAACTTTTCCAACAAAAATAGCCGGCGGCTTATTTTTGTTTTTAGGCTGCGCTTGTTGTCGCAATTTGTCGCATTTGTTGCTGCGCTTCTAGTCTTCTTTATTCCTCTTGCTTTTGCATTTGAATTTGCTGAAGTCTAATTTGACTTTCTAGCAAAAGTTGTTGGGATTGAGAAGTTTGCTTATGTGCCTTCTGCGTTTGTGCATTTATGGGCAGATCAAAGTCCAAGTATTCCATGTGAGAAAAGCCCTTCGATGTTGACGGAATATTATCCAAAATCATCTGTTGCTGTTTTTCTATCTGTTGTTTAGCTGTTTTGGTTGCCATTTGTTTAGGCTTGGTTTTTAATGGCGTGGCCATTTTCTAAGAATTTTGTTCATCAGCTGGGGGAACCGCATCCAGTTTCCCTTTAAGGATTCCTTCTGGGTCCATAGGTGTTGAGTCATCCATGGGGTCAGGTGTAACTGCTTTATCCCTATTCATTTTAATTGGCTTAAGTGGGAAACTTAATTTCCTGGTACATGTCTTATAGGAGTCATCAGTTTCCATGGACATTCCCATGGCAGGGGAAACGGGACTAATGAGCCCTATTCTACAATCATAATTAGAATCTTTGCTTTTAGGTGTTCAGAGCAAAATTCAGATATTAAAGTGCAATCTGCAAATGAGTTGCATTCAAAGAATATTCAGAGTCATTTAGGCTAATTATTGTGCCATCAAACGATGGCTCTTTTGCTATTGGCTGATTTAATTGTCTCTCTGACATGTCATTTAATTGTCTTATAAATGTCATAGGGGCGAGTTGGGACTTGAGGCATTTCCATCAGTAAGGCATTTATTTTGTGCGTGAGGGGCACTTATCTGTATGCGTGTTTCCAGAAAATGTCCAATAGAGAGACAGCGAGATTTTTGCGCCTGTGTGGCGTTTGTCTTTTTATTACCCTCCAGTACCAAATGTCCCCGGTGGACAATGTCGCCGCATCGTCGACTATACCGACATCGGCAGAAATAAATTCTGCCGGCGTCGACAAGCAAAGATCAGCTGACTGTGCCCGAACGATCGAATGTCGTTGTCGGAACACTTTCGGCTACCGCAAACACAATTTTTTGTGAAATAGTTTGAAAAAAAAAGAAAAAATAGACGAAATGAAGCAGACAAAGCAAGGCGGAACTTGCGTTGTTGTTTTTGTTTACCAATTCGGCTCGTGTCACTTTGTAATTTTCGTTTCTATGTTCATTTGAGTTGCATTTGCTGCGTAGTGAGTTTGTGATCAGCGAAAAAGTGGTTTTAAGTAAGTATTAATGGTAATTTGTTAAAAGAAACTTCCAAATATTCGAGGTAAGTCTGTATTTAACTTATTAATCCTTGACGGTTACCTCATTAACCTTTCTACTATCGAGACATAATCGGACCTTCCCAGGCTTGGAAACCAAAACAACGGGCGAGGTCCATAAACTTTTAGATTCTTGAATGACGTGAAGCTGTAACATCCGATCAATTTGTTCATACAAAAACGTTTCCTTTGCTGGTGACACAGAGTAGAATCGCTGTTTAATCGGCTTAGCATCGGCCACATCGATTGAATGTGAAATAAGAGAAGTTCTGCCCAACCCTTTACTAGCAAATGAGATGAATAATTGTATTGTTTGTATAAGCGATTGCTGCTGCGACGGAGAAAGAGAACGCCTGGCCGGATCTTCTATCGAAGCTATCGTAGCTACAGGAATTTTCGGCCAATTGTTTTCTATTGATCCTTCGGGCAATAACTTGAAGGCTTTCCAAAAATCGATACCTAAATAGCAGTTTTCAGGTGTGGATGGTACTATATAAAATCTTATCTGCTTTGTTTCTTCTCTAAAAGTAATTCCAGTGATTAAACCACCAAGTATTCATTGATCCGTTCCGTCGGCTACTTGTACTGTTCGAGACAAGGGCTTAAATTTTATATCGCTGGAGCATATTGCTTTAGCGAACTCTCCACCAATACAACTAATTGCAGCGCCTGTGTCCATTAGGCCTACTATTTTTTTCTCAAATATAAAGATTTCCGCATGTGGACGTGAATCATGTACTCTTCCTACTATACCAGATAACAATAGTTTATGTTCGGATCTACAAAACTGTCTAAATAAACTTCTTCGTTTTCGTGATCGATTTCTTGACTTGTCCGGGACTAAAGCTACTTGGCTGCTAGTTACGTCTGGTGAACTTGGGGCTCCAGCCGCCTCGTGTTGCCTCTACTCGGTCAACTATTTTAATCGGTGTTGGTTGACTGGTAAGCAAATCGTTTGCGTGCACTGGTCTGTGGTGCACGCCCCATTTGGTTTTTTGGTACATTGGCATTGCAAATTCGACAACTCGGCTTAGTGTCAGCTTTGCCACATCCATAACAAAATATTCTAGCATCGGCGTCGCATTCTTGATATCGATGTCTCTTTTTTCGACAATTCCAACAGATAAGTTCAAAGGCAGCTAACTCACAATCTTCGTCGGCACTTGCATCCTCCACTACCTCAGATTCTATCGCGATTGCATTCACTTGTCGTCTAAGAGTCGGCCGAGGATGAACTGAGTTGAGTTTACTATTGCTAGTAGACTGTAAAAAGATTTCTCTAGTTCGAACTAACTGACGTAAGGATTTTACGGTATGGGCCGGTTCGTACAAGATATCCCGTTGAATTTCCGGTAAAAGATTTGCTCGTAGAGTCTCTACTAATGATAGTTCATGCATACCAAGGATAATTCCCTGCTCGTAATCGGATAAACTAGTACCACGAGGCATTTTGACCTGACAACAATATATATTATGTACTAATTAAGGTTTTTTATTTATAAATTTTTATAAATGATATACTTACAATAGAGATTTAACCAAATTTTCAGAAAAAAGTATTCAACAGCAATACTTTACGTACGAATCTTCAGCTACAAGTGTTTTGCACATATAATTATTTACTACGCAGAGCCCGATGAACCAAATCATTTTCAAGTAACGGTACCACGAAAGAGATTAGAATGACAAAATTGCATCCGCATGGCAAGCACAAAAATACCATGATAATTCTTTATTCGTCAAAAACTAACAGTAAAACAAAGAAAAAGATTTGCTCGTAGAGTCTCTATTAATGATAGTTCTGCTAAAGGTTCTGAAAGTTTATCAACTAAGGTAGCAATATCATCATACAAATCATCAAATGATTCGTTTGGGCGTTGTTTACGATTCTCAAATTCGGGACGAATATTTCGGTCAGTCCTTTCGTCTTTAAACTGACCACGTAACGCCCGACAAAGATCTCCCCAGTGTACTACGGATACTTTCTTATGGTATCGCCAATAGCATTCGCTTGCAAAACCTTCGAACAAGTTTCTTGCATATCTAGCTGTTATCCCAAGATTACCGTCTGATTGGTGACTGCGACTGCGCGGGACATGCTCCTGTTGTATCGGTGCTTAAAAGATACTGATTGGTACGCGATCTTTGGCCTGCACAATTTTCTACGGAAATAGTAGGGTCCACTGGATGAGGTCTCGCTGTAACACTTGGAGACCTATTAATGTTTGTTTAAGTCTGGTTTGTGACGATATATCAATCTATCGACACAACACCTATCGATAGCAATAACGCTCAATGAAGAGCAGTGCTTATTATTATTATTATTAGTATTAAGCTCATATGAATTTTAGTATTAAGTTCATGGACTGGCTCTGACCCGATAGGTAGAACTAGTTCTTCTTTTCTTTGCAGCGCCACCTAGCCTGACCAACCACTCGCCGCTCACTCGTTTCCCCGTCAACCATTTCGCCACTCACGATCATGCTCTTCGCCGGCGCTTTCTAGAAAAGCCCAAAAAGTAACGGTGATCGGGCTGACGCCACGCGCCGGCGCCACGTACATGCGATGAGTCACGTAGGCCATTGCGCATATGCGGCTATGCGTAAGAGAGGGACGGAAATAGGAAGCTGAGAATGGCTGACGCAATGGCGCAGCTGTACCCGGCATCGACGCGTGCCAAAGCTTCACGGCGAAAAACAGGCCGAAGTGGAGTGGAAAAATTTGGCCGGCGGTCATTCAAGTTTAGACCACGGGAAGTGACACAAGTGAGTGAAAAGTGAAGTGCCAGTGAAGAAGAGAAACCATATAAAACACAAAGGACAAGGATCAAGGACGAGGGACCCAGATTAACACAAGGACTAAGGACCCAGAATAACACTAAGGACAACAGCCGAGTCAGCGGAGAGAAACGGCCAGGTGAGTCAGCGCGAGCGCCACGTGTGGAGAATATCTCCAGTGCTAGACAATCCTGATAAGACCCTTTAGTGGCTCGGCTTTGCCCAACATAGGTGCTCTCTTGTTAACTCCCGCGCATCTCCGATAGGCGTGTAGTTTTGTATTTGTATGTGATACCTTTATGTCGTACGTGTCAATGTGCTGTCTCACTAACCCATGCCCAGTATTTAGTCCATGTGTGGCAGGATTCCGGGTCAATCCCTTGCCTGACCCGCTGGATCCATCTCCCCCCGCCTCAATATAAATGTATATTAAGTAGTATATCCCGGTTCTCCCTAGTCTCTAGGTCAATCCTCGGCTAGAGATCGAGCCCGTAGTATCAATCGACCAGTAGTTAAGATGCAGCGTATCTCCGTCCGGGTAAATCCCCCGGAGATATCAAACATCATTCCCATCCTCAGTCGACCCGTAATTAAGACGTTACGTATCCCTGTCCGGGTCAATCCCTACGAGATACCTATTGTCATGCCCCTCCTCAGGCCTCAGACCCCCATCTCAGCTAGAAGCTAACCCATATGTGTATCGTATTTATGTCGTCTTGCATGTATCCTTCCCTTTTTCCCTATTTTCATATGTCGAGGTCCGATCTGGAATCAACGATCCTCCAATAATCTCGAGTCTCGGTATCTTTACAAATATTTTTGTAAGGAGGCCCTGTAGAGACTTATATATGTACCCCAGCTGAGAAAGACTTCCTTACACATGGCACCCGAGCAGGGACCCGCGATTTTAGATAACATTTATATTTTTTTTACATAAATATAATTTGATTTAAGGAGACTAACATCAGCGTGGATTAAAAACCCACCATAACCAAAGATCGACCCAAAACACATTTTTGAATAATTCGGCTGTACACGAATATTTAATATTCCCGCGAATTATTTATCGTATCCCTTCACTCTCATTTATTTTGTGTATCAGACGATCCCGCATAAGGATTGGTCAAACAACCCATCAAAAATATAATATAGTGTCCTCGTTTTTTATGTGCGGTTGCCACCGACTCCTACGTCCTAAGATAAGAACGTCTCAGTTAGTCGACGGTAGAACCCACGCAAAGATCTTTGATATAACCCATTAAGCGGTAGAATCGAAAGGCAAGCCCAGTAGAACCAACGACAGAACCCCCAGATTACAATTAGTCACCGATAGGACTGACGCGAGGACCCTTGATAGAATTCGAGTCGCAATAGAATCAACGGCTAGCACTGTGGAATCAACGACAGAACCCAAAATCATAGTTAGTCATCGATAGAACTCTCGCCAGGACCTTTGATATAACCATTAGCAGTAGAATCAAAGATCACAAGCCCAGTAGAATCAACGACAGAACCCAATGGCTCAGTTAGTCATCGATAGAACTCCCGCTAGGACCGTGGATATAACTTATTTATCAGTGGAATCTACACCATCAGCACGGTAGAATCACCGACAGAACCCAAAGTTAGTATTTTAAGTTAATTTCAAACCCAGAGCACATGGTTCCTTTTGATATTCATTTGCACTAAAATATTGCCCACGCTGTATCACTGCCGGTCCGGCGGGGAAATTTCTCTCGACACGGTGAGCCCTTCGCATCGACGAACCTATCCACTCCTCTTTTCAGGTCACGTATCCAGACATCGACGATATATAAAAGCAAGTCAACATCGAGAGAGTCTAACCTACCTACCTGGTAAATCAACCCAAGGATCATCACGCCCCATCACCAGGAAAATCACCCCTCATCGCTTGGTACATCAACCCAAGGATCACCATCAAGCATCGCAAGGAGTCTCACTCTGCAACGCCCGGACCATCGCTTGAACAATTCAAGGATCATCTACGACCAACCTAAAGATCACAGTCGACAGCTAAAGATCAGCGTAGCACCGTAACGTATTCATTCATCATTCCAAAAGCCAAGGACCATCCGACCAACCAACATGGGTGTTAATTAGATTAGCTATCGACGCAAAGGAGAGCTGGAATCTTTTATCAACGAGCTCGGATTGACCCCAGGAGGAACAGTGGAGAAGATGCGAACCCGATTCGCTAGTTTCGCTTCACGAGAAGACCACTCCACAGAGATACTTTCTCGCTTGGCAACCCTGGAAGGACAATACGGAGCTGTGGCCACTACGGACAAGGGACTCGAAGTGAAAGCCCGATCTCGACCAGTCTCTCCGGCTAGCGGCAGCGACACCCCGAAGGAAGTACACACGGAGTCACTTCGGGACTTTCTGCCCGAAACGAAACCATTGGCACTGACGTCCTCCTTGTCCAAGTCAAAGGACCTTATCCTGGAAGTACCACAGAAGAACAGGACACGACCCTTGGAGCACCGCCCACCGCATACAATCAATCAGGCGGTGATGGCGGAAAATATATCCAAATGGGGTATCTCTTTCGATGGCATAGCAGACCCGTTATATTTCTTGGAGAAGCTGGAAGTTCGTGCGGCCACCTACGACATCGATTTGGAGTGACTGCCCAACATGATGCCACTTCTATTCTCCGGGAGAGCCGAAGGATGGTGGCAAACGTGTGGCCTGCTAAACATGACTTGGGGTGAATTCAAACAAGAATTCCTGGATTTCTTTTTGCCACCCAGGTATTTCGAAAAGTTGGAAGATGCCATACGGCAGTAGTATTCGGAACCCTTCAAGCAATACTTGCTCGAGCTACGACTCATGGTGCGTCGAGCGAACTACTCCCCAATGCAGGAGCTCAAGAGGATCTACGAAAATATACAGCCGCATTATCAATTGTACACCCGACGCATCGACTTCAGGTATTCGCTGAGGTACCTTTGCTCATCATGCCTAATTTGATGGACCAACTACTACTCGGAACGGACTTCCTGAAGAAAATTGAAACGACGATCGAATGTGGAGGCTACCGACTAACTCTGGAAGACTTCGTCTCATCGAGAAACATGTCTGTTACGCTACAAGAACCTAAGAAGCCTACCACAACGGAAGAAAACATATCCCGAAGTCCTCCCTTGCCTCAACCTTGTGCCTAAGCTATCAGCAAAAACCCCTTTAGGAAACCGCCAGTGACTGAAGAACCCCCGAGGAGCATCACTAGCCCCACTGCAGTTACCTCGAAGATAGCCCCTCTAGCCATTGTATCCTCTGCGTTGGAGTTACCTGAATCCCAGCCAGATGACATCTTCGACCACGTTATCACAGCCTTTCTTGCCGAAGAACTACCCAAGTTCGACGGATTGGAAGGAGTAACACAGATTGCCGAACATGTCATCACGCTAAAAGGTGACCACACAATGAAGCAAAGGTATTACCCAAGGAACCCATCCCAACAGAAGATCATCAACGAAACTGTAGACCAGCTCCTGAAGGAAGATCGGATCGAACCATCGAAGAGTCCCCATAGTACTTGTAGGCAAGAAGACAGGAGATACACGCATGTGTATCGACTTTCGGCAACTGAATGAATATTCCATTCGAGATGCCTACCCCCTGCCACGGATCAATCACATCCTGGAGAAGCTTCGTGAAGCTAAGTTCATTTCTACACTGGATCTCAAAAATGGTTATTGGCAAATTCCCCTTGCCAAGGATAGTCGTGCCTGCACAGCCTTCACCGTACCCGGACGTGGGTTGTTCCAATGGAAGGTGATGCCATTTGGACTTCATTCCGCATCGACGACCTTTCAACCCCATGCCTTTGAGTATTTGGATGACATCATTGTCATCGGGAAAACTCTGGAAGAACACATAATCAACCTACGCGAGCCAATCTCCGGATCAACCAAGCAAAATGTCGATTTTTCAAGCGAAGACTACAGTTCTTAGGACACGTGGTCAGTGGACAAGGAATACACACGGATTCGGACAAAGTTGCTGCTGTCAGAGAATTAGCACCCCCAACGTATATCCATCAACTAAGAAGCTGTCTTGGATTAGCATCATGGTATCGCAGATTTGTTCCCGATTTCTCTAGGATTGTTCAACCCATCACCTCGCTGCTGAAGAAGAATGTCAAGTGGAATTGGGGCAAATATCAACAGGAAGCCTTTGAGGAACTCAAGAACCGTCTGACGACTGCTCCTGTTCTCGCTTGTCCAGATTTTCAAGAGAAGTTCTGTTTGCAGCCCGATGCCAGCGACTATGGTTTAGGAGCGGTACTCACTCAACGCTTAGAAGGCACCGAAAGAGTCATCGCATACGCTAGCCGACGACTAAGCCCTCCCGACGTTAATTATTCGGCAACCGCGAAGGAGTGCCTTGCGATAGTGTGGGCTATCCGCAAGCTACGATGTTATCTAGAAGGTTATAAATTCGACGTAATCACGGATCATTTGGCCCTCAAGTGGCTAAACTCTATTGAAAATCCCACTGGTCGCATCGCTCGCTGGGCTTTGGAGCTCCAGCAGTACGAGTTCGACATCCAATATCGACGACCCTGTCCCGTCAACCATTGGAAACTTTGCAAACTATCCGAGACGCAGAACTCAGGTGTACTTGGTGGCAGAAGCTCAAGCAACGAGTAGAAGAACATCCCGAACAATTTCCAGACTTGAAGAGCGAAGCTAATCAACTCTACCGCCGTAGAGATCACCATCCAGAAGATATGCGTGTCCAAAGAAGACCGATCTCGAGTTCTACAGGAATGCCACAACGTAACGGTGGCATGTAAAGTGAGTGTAACGGTGTAAAGACCCTGGTGTAAAAATCCGTTTTTACACGCTCAGCACGGCACGCATACATATGCATGTATGTAAACATGCAGCATGCAATTTTTTCATATGCTTGTATGTCAGCTATTTGATATAGTCATCCGATTTTGATCAAATTTAACCGGAATTATAACTTTCAATGTGGAAATGTTATTTACCAAATTGGACGAAGATCTCTTAAGAAACAAAAAAGTTTCTAGAAGAAAAACTATGGTTGGTCCGATCGTTCATATAGGAGCTATATGATATAGTAATCCAATCTTGGTCAAATTTGCCATGGATGTTTGGATGTATAATAAACTGCCAACTATTAAGTTTTATGATAATCGGATGAAAAAGAAAGAAGTTATTGATCTAAAACGCATTTTTTGACCGATGGTTCCTATGGGAGCTATATGATATAGTTGTCCGATCCGGATGAATCCGAGATATACAATGCCGGCAAATCGTGCAAAATTGCAGCTCTGTAGCTTTAGCGGTTTAGGAGGAGAAGCTGTTGATCCAGACAGACGGACGGACAGACAGACAAACGGATTTGAACTCGTCTTGTCATGCTGATCAAGAATATATATACTGTTTATGGTATCCTAATTTAACTTGGCACACTGATACATGTTATGGACATCTATCATTCCACCAAATTTCATAAATATCAAAATAAAAATGGCCGATTTATACGTCGATACGTTTTGTACTCAAGACGGCACGCCGCGGCGTTGGCAGATGATGCAATGGCGCTCGTCTGCATGTGTTGTCACGACATGCGAATGAATTATATGTATGAATTTGGAATTTAAAGTATTTTTTATACCCTATACCTGTGTAAAATAGTAAATTAAAATCAAAAACAAAAATCAACAATATTTATGTAACCGGCAAAGGGAAGCACTTTCGAATGAATTAATATTAATATAATGAAATATTGGATAAAACAACAACATTTTGCGCAGTTACTAGAAATGAAGACCAAGCTAATTTTCTTTATTTGGCTTGGATGGTTCCGGTGTCTATGCAATAAATAAAGGATACCGTTTAAAAAAAAGGTTTTGAAAATCCCGAAAAAAGAGTTGCCTTAAATATTGAAAAAACCCGATTTGAGTACCTGTTGTGCAATTTCGCATGGGAATAGCTAGGTCGTAACTCTTTTTTACCCTTGTATGCACCTGCATTTGAGTCAAAGGTCATGGGAAAATACATTTGCCCATTCATTGCCCTTGTATGCACCTACATTCGAATGGTCATTGGAAACTACATTTCTCCATTCATTACCTAAAAGTAAAACTTCTTTGCGAGTAAATCATTGTAATTCTATCTTCAAAGTGATAACATAGTGTTGTGCTCTTGTTCTTAAAAGTTGAAAAAGTATTTTTAAAAGTGAATTAACATTTTCCAAAAAGTGATATACTATAGTGCAAAAGTGTCAAGTATTGTTTTGAAGTGCTTATATACTGTCGCGTCGTGAGTGTTTTGACATGAAATAGCGTCTGCTGTTTTTGCAATCGCTGTTTTTTTTTGGGGAAAGTTGTAAGTCGTTTTTTATATTTTCTTCTCATTTATCAAAAAATATTTTTTTTCAAAACTTTTCTGAATTTAATTTTTAAAATCTTTTAATTTACTATCTTTCTACTATTTAAAAATTCATATATTTCTCCAATTACATATTTTTATACCCTTGCAGAGGGTATTATAAAATTGGTCGTTTCCGACCCCATAAAGCATATATAGTAATATATCCGCCACTCCATCCACCCACACCACTTAACCCCCTTTGTTTTTAGTCTAGAAAACAGCGGATGTTTACCGCAACTGAAACCAAACAAATATTCTATAAACAACTGTCCCCAAAATTTTCCAAGCGTGAGAACGCTTAGTAGGCAAAAATCAATAAGCCAATAAAAATCCAGATCCCTTGTCACCAGACCAAAAGCTTTCCAAGCGTGAGAACGCTTAATAGGCAAAAATCAATAAACCAATCAAAATCCAGATCCCTTGTCACCAGATCAAAAGCTCCCAATACTAACATAAAAGCTTTTGATACCGAACTTTAATTATATCTTCATCAATAATGATAAGTTAGTTCCTAAGATACTCTGTTCGAATAAAGATCTTTTGATCCATAATTTTTTTAATAAAGAAAAGAAGTGGATATTTAATTGGCGCAGTCAGTAGGATCGGTAAAAGTGAACTTGTTATTCTATCCGTGTGACACATAGAATTATTATCCGTGCGTTACATAGAATTAGTGAATACTCACTATAAAACTCCGATCCGACATCAAGAACTTACGTGAACGCTCAAAAGTCTACAACAGTGAAAAATATTTACGCCAATTGTGTGCGGAAATATCAACTGTGTGTTACAACCATAAACTCCAATTGTGGAACAAAAAACGCTAACTTGTGTGAACAAAGCTAAGCACCACTCAAAAAAAAAAAAAAAAAAAATACAAAATGGCCTTAGAACTCACCGAAGCCCACCTCAGTCAAGCGCTGTCTTCGTTAAGACAGGTGGCACACTATGATGGAACACCCAAGAATCTGACATCATTCATAAGGAGGATAGATTTCATTATGCACTTATATCCAAGAGCATTCCTCATCAATGAATTGAAGACGCAGACCCCATGTGAGGAATTTCTTCGACGTCTCTACAACACCAACTATACAGGAAACCTTCGTAAGTTTGTGACTGAATTAGAACATAAATCTTATATTATCACAAACAAACTAAGTTTGGAAAACGATGCAAATAACACTACTCTTTATACAAATGCTTTAAATAACACTATAAAAGATGTAATAAACAAAAAATTACCCGATAGATTATTTATGACGTTATCTAGACATGATATAACCACAGTTAGCAAACTGAAACAAGTAGCTCAAAGAGAAGGGTTATACGAGAATAGTACAACAGAAATCAGAAAATCAAATCAAAGCCAAATTCAAAACCAAAAAAGTGGAAAATCTTTTGTACCCAATAGTACAACTCCGTCTCAACCAAAACAATCTAATACAACACAAAACCAACAACTTTTCCAAGAATTTCAACAAAAATTAAATATTGACAGGGCTAAAAATCCAATGAATTATCAACAGCAAAATAGGTATCCAAAAGATAATGTAGCAAACCAGCCTACAAAAAGACAAAGTAATAGTGGAATTAGCAGAATGGACACGTCAGAAAATTTTCGTTTGAATGCCTCGGAACAATCGGAAGAAGAGATAGAGACAGGTCCTTCATCATAATAACAATGAACAAAAACCTTTGAGATGTGTAGTCGACTCAGGATCTTCAATAAATATAATGTCCGAGAACTTTTTAATTTCAAAACCCATTTAGGAGATTCCAAAATTCACCTGATTAAAGGAGCAGTAGAATTAAAAGAAATCATTTTTCTTGCACCCAACAAACTTTGTCCAACAGAACAAAAAATTTTATATCCATAAATTTTCAAATAAATACGACATGTTGATAGGCAGAACTTTCCTAAAAGCCTGCAAAGCCCAAATAAACTATGAAGAAGAATACGTAAAACTAGGAAACTATACATTTTATCTCAGAAATATTGAAGAAATAGAAGAAGAATATAACATAGAATATTTCGTCCCACCCACAGAGGACCCGGATACAAATTATGCGCTTGAAAATGAAATAATAGAAAGCAATGAGTATAGACTCGACCATTTAAACAACGAAGAAACACAAAAACTTAAAAAAGTATTGTACGAATTCAGTGACATTCAGTACCGCGAAGGTGAAAATTTGACTTTCACGAGTACAATAAAGCACTCTATTCATACAAAGCATGAGGACCCAATTTATAAACGTCCATACAAATATCCCCAAATATTTGATATAGAAATCAACAAACAAATAAACGAAATGATCAAACAGGGCATCATTCGAAAATCGAACTCACCCTACTGTTCACCCATTTGGATCGTTCCAAAAAAAAGGAGATGCTTCCAACAAACAAAAATTCAGATTAGTCGTTGACTACCGAAATTTAAATGAAGTCACAATAGATGACAAATTCCCAATTCCAGTCATGGATGAAATTCTTGACAAACTGGGAAAATGCCAATACTTTACCACCATTAATTTAGCTAAGGGATTTCACCAAATCTAAATGGATCCTGAATCTATTGCAAAAACAGCTTTCTCAAATAAACATGGCCATTACGAATACACACGTATGCCATTTGGTCTTAAAAATGCCCCAGCAACATTCCAAAGATGCATGAATAATCTTTTGGAAGACCTTATTTATAAGGATTGCCTTGTTTATCTGGATGGCATTATAGTGTACTCCACTTCATTGGAGGAACACATACTATCACTCAGAAAGGTATTTAACAAACTACGAGAAGCTAATCTTAAACTTCAACTCGACAAATGCGAATTTATGAAAAAAGAAACAGAATTCCTTGGTCATATTATAACAACCGAAGGTATAAAACCTAACCCAAATAAAGTAAAAGCCATTCAAAATTATCCGATCCCTAAAACCCCAAAATAACTAAAATCATTCTTAGGATTATGTGGATTCTTCCGGAAATTCGTACCAAACTTTGCACATATTGCAAAACCTTTAACACTTGGCTTAAAGAAAGGAGCTAAAATTAATATAAATGACCCACATTATATTTCATCCTTTAAAAAATTAAAATGTCTTCTTATGAACGACCACATACTTGCATATCCCGATTTCAAAAAACCATTTTTCCTAACCACAGATGCTAGCAATAAAGCTTTAGGTGCGTTCATCTCACAGGACCATAGACCTATTTCTTACGCAAGCAGAACGTTGAACGAACATGAGATCAATTATTCAGCTATAGAAAAGGAATTACTAGCAATAGTCTGGGCAACAAAGTATTTCAGACCATACCTTTTCGGTAGAAAGTTTGAAATTCTAAGCGACCATAAGCCTTTAGTATGGCTCAACAATATAAAAGAACCAAATATGAAACTTCAACGATGTAAAATAAAATTAAATGAGTTTGATTACAAAATTAAATATTTACCCGGCAAAGAAAATCACGTAGCAGATGCCCTTTCCAGAATTAAAACAGATGAAAACCTTTTAGGATCAATAGACAGCACCGCAGCTACAATACATACTGCTCATGAGGATTATGGAAACTACATTCCAATAGTAGAAAAACCTATTAATTATTTCAATAGGCAAATAGAATTCATTAGAGGTTCAGAAGACAAAGCGGAAACAACAACTTATTTTTATAAATCCAACCTAAAAATAACATACAAAGAAATGACCAATGCTTACGCGAAAGATATAATTAAAAGATATCTTTGCGGTAAGAAAACTGTTTTATATTTTCATAATGAGCAAGATTATCCTATATTTCAACAAGCCTTTATTGAAATAATACGATCGAACACAAATACAAAAACCTTGAAATCAAGTATTAAATTAGAGGACCTTCAAACGTTTGCACAATTCAAAGAAATAATTCTAAAACAACATAAAGAATTATTACATCCAGGAATCAAAAAAACCATTAATTTGTTTAAAGAAAAATATTATTTCCCCGATTTTCAAAACCTAATCCAAAACATTATTAACGAATGCTCAGTATGCAATATTGCTAAGACAGAAAATAGAAATACAAAACTAACTTTTGAGTGTCTGCGACGCTACGGGATTTACTCCAGCCTTTCTTGTACTGGGTCGAGAACCTCGGATACCCGGAGCCTTATACGACGAAGTCAACCAAAACTCCGTAACACCTGCATGGACCCCCGAAGAACGCCTGAAAAGAATGGCAGATGTGTAACAATTAGCGCGTCTCAAAATGCAGCAATCAACCCTCGAACAAAGTGTGGGTTCACTCGTGCTGCTTCGACAGCATCACCTCTCCAAAGCAGCAGATGGCTTCACTGCTAAGCTAGCTGCGAAGTTCGAAGGACCATTCAAGGTAATCAAGTTTATTTCTAGAAACATCGTTCGACTACCACAGGGAGACGCCGCCGCACCGCCAATTTGGGCGACCTTAAACCCTTCCAAGCTTGCGAAACAGACGACTTCGGATCCGACGACAACCAGGCAGAGATCAATGCCTCCGTAACTCAGGTAACCGAGAAGACAGAAGGAGCTCAAGAGGAAGATTGACCAGTTCACAAGGGCCACTTGCTTGAGGTATACCCTCCCAACGTCCTAGCCCCCCTAGGGGGATCACTCATCCAAGTATATCTCATTCCATTGTTAAATCTAAGTTACATTATTAGAATCTAAGTATTTTTGTAAGCCACACAGTTAGGGTCGTAGGGTTGTAGGATTGCTGGTCAGAGTCTTTAAACATATTTTTCATGCAGCATGAGAGTCCAATTCTCCCACTTCGTCGGGTAAGTCGGGAGGACGTTTGACGATATATCAATCTATCGACACAACACCTATCGATAGCGATAACGCTCAATGAAGAGCAGTGCTTATTAGTATTATTATTAGTATTAAGCTTATATGATTATTAGTATTAAGTTCATGGACTGGCTTTGACCCGATAAGTAGAACTAGTTCTTCTTTTCTTTGCAGCGCCACCTAGCCTGGCCAACCACTCGCCGCTCACTCGTTTCGCCGTTCAACCATTTTGCCACTCACGATCATGCTCTTCGCTTTCGCCGTTCTTGCTCTTCGCCTTCGCCACTACCTCAGATTCTATCGCGATTGCATTCACTTGTCGTCTAAGAGTCAGCGGAGGATGAACTGAGTGGGGTTTAGTATTGCTAGTAGACTGTAAAAAGATTTCTCTAGTTCGAACTAACTGACGTAAGGATTTTACGATGTAGGCCGATTCGTACAAGATATTCCGTTGAATTTCCGGTAAAAGATTTGCTCGTAGAGTCTCTACTAATGATAGTTCTGCTAAAGATTCTGAAAGTTTATCAACTAAAGTAGCAATATCATCATACAAATCATCAAATGATTCGTTTGGGCGTTGTTTACGATTCTCAATTTCGGAACGAATATTTCGGTCAGTCCTTTCGTCTTTGAACTAAGCACAAAGATCTACCCAGTGTAGTACGGATACTTTTTTATGGTATCGCCAATACCTTTCGCTCTTCCAGGAACAACTTCCCTTCATGCTAAAACTATTTGAGGCGGATCTTGTGTGTTACCAAAACTAAGAAATTCTGAGGTAAAAGACAACACAGAATTCATAGCTTCGGAACTACTCAAAGACTGAGGAACTTCTGTGTTTTCTCTAATCAAGGTCGGCATATAAGCTCTAGGAACCATAAGGCAAAAGGCAACATTGCGTTCCTATCATAATAAAACAAGAAGGCCGGGCTAACTTCGGCCATGCCGAAGTTTGTATACCCTTGCAAGCTCTTGTGTTACTAGATCCCTAAAAAGAGTTATCTAAATGTAAAGACCCTGGTGTAAAAATCCGTTTTTACACGCCACAGCACGGCACGCATACATATGCATGTATGTAAACATGCAGCATGCAATTTTTTCATATGCTTGTATGTCAGCTATTTGATATGGTCATCCGATTTTGACCAAATTTAACCGGAATTATAACTTTCAATGTGGAAATGTTATTTACCAAATTGGACGAATATCTCTTAAGAAACAAAAAAGTTTCTAGAAGAAAAACTATGGTTGGTCCGATCGTTCATATAGGAGCTATATGATATAGTAATCCAATCTCAATCAAATTTGCCATGGATGTTTGGATGTATAATAAACTGCCAACTATTAAGTTTTATGATAATCGGATGAAAAAGAAAGAAGTTATTGATCTAAAACGCATTTTTTGACCGATGGTTCCTATGGGAGCTATATGATATAGTTGTCCGATCCGGATGAATCCGAGATATACAATGCCGGCAAATCGTGCAAAATTGCAGCTCTGTAGCTTTAGCGGTTTAGGAGGAGAAGCTGTTGATCCAGACAGACGGACGGACAGACAGACAAACGGATTTGAACTCGTCTTGTCATGCTGATCAAGAATATATATACTTTATACACACTTCTAACCAAAATTAGTATACCCTTTTTGCAAGGGTATAAATATTATTTGTGTTCCTTTGTTTTTTTTATAAAATAGGAAGCATTTCCGACCCTATAAAGTATATATATTCTTGATCAGCATGAGAAGAAAAATTGATAGAGCCATGTCCGTCTGTCCGTCCGTAAGAGACCGAAGATCTCAGGAACTGTAAGAGCTAGAGCTACCAAATTTAGAATGCAGACTCGTGTAGTATATAAGCTGATCAAGTTTATTTATTTTTTTTGCCACGCCCCCTTCCGCCCCTGTTTATGGTATCCTAATTTAACTTGGCACACTGATACATGTTATGGACATCTATCATTCCACCAAATTTCATAAATATCAAATTCAAAATGGCCGATTTATACGTCGATACGTTTTGTAATCAAGACGGCGCGCCGCGGCGTTGGCAGATGATGCAATGGCGCTCGTCTGCATGTGTTGTCACGACATGCGAATGAATTATATGTATGAGTTTGGAATTTAAAGTATTTTTTATAGCCTAACCTGTGTAAAATAGTAAATTAAAATCAAAAACAAAAAGCACTTTCGAATGAATTAATATTAATATAATGAAATATTGGATAAAACAACATCATTTTTCGCAGTTACTAGAAATGAAGACCAAGCTAATTTTCTTTATTTGGCTTGGATGGTTCCGGTGTCTATGCAATAAATAAAGGATACCGTTTAAAAAAAGGTTTTGAAAATCCCGCACCTGGTACATATGCACGTTAGGTACATATGCAAAAAAAAGTTGCTAAAAAGAGTTGCCTTAAATATTGAAAAAACCCGATTTGAGTACCTGTTGTGCAATTTCGCATGGGAATAGCTAGGTCGGAACTCTTTTTTACCCTTGTATGCACCTGCATTTGAGTCAAAGGTCATGGGAAAATACATTTGCCCATTCATTGCCCTTGTATGCACCTGCATTCGAATGGTCATTGGAAACTACATTTCTCCATTCATTACCTAAAAGTAAAACTTCTTTGCGAGTAAATCATTGTAATTCTATCTTCAAAGTGATAACATAGTGTTGTGCTCTTGTTCTTAAAAGTTGAAAAAGTATTTTTAAAAGTGAATTAACATTTTCCAAAAAGTGATATACTATAGTGCAAAAGTGTAAAGTATTGTTTTGAAGTGCTTATATACTGTCGCGTCGTGAGTGTTTTGACATGAAATAGCTTTTGCTGTTTTTGCAATCGCTGTTTATACCATGCATCCATAGGATGAAATGGTATATTAAAGTCGCCAAAATGTATGTAACAGGGAGAAGGAAGCTTTTCCGACCCTATAAAGTATATATATTCTTGATCAGCATGAGAAGAGAAATTGATAGAGCCATGTCCGTCTGTCCGTCTGTCCGTAGAATGTAGACTCGTGTAGTCTTGGCGCAGACCAAGTTTATGTTTTTTTTTGCCACGCCCCCTTCCGCCTCCGGAATTTAATAAAAAGTGATTTTCTCCCGCAATATTTATCGTATCGGAATTTAATTCGGCACACTTATATATGTTATGGACATCTATCATTCCACCAAATTTTTTTTGCCACGCCCCCTTCCGCCTCCGGAATTTAATAAAAAGTGATTTTTTCCCGCAATATTTATCGTATCGGAATATAATTCGGCACACTTATATATGTTATGGACATCTATCATTCCACCAAGTTTCATAAAAATCGGAATGAAAATGGCCGAGTTATGCATTGAAACGTTTTGCATTCAAAGCAGTGCATGGGCGAATTTGGCCGGTGGAGCGCTAAAATGCACACACATAAGAGTGAGCGAGATAGCATATGTTAGAAATCGCGCATACGAAAGAAATTTAATATATGAATTTAGTTTTATAAACTCGATGTAGTTTTTTCCCCTCTGATGCATGGTATATCTAAGTCGGCCCGGCGACTTACTTACTTTATTTTTATACCATGCATCCATAGGATGAAATGGTATATTAAAGTCGCCAAAATGTATGTAACAGGGAGAAGGAAGCTTTTCCGACCCTATAAAGTATATATATTCTTGATCAGCATGAGAAGAGAAATTGATAGAGCCATGTCCGTCTGTCCGTCCGTCCGTCCGTCCGTCTGTCCGTCCGTCCGTAAGAGTGCAGAGATCTCAGCAACTATAAATGATAGAGCTACCAAATTTAGAATGTAGACTCGTGTAGTATAGACGCAGACCAAGTTTATGTTTTTTTTTTGCCACGCCCCCTTCCGCCTCCGGAATTTAATAAAAAGTGATTTTCTCCCGTAATATTTATCGTATCGTAATTTAATTTGGCACACTCATAGATCTAATGAACATCTATCATTCCACCAAATTTTTTTTGCCACGCCCCCTTCCGCCTCCGGAATTTAATAAAAGTGATTTTCTCCCGCAATATTTATCGTATCGGAATATAATTCGGCACACTTATATATGTTATGGACACCAAGTTTCATAAAAATCGGAATGAAAATGGCCGAGTTATGCATTGAAACGTTTTGCATTCAAAGCAGTGCATGGGCGAATTTGGCCGGTGGAGCGCTAAAGTGCACACACATAAGAGTGAGCGAGATAGCATATGTTAGAAATCGCGCATACGAAAGAAATTTAATATATGAATTTAGTTTTATAAACTCGATGTAGTTTTTTCCCCTCTGATGCATGGTATATCCAAGTCGGCCCGGCGACTTACTTACTTTATTTTTGGAAAGTTGTAAGTCGTTTTTTATATTTTCTTTTCATTTATCAAAAAATATTTTTTTTCAAAACTTTTCTGAATTTAATTTTTAAAATCTTTTAATTTACTATCTTTCTACTATTTAAAAATTCATATATTTCTCCAATTACATATTTTTATACCCTTGCAGAGGGTATTATAAAATTGGTCGTTTCCGACCCCATAAAGCATATATAGTAATATATCCGCCACTCCATCCACCCACACCACTTAACCCCCCCTTTGTTTTTAGTTTACAAAACAGCGGATGTTTACCGCAACTGAAACCAAACAAATATTCTATAAACAACTGTCCCCAAAATTTTCCAAGCGTGAGAACGCTTAGTAGGCAAAAATCAATAAGCCAATAAAAATCCAGATCCCTTGTCACCAGACCAAAAGCTTTCCAAGCGTGAGAACGCAATAAACCAATCAAAATCCAGATCCCTTGTCACCAGATCAAAAGCTCCCAATACTAACATAAAAAGCTTTTGATACCGAACTTTAATTATATCTTCATCAATAATGATAAGTTAGTTCCTAAGATACTCTGTTCGAATAAAGATCTTTTGATCCATAATTTTTTTTAATAAAGAAAAGAAGTGGATATTTAATTGGCGCAGTCGGTAGGATCGGTAAAAGTGAACTTGTTATTCTATCCGTGTGACACATAGAATTATTATCCGTGCGTTACATAGAATTAGTGAATACTCACTATAAAACTCCGATCCGACATCAAGAACTTACGTGAACGCTCAAAAGTCTACAACAGTGAAAAATATTTACGCCAATTGTGTGTTACAACCATAAACTCCAATTGTGGAACAAAAAACGCCAACTTGTGTGTGAACAAAAATAAGCACAACTCAAAAAAAAAAAAAAAAAAAAAAAATACAAAATGGCCTTAGAACTCACCGAAGCCCACCTCAGTCAAGCGTTGTCTTCGTTAAGACAGGTGGCACACTATGATGGAACACCCGAGAATCTGACATCATTCATAAGGAGGATAGATTTCATTATGCACTTATATCCAACCGATGATATGAGGCAACATAACATATTGTTCAGCGCAATCGAGATGCAGCTCACTGGAGAAGCACAACGACTCTCGCAAATTGGACAAGCCAACAGAGCATTCCTCATCAATGAATTGAAGACGCAGACCCCATGTGAGGAATTTCTTCGACGTCTCTACAACACCAACTATACAGGAAACCTTCGTAAGTTTGTGACTGAATTAGAACATAAATCTTATATTATCACAAACAAACTAAGTTTGGAAAACGATGCAAATAACACTACTCTTTATACAAATGCTTTAAATAACACTATAAAAGATGTAATAAACAAAAAATTACCCGATAGATTATTTATGACGTTATCTAGACATGATATAACCACAGTTAGCAAACTGAAACAAGTAGCTCAAAGAGAAGGGTTATACGAGAATAGTACAACAGAAATCAGAAAATCAAATCAAAGCCAAATTCAAAACCAAAAAAGGGGAAAATCTTTTGTACCCAATAGTACAACTCCGTCTCAACCAAAACAATCTAATACAACACAAAACCAACAACTTTTCCAAGAATTTCAAGGAAAATTAAATTCTTTTGGAAGACCTTATTTATAAGGATTGCCTTGTTTATCTGGATGGCATTATAGTGTACTCCACTTCATTGGAGGAACACATACTATCACTCAGAAAGGTATTTAACAAACTACGAGAAGCTAATCTTAAACTTCAACTCGACAAATGCGAATTTATGAAAAAAGAAACAGAATTCCTTGGTCATATTATAACAACCGAAGGTATAAAACCTAACCCAAATAAAGTAAAAGCCATTCAAAATTATCCGATCCCTAAAACCCCAAAATAAATAAAATCATTCTTAGGATTATGTGGATTCTTCCGGAAATTCGTACCAAACTTTGCACATATTGCAAAACCTTTAACACTTGGCTTAAAGAAAGGAGCTAAAATTAATATAAATGACCCACATTATATTTCATCCTTTAAAAATTAAAATGTCTTTTTATGAACGACCACATACTTGCATATCCCGATTTCAAAAAACCATTTTTCCTAACCACAGATGCTAGCAATAAAGCTTTATGTGCGTTCATCTCACAGGACCATAGACCTATTTCTTACGCAAGCAGAACGTTGAACGAACATGAGATCAATTATTCAGCTATGGAAAAGGAATTACTAGCAATAGTCTGGGCAACAAAGTATTTCAGACCATACCTTTTCGGTAGAAAGTTTGAAATTCTAAGCGACCATAAGCCTTTGTATGGCTCAACAATATAAAAGAACCAAATATGAAACTTCAACGATGTAAAATAAAATTAAATGAGTTTGATTACAAAATTAAATATTTACCCGGCAAAGAAAATCACGTAGCAGATGCCCTTTCCAGAATTAAAACAGATGAAAACCTTTTAGGATCAATAGACAGCACCGCAGCTACAATACATACTGCTCATGATGATTATGGAAACTACATTCCAATAGTAGAAAAACCTATTAATTATTTCAATAGGCAAATAGAATTCATTAGAGGTTCAGAAGACAAAGCGGAAACAACAACTTATTTTTATAAATCCAACATAAAAATAACATACAAAGAAATGACCAATGCTTACGCGAAAGATATAATTAAAAGATATCTTTGCGGTAAGAAAACTGTTTTATATTTTCATAATGAGCAAGATTATCCTATATTTCAACAAGCCTTTATTGAAATAATACGATCGAACACAAATACAAAAACATTGAAATCAAGTATTAAATTAGAGGACCTTCAAACGTTTGAACAATTCAAAGAAATAATTCTAAAACAACATAAAGAATTATTACATCCAGGAATCGAAAAAACCATTAATTTGTTTAAAGAAAAATATTATTTCCCCGATTTTCAAAACCTAATCCAAAACATTATTAACGAATGCTCAGTATGCAATATTGCTAAGACAGAAAATAGAAATACAAAACTAACTTTTGAAATAACACCAGAAAATTTTAATATCAGAGAAAAATATGTCATGGATTTTTACATGATCGACAATTTACAATTCCTTTCATGCATTGACGTTTACTCCAAATTTGCAACACTTGTAGAAGTAAAGTCTAGAGATTGGTTAGAAGCCAAGAGAGCAATTATGAAAATATTCACTGAAATGGGCAAACCAATAGAAATAAAATCAGACAAAGATTCAGCATTTCTGTGTATAGCACTAAAAAATTGGCTACAAGAAGAAAATGTAAAGTTAGAAATCACAACAAGTAAAAACGGCATAGCAGACATAGAAAGATTCCATAAAACAGTAAATGAAAAACTCAGAATTATAAATAGTGAAAATGACATCGAAGATAAATTAATCAAATTTGAAAAAATTCTCTACATATACAACCATAAGACAAGACACAAAACAACTAACCGAACACCAGCTGACATTTTTATCTATGCAGGATCACCCGACTATAATACCCAAACGAATAAAATATATCAAATAAACCATTTAAATAAAGATAGATACGACTTCAAAATCGATACGAGATTTAAACAAGCACCATTAGTAAAGTCAAAAACAACAAATCCATTCAAAAAGACAGGAGAAATAAATCAATTAGATGAGAAACATTTTGAAGAAAGAAACAGAGGACAAAAGGTCACACACTACAAATCAAAATTCAAAAAGGAAAAGAAAGTTAATAAAAGCAAATACGACAATTGATTAATTACAGGTCAACAACTCAAGATGACTTTTTTGTGCATTATGCTATCCTTAACATTAAAATCAACATGCAGTCAATCCATTGACATAAACCCAGTAAAATCACCAAACGGTTACTTAATATTTAAGACAGGAACCATGGATTTACCGACAAACTTTGAATATCATTACTTAAAAGTAAATGTAACGCTAATAGACATTACATATAACAATTTAATGCAACAAGCACAGGAATTTAAAGACATAATCCATATTCAATACCTAACAGAAAAACTAAGTAGGGAAATTAATGGCATACAAATTGTAAAACGTAACAAGCGAGGACTAATTAACGGAATTGGTTCAATATACAAATATCCTTTTTGGTACTCTTCATCAATAGAAGTTCTAATCTTTAATTTTGAGCATTTCACAGAATACATTGAAGACATAGAAATGGGCATGCAGCTCACTAGACTAGGAATTTTCAACCCAAAACTTTTAAAACATAATCACCTAAGTCATGTTAATTCGGAAAAACTATTGAATACAAAAACATCCACCTGGCTTAAACCAAATTCAAACGAGATATTTATCATTTCAAACATTCCTCAAGAAATAGTAAAAAAAAAATACAAAACAAATAGAAACTAATGAATGTATAATATAGATTTTAAATCAAACCCCAACCACTTGTAAATACACTAAGACATATAAGAATTTTCAAACTAATTACATTGAACCAAACATAATCGTAACATGGAATTTACCAAAAACTAAACTTAATCAAAATTGCGTAAACAACGACTTAGTAATAGAAGGCAATAACATAATAAAAATTTACGATTGTGCCTTACAACTAAACGAAATATCAATAATAAATTCATTGCTTGACTATAGCCAAAGCATTTATGTAACAAACAATATTACCAGGTTAGAACCAATTTCCTTTATCCAAACAAAAGAAATAATTAACGAACACACGAAATATTATACTGTATTTCAAACTATTACATTAACCACTTTTATACTTACTATAATAAGTTTGATTACATACTTAATCTGTAAGTTTAAGGCAATGCCACGAGAATTAATAATTAAGCATTTTCGATCAAATAACTAATGTGACCCCACAGAAATAATCGAAACCCCAATTGTTAAAAAAAATTGAGTCCCAAATTATAAACAAAATTGATACTCAACTCTTTACAGCTGAGAAAAACCCCTCGCTATATCCCAATGTATCCCAATCAAAATCCAGATCCCTTGTCGCCAGATCAAAAGCTCCCAATACTAACATAAAAAGCTTTTGATACCGAACTTTAATTATATCTTCATGAATAATGATAAGTTAGTTCCTAAGATACTCTGTTCGAATAAAGATCTTTTGATCCATAATTTTTTTAATAAAGAAAAGAAGTGGATATTTAATTATATATTCTTGATCAGCAAGAGAAGGCGAGTTGATATAGCCATGCCCGTCTGTCTGTCTGGTGCTGCGCAAACTAGTCCCACAGTTTTAGAGCTATGGCATTCAAAGTTCGTATATAAGCTTTTCTATACAACCACATGCACATCTGCGATTTTGAATAAGATCGGACAACTATATCATATAGCTGCTATACAAATACAAACGATAAATGTGAATAACTTCTCTATTTTTTGAACAATCTTATTCAAACTGATTGCGTATGTTGAAAATACCATATGTTTCTGTTTGTAGCCCTGTTTAGCTTTTAAGAGTTTGAGCCCCTGGTTCTATCAATAGTCATAAGCTTATATGTATCGATTAACCATCATTAACTCTCTCTGAATTTTGTGGCTTCCCGTTCCGGTTGTGTTCAGACAAACACAAATGAAATAAACTTTTAATTTACGCAAATAAACCGATCTTCAACAGGTTATGGGCCCAGATACACGCGAGTGTGGGCACGAGGTTTTGCGTTACAAGTTTATGTAGATATTTCGCCGATTGCGAAAAGAATGCAGAGTTATGGAACACAGTGATCAATACGAAACCTACCGAGAATCCCGGGGAGTGGGATGTTCTAAATCAGAAAATACGACAATACATTTATCTCTACAATGGACAAACTTGCGGAAGTCAATATTAGGTTAGATGACCAACTATCAGCAATCATATTACTTTCGAGCTTGCCAAAGGAGTATGAGAACTTCGTTATTGCGATGGAAACGCGTGATTGTCTTCCTTCTTTGGACAGTCTCAGGATTAAGTTGATGGAAGAGGGGAAGAAAGAAAGAGCTGGCAGATATAGAGTGCTTCAGTTGTGGACAGCGTGAGAGATTGTCCAAAGACCAAAGGAAAGCCACAGATGAAACGGCAGTCACAACAACGATCGTACACAATTTTAGCTGCGGCGCAGACAGGCGATCTTTGTGCTTCAAGCTGGTGGGTGGACTCTGGAGCAACGGCTCATTTATGTTGCATACCCAGTCTATTCACCAACTATGTTTGTCATGTGGAAGATGTTTTATTGGCCGACAGCAACATCAGGAGGACAGTTGGCAGGGGTGACGTCGTACTGCAGACAGGTTATTGTGAACTGAAGCTGGAGAATGTTCTGCATATACCAGGACTGGATACAAATTTTATGTCGGTTCATCGAGCGATCGAGGGAGGATGCACTGCGGTGTTCGGAAAAGATTTTGCTACAACTCGTCAAGACGAAAAGATAGTATTAAAAGCGCCCCACAAAAACAGTATGTACATGTTTGAGGAGGATCTTAGTCGCTGTTTTGGAGCCAAACAAATAAGTGCAGAAGTTTGGCACAACAGATATGGTCATTTGAATTATTCAAGTTTAATGAATCTTGTCAAATGCAGAATGGTGTGTGGCATGGAAAATGTGGATTTTTCTAAAGAGACGTCATGTGTGACTTGCATGAAGTGCAAGATCCACACTCAACCTTTCCCGGCGGCGACTAAGCATAGAGCTCAACATCATCCTTTTCAAAAGCGTTCCCTTGGCGGCTCATCATATTTCTTGACCCTTATAGACGACATGTCGACGCGAATATTCGTATTTTGTCTTAAATCAAAGGATGAAGTGTTCGAGAAATTCGTGGAATTCAAGAAGATGGCTGAGCGACAGTCTGGACGTAAGCTAAAGGCAATAAAAAGTGACAACGGCAAAGAATACATCAACAAGCGTTTTGATTCGTCTTTAAAAAATCATGGAATTGTGCATCAGCTGACAGTTCCATACAGCCCCCAACAAAATGGAGTGGAAGAACGGGCGAACCGGACGCTCGTCGATATGGCAAGAAGTTTGCTTTCACATGCGGATATGGACGAGTTTCTTTGGGCTGAGGCGGTAATGACTGCCTGTTACATCCGGAACATATCACCAACATCAGCTTTAGTTGGCATGACACCTTATGAGGCATGGAGGAGCAGAAAACCCAACGTCCAGGGTATGACAAGACCCGACAAATATCGGCTTGTGGGATACTCGTTGGTATCAAAGGCATATCGGTTGTATGACAGAAAGGCGTGAAGTGGTCGAAAAACGTGATGTCATGTTTCAAGAACCGAAAGAGGTGGTCTCGATTTTGAATGGTCCAAATCCATTTAAAACAGTCACAGAGTTGGATGTACAAAAGGATCTACAGACTGAGGAATTAGCTAGCGCCGAAGAGTCTGATGGTGTGCAAATGAAGCTAAGCGATCAGGAAATGGAGCAGCCATACAACCATGATTCAGATCGAGTGATACTGGAAGAAGGACAGATCGGACCAGGAAGGCCACGTTTGGTACGAACTGGCAAGCCAGGGCGTCCAAGGAAAATGTATAATCGTGTAAACAAGTTACATGTAAAGGAACTAGAATTGCCACAGACATACGAGCAAGCAATGAAGGGCAAGCAATCTTCATATTGGGAGACAACTATGAAGAAAGAGTATGAGGCTCTGATGGCAAATAATACATGGACACTGGCAGATTTACCCAAGGGACAAAAAGCTATTGGTTCCAAGTGGGTGTATACAATCAAACGAAATGGTGATGGAAGCGTGGAGCGGTACAAATCCCGTCTGGTGGCCAAGGGATGCTCACAAACATTTGGCGTCAACTATACCGATACCTTCTCACCGGTGTGTCGTTATGAAGCGATACGGCTAATTTTAGCTCTGGCAGCTGAGCTGAAATTGTGTTTGCATCAAATGGATGTCTGCACAGCCTATCTCAACAGTGAATTAAATGAAGTCGTCTACATGAGGCAGCCTCAGGGATATGTGGACATAGCTAGCTCACAACAGGTGTTGAGACTAAAAAGGGCGATCTACGGCTTAAAGCAAGCAGGAAGGCAGTGGAATGCCAAGTTGAATGCAGCGCTATGCGATCTTGGATTTACTCCTTGCAAGAGCGAACCGTGTCTTTATCAGCAGGATATTAAAGGTAGACTCTGTTTGGTATTAATCTACGTTGATGATTTACTTATAGCTTGCCAAAAGATGGAAGATCTCTTCGCAATCAATTTATTTACTTATAGCTTGCCAAAAGATGGAAGATCTCATCGCAATCAAGGCGAAGATTGCGATAAAGTTTGAATGCGTCGATAAGGGTCCGTTGCGTGAGTTCTTGGGAATGCAAGTGGACCGAGATGGCGATACAGGCAGTATTGTCATGAATCAAGCGCAGTATATAAAGGACATGCTTGAGAGGCATAACATGCAAGTGTGTCGTACCGCAGCTACGCCATTGGATGCTGGTTTCCAAGTGGCGTGCACTAACGAGAGATGCGTCATTCAGGATGTGACCATGTACCAGTCAAAAATCGGAGAATTGATGTGGCTTGCATTAACATCCAGACCCGACATTTACCATTCAGTAATTAAATTGGCGCAAAGAAACAAGGAACCTCACAGTGAACATGTTGCAGGAGTGAAACATGTCATAAGGTATTTGGCAGCAACTATGGATCTAAAGCTGCATTATCGATCTTGTGGTCAGGCACTTCAAGGCTACGCTGACGCAGATTGGGGCGGTGATGTGAGCAATCGCAAATCATACACAGGGTATGATTTTTCCTGGCAGGAGGTCTTATTTCTTGGAAGTCAGAAAAACAGTGCTGCGTTGCTTTGAGCAGCACGGAAGCCGAATATATGGCCATGTCTTCAGCGACGAAGGAGGCATTGCATTTGAGACGATTGCTGATTGAGATCGGTTGCGGTGATGCTGCAACATCTACAAAATTGTTTCGAGATAATTTGAGTTCTCAAGCCTTGGCCAAAAATCCTGTGTTTCATGCAAGATCAAAGCACATTGATATCAGACATCATTTCGTTCGAGAAGTTATCACGAGTGGCGAAATCGAATTGGATTATATATCAACTAAGGAAATGGCAGCTGATATACTTACGAAAAATTTGTCTAAGCAGAAGCATTATCATTGTGTCAAATTATTGAATTTAAGTTAACTAAGAAATTGTAATTGGCATACAGAATCATATTGAGGAAGGGTGTTGAAAATACCATATGTTTCTGTTTGTAGCCCCGTTTAGCTTTTAAGAGTTTGAGTCCCTGGTTCTATCAATATCCATAAGCTTATATGTATCGATATGTATGTATTATTAACTCTCTCTGAATTTTGTGGCTTCCCGTTCCGGTTGTGTTCAGACAAACACAAATGAAATAAACTTTTAAATTACGCAAATAAACCGATCTTCAACAACGTACATAAATAATAAATGGGATTACATCATATGCGTGATAAGCTTATATGTATCGATTAACCATTATTAACTCTCTCTGAATTTTGTGGCTTCCCGTTCCGGTTGTGTTCAGACAAACACAAATGAAATAAACTTTTAATTTACGCAAATAAACCGATCTTCAAAAACGTACATAAATAATAAATGGGATTACATCATATGCGTGAGTTTCAAAACAATCGGATAAACATAACGCCTGATTTCGACGATATAAAATTTGCCTATATAAGCACATATATGGGTCAAAATTGCGTTTGTGTGTGTGTGTGTGAATATGTATATCAATCTCTACATTGTCTTAGCACGCTTACTATTTGGCGATTGGCTTTTTATACTCTTGCAGAGGGTATTATAAAATTGGTCAGATGTTTGTAACGCAGAGAAGGGATCGTTTCCGACCCCATAAAGTATATATATTCTTGATCAGCAAGAGAAGACGAGTTGATATAGCCATGTCCGTCTGTCCGTCTGTCCTTTTGTCCGTCTGTTTGTCTGGTGCTGCACAAACTAGTCCCACAGTTTTGGAGCTATGGCATTCAAAGTATATAAGCTTTTCTATACAGCCGCTTTGACATCTGTGATTTTGAATAAGATCGGACAACTATATCATATAGCTGCCATACAAATATTTTTTTGTAACAGATCTATTTGCGTATGCAACTGGGAGCTGCAGTCCATTTTTATTTTGAGTCAGGACTGCTCGACTCTTTGCTAAAATCTGGGTACTCCAAAAGAGTGGGATTCATTAATGCTGATTTTAGATGATCAAATGCGATCTGACAATCAATTGTCCATTCGAATTTCACATCTTTCTTACATAATATTGTTATGTGACGAGAATAATAAGCAAAATTTTTTATAAATCTTCGGTAATAATTGCAAAATGCAACGAATCTTCTAGCGCTGTCTGCCACATGAGTGGCACCTGATAATTTTGAATGACATCATATTTTGTGTCGTCAGGCAAGATTCCTTTATTTGTGCATTTATGTCCCAAAAAGAAAACTTCATGCATGAAAAATTAACATTTTTCAGGATGTAACAACCTAGTGTTGCCTACATTTCTCAAAAACATCCGTTAAGTTATTGAGCATATGATTTCCGGAACAACCTATAACTATTAAGTCATCCATATAAAGAAATGCTTGCGAAGGTTCAAGTCCAGTGAAAACTATAGTCATCTATCTTTGGAACGAATTTGGCGCTATTTTTAGACCGAATTTTAAACCGCGAGAAGCGATATGAACCATTACATGGTGAAAAGGATGTAATGTCTCGTGACTTTTCGAGATAAAATCATTTTGCGAGATAAAATCATTTTTTATTAAATAAATAAACTTGGTCAGCGTCTATACTATACGAGTCCCCATTCTAAATTTGGTAGGTTTATCACTTATAGTTGATGAGATCTCTGCACTCTTACGGACGGACGGACGGACAGACGGACATGGCTACATCAATTTCTCTTTTCATGCTGATCAAGAATATACATACTTTATAGGGTCAGAAAAGCTTTCTTCTCCCTGTTACATACTTTAATATACCATTTCATCCTATGGATGCATGGTATAAAAACAGAAGGCGGGGCTAACCTCGGCCATGCCGAAGTTTGTAATACCAATAGATCTTTTACAAAAAAATATTTCTATGGCAACTATATGATATAGTTGTCCGATCTTATTCAAAATCACAGATGTCAAAGCGGCTGTATAGAAAAGCTTATATACTTTGAATGCCATAGCTCCAAAACTGTGGGACTAGTTTGTGCAGCACCAGACAAACAGACGGACAAAAGGACAGACGGACAGACGGACATGGCTATATCAACTCTTCTTCTCTTGCTGATCAAGAATATATATACTTTATGGGGTCGGAAACGATCCCTTCTCTGCGTTACAAACATCTGACAAATTTTATAATACCCTCTGCAAGGGTATAAAAACGTTATAGAAATGGAAATGTGCTTATGTATGTGTAAAAAGTAATATGTAATAATATGTAAAAATATCAAAGAAGCTAACTTCGGCTATGTCGAAGTTTGTATACCCTTGCAGCCCTTGACCATTACATTTTATTTCCTAAAAATTTTTTGTTTGTTAATCCAATAAATAAATATTTTAAATACATTAAAAAATTTGTCATCGTCTTTCGTGGGATTCGAACTCCCGTCTACTCGTTTAACAAACAAAAAATATCAAAGAAGCTAACTTCGGCTAAGCCAAAGTTTGTATACCCTTGCAGCCCTTGACCATTACATTTTATTTCCTAAACAATTTTTTGTTTCTTATTCCAATAAAGAAATATTTTAAATACATTGGCTGGGGCCAGCCAATCGCCAAATAGTAAGCGTGCCAAGACAATGTAGCGATTGATATTCATATTCACACACACACAATCGCAATTTTGACACATATATGTGCTTCACTGCTTATGCGTGCACTGCTTATGGCAGCAGCAGTAGGCAAATTTTATATCGTCGAAATCAGGCGTTATGTTTATCCGATTGTTTTGAAATTCACGCATATGATGTAATCCCTTTTTATTTATGTATGTAATCAGGTTGGATAAGATTGTTCAAAAAATATAGAAGTTATTCGCATTTAACGTTTGTATTTGTATGGCAGCTATATGATGTAGTTGTCCGATCTTATTCAAAATCGCAGATGTGCATGTGGCTGTATAGAAAAGCTTATATACGAACTTTGAATGCCATAGCTCGAAAACTGTGGGACTAGATCGCGAAGCACCAGACAGACAGAAGGACAGACGGACATGGCTATATCAACTCGTCTTCTCTTGCTGATCAAGAATATATATACTTTATGGGGTCGGAAACGATCCCTTCTCTGCGTTACAAACATCTGACCAATTTTATAATACCCTCTGCAAGGGTATAAAAAGCCAATCGCCAAATAGTAAGCGTGCTAAGACAATGTAGCGATTGATATACATATTCACACACACACACACAAACGCAATTTTGACCCATATATGTGCTTATATAGGCAAATTTTATATCGTCGAAATCAGGCGTTATGATTATCCGATTGTTTTGAAATTCACGCATATGATGTAATCCCATTTATTATTTATGTACGTTGTTGAAGATCGGTTTATTTGCGTAAATTAAAAGTTTATTTCATTTGTATTTGTCTGAACACAACCGGAACGGGAAGCCACAAAATTCAGAGAGAGTTAATAATGGTTAATCGATACACATAAGCTTATGGGTATTGATAGAACCAGGGGCTCAAACTCTTAAAAGCTAAACAGGGCTACAAACAGAAACATATGGTATTTTCAACACCCTTCCTCAATATGATTCTGTATGCCAATTACAATTTCTTAGTTAACTTAAATTCAATAATTTGACACAATGATAATGCTTCTGCTTAGACAAATTTTTCGTAAGTATATCAGCTGCCATTTCCTTAGTTGATATATAATCCAATTCGATTTCGCCACTCGTGATAACTTCTCGAACGAAATGATGTCTGATATCAATGTGCTTTGATCTTGCATGAAACACAGGATTTTTGGCCAAGGCTTGAGAACTCAAATTATCTCGAAACAATTTTGTAGATGTTGCAGCATCACCGCAACCGATCTCAATCAGCAATCGTCTCAAATGCAATGCCTCCTTCGTCGCTGAAGACATGGCCATATATTCGGCTTCCGTGCTGCTCAAAGCAACGCAGCACTGTTTTTCTGACTTCCAAGAAATAGGACCTCCTGCAAGGAAAAATCATACCCTGTGTATGATTTTCGATTGCTCACATCACCGCCCCAATCTGCGTCAGCGTAGCCTTGAAGTGCCTGACCACAAGATCGATAATGCAGCTTTAGATCCATAGTTGCTGCCAAATACCTCATGACATGTTTCACTCCTGCAACATGTTCACTGTGAGGTTCCTTGTTTCTTTGCGCCAATTTAATTACTGAATGGTAAATGTCGGGTCTGGATGTTAATGCAAGCCACATCAATTCTCCGATTTTTGACTGGTACATGGTCACATCCTGAATGACGCATCTCTCGTTAGTGCACGCCACTTGGAAACCAGCATCCAATGGCGTAGCTGCGGTACGACACACTTGCATGTTATGCCTCTCAAGCATGTCCTTTATATATCAATAACTTCGTTGTTTTTCATCTGATTGTTATAGAACTTAACATTTGGCAGTTTACTATACATCTATACGTCCACGATCAAGATCGGACTACTATATCAAATAGCTCCCATAGGAACAATCGGAACAAATATAGTTTTGCTTCTAAGAACTTTTTTTTATACCCTTGGAGAGGGTATTATAAAATTGGTCAGATGTTTGTAACGCAGAGAAGGGATCGTTTCCGACCCCATAAAGTATATATATTCTTAATCAGCAAGAGAAGACGAGTTCATATAGCCATGTCCGTCTGTCCGTCTGTCTGTCTGGTGCTGCGCGATCTAGTCCCACAGTTTTAGAGCTATCGCATTCAAAGTTCGTATATAAGCTTTTCTATACAGCCACATGCACATCTGCGATTTTGAATAAGATCGGACAACTATATCATATAGCTACCATACAAATACAAACGTTAAATGCGAATAACTTCTATATTTTTTGAACAATCCTATCCAACCTGATTACGTACATAAATAAAAAGGGATTACATCATATGCGTGAATTTCAAAACAATCGGATAAACATAACGCCTGATTTCGACGATATAAAATTTGCCTATATAGTACTGCTGCATACTGCTGCTGCCATAAGCAGTGCACGCATAAGCAGTGAAGCACATATATGTGTCAAAATTGCGATTGTGTGTGTGTGAATATGAATATCAATCGCTACATTGTCTTGGCACGCTTACTATTTGGCGATTGGCTGGCCCCAGCCAATGTATTTAAAATATTTCTTTATTGGATTAAGAAAGAAAAAATTGTTTAGGAAATAAAATGTAATGGTCAAGGGCTGCAAGGGTATACAAACTTTGGCTTAGCCGAAGTTAGCTTCTTTGATATTTTTTGTTTGTTAAACGAGTAGACGGGAGTTCGAATCCCACGAAAGTCGATGACAAATTTTTTAATGTATTTAAAATATTTATTTATTGGATTAACAAACAAAAAATTTTTTA
Organism: Drosophila sp. 14030-0761.01; assembly: GCA_018150735.1. Classification (NCBI taxonomy): domain Eukaryota; kingdom Metazoa; phylum Arthropoda; class Insecta; order Diptera; family Drosophilidae; genus Drosophila; species Drosophila sp. 14030-0761.01. The sequence goes on from JAECWO010000050.1 coordinate 77,844, forward strand.
GGAAATAAAATGTAATGGTCAAGGGCTGCAAGGGTATACAAACTTCGACATAGCCGAAGTTAGCTTCTTTGATATTTTTACATATTATTACATATTACTTTTTACACATACATAAGCACATTTCCATTTCTATAACGTTTTTATACCCTTGCAGAGGGTATTATAAAATTTGTCAGATGTTTGTAACGCAGAGAAGGGATCGTTTCCGACCCCATAAAGTATATATATTCTTGATCAGCAAGAGAAGACGAGTTGATATAGCCATGTCCGTCTGTCCGTCTTTCCTTTTGTACGTCTGTTTGTCTGGTGCTGCACAAACTAGTCCCACAGTTTTGGAGCTATGGCATTCAAAGTATATAAGCTTTTCTATACAGCCGCTTTGACATCTGTGATTTTGAATAAGATCGGACAACTATATCATATAGTTGCCATAGAAATATTTTTTTGTAAAAGATCTATTTGCGTATGCAACTGGGAGCTGTAGTCCATTTTTATTTTGAGTCAGGACTGCTCGACTCTTTGCTAAAATCTGGGTACTCCAAAAGAGTGGGATTCATTAATGCTGATTTTAGATGATCAAATGCGATCTGACAATCAATTGTCCATTCGAATTTCACATCTTTCTTACATAATCTTGTTATGTGACGAGAATAATAAGCAACATTTTTTATAAATCTTCGGTAATAATTGCAAAATGCAACGAATCTTCTAGCGCTGTCTGCCACATGAGTGGCACCTGATAATTTTGAATGATATCATATTTTGTATCGTCAGGCAAGATTCCTTTATTTGTGCATTTATGTCCCAAAAAGAAAACTTCATGCATGAAAAATTAACATTTTTCAGGATGTAACTTTAGGTTGCGTTGCCTACATTTCTCAAAAACATCCGTTAAGTTATTGAGCATATGATTTCCGGAACAACCTATGACTATTAAGTCATCCATGTAAAGAAATGCTTGCGAAGGTTCAAGTCCAGTGAAAACTATAGTCATCATTCTTTGGAACGAATTTGGCGCTATTTTTAAACCGAATTTTAAACCGCGAGAAGCGATATGAGCCATTACATGGTGAAAAGGATGTAATGTCTCGTGACTTTTCTTCGAGTTCAATTTCATCAATTCTAGGGAGTGGAAATTTATCGTTTAATAGTTTCTTATTAATCTGACGATAGTCAATTACTAATCGCCATTTTTTATTTTCAGAATTTGGTAAAGATTTCTTAGGTACCAATAAAAGTGGGCTATTTTAAGCAGATACAGAGGGCTCGACTATTTTGTCGTTTATTAACATTTGGACTTGTTTTTGAATTTTATATTTCTGACTATGAGGATTACTATAATTATACCCTTGCAAAAAGGGTATATTAATTTTGGTCAGAAGTGTGCAACGCATAGAAGGAGGCATCTCCGACCATATAATAAATATATATTCTTGATCAGCATGACAAGACGAGTTCAAATCCGTTTGTCCGTCTGTCTGTATGTCTGTCTGTCCGTCTGTCTGGATCAAAAGCTTCTCCTCCTAGACCGCTATAGCTACAGAGCTACAATTTTGCACGAAGTCCTGTATATACTGCAGGCATTGTATATCTCGGATTCATCTGGATCGGCCGACTATATCATATAGCTCCCATATGAACCGTCGGTCGAAAATAGAGTTTTAGATCAATAACTTCGTTGTTTTTCATCTGATTGTTATAGAACTTAACATTTGGCAGTTTACTAAACATCTATACGTTGTTGTCAAATTTGATCAAGATCGCACTACTATATCATATACCTCCCATAGGAACAATCGGAACAAATATAGTTTTGCTTCTAAGAACTTTTTTTTCTATTGCGATCATCTCCAATTTTGTAAATAAAATTTTGCGCAGTTACTAGAAATAAAGACCAAGCTAATTTTCTTTTTTTGGCTTGGATGGTTCCGGTGTCTATGCAAAAATAAAGGATACCGTTTAAAAAAGGGGTTTGAAAATCCCGTACCTGCAAATGCCACTCGTTAGGTACATATGCAAAAAAAGGTCGCTAAAAAAGAGTTTAAGTCGACTTGGATATATCAGGGGAAAAAAAACTACATCGATTTTATGAAACTAGATTCATATATTAAATTTCTTTCATATGAAACTTGGTGGAATGATAGATGTCCATAAAATGTATGAGTGCGCCAAATTAAATTCCGATACGATGAATATTGCGGGAGAAAATCACTTTTATTGAATTCCGGAGGCGAAAGGGGGCGTGGCAAAAAAAATTTGGTGGAATGATAGATGTTCATAAGATCTATGAGTGTGTTAAATTAAATTACGATACGATAAATATTGCGAGATAAAATCATTTTTTATTAAACTACGAAAGCGGAAGAGAAAAAAAAATAAACTTGGTCAGCGTCTATACTATACGAGTCTCCATTCTAAATTTGGTAGCTTTATCACTTATAGTTGATGAGATCTCTGCACTCTTACGGACGGACGGACGGACAGACGGACATGGCTATATCAATTTCTCTTTTCATGCTGATCAAGAATATACATACTTTATAGGGTCGGAAAAGCTTTCTTCTCACTGTTACATACTTTAATATACCATTTCATCCTATGGATGCATGGTATAAAAACAGAAGGCGGGGCTAACCTCGGCCATGCCGAAGTTTGTAATACCAAACTTTGTATACCCTTGCAAGTTCTTGCGTTTCGCCACCTCTAAATGGAAATGCCAGAAAAATAATATTTATAAAATTTAAAAATGATAATGAAAATAAAAATTGTATATAATTGCAAAGAATATATTACTGTTGTTTTCAGTTTGGCATGTCGATGCATCGCCTATAGCCCAGCAACTGATCGTTGCAAGGCATTTTTATTTGTTTATACCTTAACTTAGGTCTTTACAAATTTTTTTATAACAATTATGGATCTCGTGATGAATAAAAATAAATAAATGATATAAATATACTTAATAAAATTATACAGAATGTACAGAATACAGAATTAACAGATGTACAGTCTTTAGTTGATTAAAGCTAGACAGACAGACGGACATGTCTCAATCGACTCGGCCATTGATACTGATCAAGAATATATATACTTTATAGGGTCGGAGAAGTTTTCTTCTCCCTGTTACATACATTTTCGCGACTTTAATATACCATTTCATCCTATGGACACAAGAGCTTGCAAGGGTATACAAAATTCGGCATGGCCGTAGTTAGCACGGACTTCTGGTGTTTTATATGACATATATGGGCGGTATGAGTGGGCGTGGCCTGATACTTTTTCTAATTTTTATACCATGCATCCATAGGATGAAATGGTATATTAAAGTCGCCATAATGTATGTAACAGGGAGAAGGAAGCATTTCCGACCCTATAAAGTATATATATTCTTGATCAGCATGAGAAGGGAAATTGATAGAGCCATGTCCGCCTGTCCGTCAGTCCGTCCGTCCGTCCGTAAGAGACCAAAGAGCTCAGGAACTGTGAGAGCTAGAGTTAAGCTGATCAAGTTTATTTATTTTTTTTGCCACGCCCCCTTCCGCCCCCGGAATTCGATAAAAATAATTTTCTCCTGCAATGTTTATCGTATCCTAATTTAATTTGGCACACTGATACATGTTATGGACATCTATCATTCCACCAAATTTCATAAATATCGAAATAAAAATGGCCGAGTTATACGTCGATACGTTTTGTACTCAAGGCGGCGCGCCGCGGCGTTGGCAGATGATGCAATGGCGCTCGTCTGCATGTGTTGTCACGACATGCGAATGAATTATATGTATGAGTTTGGAATTTAAAGTACTTTTTATACCCTATACCTGTGTAAAATAGTAAATTAAAGTCAAAAACACTCTCACTCGTTTCACTCGTTGACGAAGACGGACGTGTTTTTTTTACGCTTATAAACTTTTATTTTTTTCCTCGCGACAAAAAATTCCTAAATTTCTCAATACTCAACTCGGCATAGTTGAAATAATTCCCGATTTTTTATTTCCATTCCGCGTTTTGGTTTTTGTTGGTTCTTTACTTGTGCAAACGCAAAATCAAATTTTAACAAAACGTTTATTAACATACAACAAAATCTCCCTAGGCGGTGTTGTTGTTTTTGTTAATTCTTTTGCTCTTGCGTTTTAACATATTTCCGTTAGAACTTACTCGCGCCTACGCGTACAAATTGTTGTTGCATGCGTTCAATTTGACGCGCTCTCCCGCTCTTTCCTATTACTTTTTGTTTGCGCTCTCGTCTATTCCTTTCTCGCGTTTGAGTGATAAGTGCTTTCGTTTTGTGCTTTTAAGCTTTAAATATATTAACCCTTGTGCTCAGATCTGGTCAGTATATTTATATTTTTTAATTATTTTCTTCCAATTTATTTAAAAAAATTATAATGTCTGTCTGCTCCAAATGAAACTGCAAAGTTTCCACCGAGGCTAAAGATTGTCATGATTATATCTTCTGCTGGTTGTGTGAGAATCCCGTACATGTGAACTGTGCGAGTCTCACGCCGAAGATTCATGACACTATTAAAATCGGTGGAGGCTTGAAGTATGGATGTGATTCTTGCCGCGGTATCGAGAATGAGATGCGGACTTTCATGAAGCGGACTAGAGATGGCTTTACCACTCTGAGGGCTGGTTTTAATAAACTCCAAGCGGAGTTTATGTCGTTGGAGGCCCAGTTTAGTAGCCTAAAGCTATTAAATGAGTCGCCTAAACGGAAAAAGACCACTCCTCGAGGTGCATCTCCTGCTCCGCCGGCGTCTCTTCTCGTCCCTGGCGGGTCTCATGCCATATCATCACCCAGTAACCAGCGCCTAATATTGTTTAAAAGCCCGGTAATTCCGGGCATTGAGGTTACTTCCATATCGCCTGGTAGTAACCTCGCATCTAATGCGATAGTAGGCGTAGTATCCGATTTGTCCGGGCAATCTTCCAATCGAATGGAAATTGCCGATAGTTTTATTATAGGAGGCCCTGTTAGTGGCTTTGCTGCGTCAGCAGTTGCAACTCCCAATGTTGCAGCTGCTATTGTAGCACAGCTGCCAAGGGATCTTATTGGTGTTCCACCAAAGAAACATGTATTTGTTTCTAGGCTTGCCCCTGAAGTCACATCTGATGATGTTATAGCCTATATTCGTTCTGTGGTTAAAGACCCGAATATTGCAGTGGAAAAGTTTAAATTTTCGTATGCCCGTGACATTTCGTCATTTAAAATAAGTGTCTCTGCCAACAGTTTTGGCACTATATGTCATAAACGTTTTTGGCCGGAGCACATTATAGTTAAAGAATATACTGTGAAAAAGAAAAATCGACCACCGATTCGCCTGCCAAGTGCTGCTCAAGCTACTAATACCGTTTCGGGCACACCAGCATCTGCTGGTGTGTCAAAAAACTAGATTCGTCCCTCAATCTGGGTTACCAGAATGTGAGAGGACTGAAATCAAAACTTACTAATCTCTATGTAGATAGCCTTTCTGCTGATGCATCTGTTTTTGCTTCAAAATTTTCTGTATTCAGATGTGATCGAACTCCTCGCGTGGGTGGAGGAGTTTTGATTGCTGTTGATGCTGCTTTACCATCTGAACAAATTCAGCCTTCTTTTAATCAGGAGATTGAGTTTGTCAGTGTTAAGGTAGATTATCATTCTTTTTCCGCCTATATCACTTGTTCTTATATTCCACCGCAGTCTGACATGGTGGCTTATTTAAATCATTTAGAGGCAATTCGATCTGTCTCTGCTTTAACTTCTAATCGTGATATTCTCATTGTTCTAGGAGATTTTAATTTACCTTCCATAGCATGGTCCCTTGCGGATGAGTCTACTATACTGTTGCCTTCCACGTCACATGACTTTGTTGACGGCCTTCTTGAGATGTCTCTTTCTCAAGTCAGATCTGATATTTGTACTTGATCCTTCCAATTGTGCTGTTTCCAGGATTGAACCTTTTGTTCTTCCGGAAGATAAATTTCATCCTACTGTAAATTTAACAATTGATCTACCTTTCCTTCCACCACTACTTGGTGCTAATACGATACCTCGAACCCGATGTTTTCGTAAAACAGATTTTTCTAATCTTAATGATTTTATTCTTGCTACAGATTGGTCTTATCTGTACAATTGTATAGACATGGACTCAGCTATTTCTTTCTTTTATAGTACACTTGATTCACTTTTCGATAATTGTGTTCCTCTCAAGAGACAAGTGATTTCTAATAGACCTCCTTGGTTCTCTCGGGAGTTATCCAACTTGAAAAATGTGAAGTCACGATGCTATAAGAAGTTTAAAAACTCGCCGTTCGTCTGATTTCATTCTGTATTCTGTTGCTCGCTCGAGATTTATGGTCCTTAATATGCAATGCTATAAGGATTATCTACGGCGCTGCAAATGTCAGTTTTCTCGCGACCCTATCAATTTTATAACTTTGTCAATATTAAACGTAAGACATCAGTGCATCCGTCTTCCTTGTCGTTTGAAAATAATAAAGCTAACACTGATCAGGCAATTGCCGATATGTTTGCTGATTTTTTCAAGACTACCTACTCCTCAGCGGAATATCATTCAAGACTTCCGTATCCTTATCAGTTAAAAAAGTCGAACTGTATTTTTAATCCAGTGATTGATGAAAGTTCGCTTCTCAGCGTGCTTAATTTAGTGAAACCTGTGTATTCACCAGGACCTGACGGTATACCTGGTTGCGTACTCAGGTTTTGTGCAAACGCTTTATGTAAGCCAATTTTGAAGTTATTTTTGTTGTCTGTTGAATCGTCCTCCTTCCCATCTATTTGGAAGGAATCATATATTATTCCTCTCCATAAAAATGGTAAAAAGTCCGAAGCTTCAAACTATAGGGGTATTTCCAAATTGTCTGCTATTCCTAAAGCTTTTGAAAAGATAATTACTTCTCAATTGCAACACTTCTGTAGGTCTATTATTTCGACATCCCAGCATGGGTTTGTGAAACGTAGATCCACTACCACTAACCTTTTAGAATTCACTTCTTTAACAATCGATAGATTCAGAAATGCAAAACAAACTGATGTCATATATACTGATTTCAGTAAGGCTTTTGATTCTGTTAATCATACGCTTTTGCTTATTAAGTTAAGTGACATTGGCTTTCCGCCAATTTTTCTTTGTTTGATTCGCGAGTATCTAACAAACAGAACGCAGAAGGTACTTTTCAAGTCTTCCTTTTCCAGTTCCATTCATTTGACGTCTGGGGTGCCGCAAGGTAGTCATCTGGGCCCTCTGCTTTTTACACTCTTTATTAATGATCTTCCCTCAGTTATGATACATTCGCGTGTGCTTTTCATAGAACTTCTCCTCAACTGGTATCCTATTTTCTTAATCATAGTCCATTGGAACGTCTAACTGAGATGAACGATTTAGGTGTGCTTATGGACAGCAAACTAACTTTTAATACCTACATTTCCAACATGGTCGGTAAAGCAATGGGTGTTCTTGGTTTTATAAAGCGGTGGTCGAAGGAATTCACCGACCCATATATAACCAAGATTCTCTTCACATCACTTGTACGGCCTATTCTAGAGTACGGTTCTTGTGTATGGTTGTCTCAGTATACAGAAACAATTTCTGCTTTTCGCTTGTCGTGGCTTAAACTGGAATCGCGATGCCAATTTGCCTTCCTACTCCAGTAGACTTCTTTTGATTAACCTTCCTTCTCTCATTAACCGTAGAATTATGCTTGGGGTAATCTTTATGCACAAGCTTTTGAATGGTGATATAGATTCGCCTGAGTTATTATCTCAGGTTAATCTATCTGTTCCATGTAGAACTACCAGAAACTTTATTCCTTTATCTTTGACTCGCTGTACTACTAACTATGCTTTGCATGAACCCTTTCGTGTCCTTTGTGCTGACTACAATCGGTTGTACCGAGCGATCAGCACAGAGTCCTCTCTTCCTCTACTAAAAACGTCTATTTTATGTTACTTAGCTCGTAATTAGCCCTAGATATTCGATAACGTGTCGTACGTTATGCGACTGCGCCCCTCGGTCGGTTGTGTGGGAGGTGGGCGGAACGCCTGGGACTCGCGCGAATAAAAAACAAAAATCAACAAAATTTATGTAACCGGCAAAGGGAAGCTCTTTCGAATGAATTAATATTAATATAATGAAATATTGGATAAAACAACAAAATTTTGCGCAGTTACTAGAAATGAAGACCAAGCTAATTTTCTTTATTTGGCTTGGATGGTTCAGGTGTCTCTGCAATAAATTAAGGACACCATTTATAAAAAGGTTTTGAAAATCCCGCACCTGCAAATACCACTCGTTAGGTACATATGCAAAAAAAGGTCGCTAAAAAAGAGTTGCGTTAAATATTGAAAAAAACCGATTTGAGTACCTGTTGTGCAATTCCGCATGGGAATAGCTAGGTCGTAACTCTATTTTACCCTTGTATGCACCTGCATTTTAGTCAAAGGTCATGGAAAAATACATTTGCCCATTCATTGCCCTTGTATGCACCTGCATTCGAATGGTCATTGGAAACTACATTTCTCCATTCATTACCTAAAAGAAAAACTTCTTCGCGGGTTCAGTATCTGCGCGCAAATCATTGTAATTCTATCTTCAAAGTGTTGAAAAAGTATTTTTAAAAGTGAATTAACATTTTCCAAAAAGTGATATACTATAATGCAAAAGTGAAGTGAAGTGAAGTGAAGTCTTGTTTTAAAGTGCTTATATACTGTCGCGTCGTAGTCCCACAGTTTTAGAGCTATGGCATTCAATGTTCGTATATAAGGTTTTCTATACAGCTACATAAACATCTGCGATTTTGAATAAGATCGGACAACTATATCATATAGCTGCCATACAAATACAAACGTTAAATGCGAATAACTTCTCTATTTTTTGAACAATCTTATCCAAACTGATTACGTACATAAATAAAAGGAATTACATCATATGCGTGAATTTCAAAACAATCGGATAAACATAACGCCTGATTTCGACATATTTCGATATAAAATTTGCCTATATATACATACAAGCATAAGCACTTTAGAAGAGGAGCGGGCTCTTTATAGAGTTGGACGATCGACTCGAAGAACAAACAACAAACAAACCCAGTAGTTAGGGACTTAGAACCGGCAGCCAATACTCGTCGTAGGTCTAGTCGCAGACAAAACGAAATCTATAGGCAAAATGAACAGAGTCGGAACACAGAAGATCATAGGGAAAGACGATCGAATCCAGTAGTTAGGGTTTTAGAACAGGCAGCCAATACTCGTCGTAGGTCTAGTCGCAGACAAAACGAAATTTAATGGGAAAATGAACAGAGTCGGAACACAGAAGATCATAGGGAAAGACGATCGAACCCAGTAGTTAGGGACTTAGAACAGGCAGCCAATACTCGTCGTAGGTCTAGTCGCAGACAAAACGAAATCTACAGGGAAAATGAACAGAGTCGGAACACAGAAGATCATAGGGAAAGACGATCGAACCCAGTAGTTAGGGACTTAGAACCAGCAGCTAATACTCGTCGTAGGTTTAGTCGCAGACAAAACGGAATCTATAGGGAAAATGAACAGAGTCGGAACACAGAAGATCATACGGAAAGACCATCAAACCCAGTAGTTAGGGACTTAGAACAGGCAGCCAATGCTCGTCGTAGGTCTAGTCGCAGACAAAACGAAATCTATAAGGAAAATGAACAGAGTCGGAACACAGAAGATCATAGGGAAAGACGATCGAATCCAGTAGTTAGGGTTTTAGAACAGGCCGCCAATACTCGTCGTAGGTCTAGTCGCAGACAAAACGAAATTTATTGGGAAAATGAACAGAGTCGGAACACAGAAGATCATAGGGAAAGACGATCGAACCCAGTAGTTAGGGTTTTAGAACAGGCCGCCAATACTCGTCGTAGGTCTAGTCGCAGACAAAACGAAATTTATTGGGAAAATGAACAGAGTCGGAACACAGAAGATCATAGGGAAAGACGATCGAACCCAGTAGTTAGGGACTTAGAACCGGCAGCTAATACTCGTCGTAGGTTTAGTCGCAGACAAAACGAAATCTATAGGGAAAATGAACAGAGTCGGAACACAGAAGATCATAGGGAAAGACCATCAAACCCCTAGTTAGGGACTTAGAACAGGCAGCCAATACTCGTCGTAGGTCTAGTCGCAGACAAAACGAAATCTATAGGGAAAATGAACAGAGTCGGAACACAGAAGATCATAGGGAAAGACGATCGAACCCAGTAGTTAGGGACTTAGAACAGGCAGCCAATACTCGTCGTAGGTCTAGTCGCAGACAAAACGAAATCTACAGGGAAAATGAACAGAGTCCGAACACAGAAGATCATAGGGAAAGACGATCGAATCCAGTAGTTAGGGTTTTAGAACAGGCAGCCAATACTCGTCGTAGGTCTAGTCGCAGACAAAACGAAATTTATTGGGAAAATGAACAGAGTCGGAACACAGAAGATCATAGGGAAAGACGATCGAACCCAGTAGTTAGGGACTTAGAACAGGCAGACAATACTCGTCGTAGGTCTAGTCGCAGACAAAACGAAATCTACAGGGAAAATGAACAGAGTCCGAACACAGAAGATCATAGGGAAAGACGATCGAACCCAGTAGTTAGGGACTTAGAACCGGCAGCTAATACTCGTCGTAGGTCTAGTCGCAGACAAAACGAAATCTATAGGGAAAATGAACAGAGTCGGAACACAGAAGATCATAGGGAAAGACCATCAAACCCAGTAGTTAGGGACTTAGAACAGGCAGCCAATACTCGTCGTAGGTCTAGTCGCAGACAAAACGAAATCTATAGGGAAAATGAACAGAGTCGGAACACAGAAGATCATAGGGAAAGACGATCGAACCCAGTAGTTAGGGACTTAGAACAGGCAGCCAATACTCGTCGTAGGTCTAGTCGCAGACAAATCGAAATCTATAAGGAAAATGAACAGAGTCGGAACACAGAAGATCATAGGGAAAGACGATCGAACACAGTAGTTAGGGACTTAGAACAGGCAGCCAATACTCGTCGTAGGTCTAGTCGCAGACAAAACGAAATCTATAGGGAAAATGAACAGAGTCGGAACACAGAAGATCATAGGGAAAGACGATCGAATCCAGTAGTTAGGGTTTTAGAACAGGCAGCCAATAGTCGTCGTAGGTCTAGTCGCAGACAAAACGAAATTTATTGGGAAAATGAACAGAGTCGGAACACAGAAGATCATAGGGAAAGACGATCGAACACAGTAGTTAGGGACTTAGAACAGGCAGCCAATACTCGTCGTAAGTCTAGTCGCAGACAAAACGAAATCTACAGGGAAAATGAACAGAGTCCGAACACAGAAGATCATAGGGAAAGACGATCGAACCCAGTAGTTAGGGACTTAGAACCGGCAGCTAATACTCGTCGTAGGTCTAGTCGCAGACAAAACGAAATCTATAGGGAAAATGAACAGAGTCGGAACACAGAAGATCATAGGGAAAGACCATCAAACCCAGTAGTTAGGGACTTAGAACAGGCAGCCAATACTCGTCGTAGGTCTAGTCGCAGACAAAACGAAATCTATAGGGAAAATGAACAGAGTCGGAACACAGAAGATCATAGGGAAAGACGATCGAACCCAGTAGTTAGGGACTTAGAACAGGCAGCCAATACTCGTCGTAGGTCTAGTCGCAGACAAAACGAAATCTATAAGGAAAATGAACAGAGTCGGAACACAGAAGATCATAGGGAAAGACGATCGAACACAGTAGTTTGGGACTTAGAACAGGCAGCCAATACTCTTGGTCGTTCGAATCAAAGACGTACGCAATTAGGTCAACGAATTATAGAAAGAGAGCAGGACAGGATACGTAGATCAGTATAGGAGCAATGTAGAACGTAGGTCGAATGAGCGGAGAGTCAACACATTGCCATAGTTTGCCTCTGCCAGCTGCCGTAGTTTTGTGCAGGATAGGCTGTTTGCCTTCCGAGGTTCTGGTTGTGCGTCCTTGCGTTTTCTCTTGTAAATTTTATTTTTTCTTCTTCTAGTGCTTCTCGTGTTTTTGCCAGTCGCATCAGGTCCCTCATTGTCTTGACCTGTTGTGACATGAGGAATATCCTTAACATCGGTGTGGAGTTCCCCATTATCTTTTCTAGCTGCTCGAATTCTGGGATTTTTAGTGGCCGCATTAGTAGTTTCATCTGGACCATGTACGTTTTGAAAGGCTCATTGCCTCCCTGTTTTCTTGCTTTTATTTTATCGGCTAGATTTTTGAAATATCCTCTTGGCAAGAAATATTCCCTGAAGCTATCTGCGAACTCTTCCCATGTTTCCCATTCGTAGTTGCTTGCTATGTACCAGTCTAATGCGGAGTCCTTTAACATTTCTTGCATCGCCCTTGGTACCATGTTGATGTTGATTCCATATAATTTTGCCGACGCTTCTACTTGCTCTAAGAATTCAAGGGCCTTGTCGTTGCCGTCATATTTCAAGGTCCATTCTCTTACTTGTTTAGCTACTTTGGCGTAATCGTTGCACTGTTTTGGTTTGAATCTTATATCGTTGTTTATCTCTTCTTCCGCTCTTTTCCTTCTTTCCTCATTTGTGTTCCTTTGGGAGTGTTTTCCGCTGTCTTCTAGCGCGTTGTCGCTAGCCCATCTTGATGTTTTAAATGTTGGGATGGCCAATGTTGCGATGTCTATTCCTTTTTGCGGTCTTATTTCCCTTTGAGTTTTTGAGAACCTTATTGCCAGCTCATCTATTTGTTTCCTCATTGTGTTGTCTTCTTCGTGGATGTGTATCCAGTTCCCTATTGACTTGAGAGGTTCCTTCACTTGTGACTGACTGCCGTCCTTGACTTTCTGCTGCCTTTATATAGGCCTCCTGACCCCTGGATGCACACATTGCAGTACCGCTATACAGCCAGTACTTTTCCATTGGGTCCTACTTTCACCTACGCACTTTCGTTGTTGCTAGGCGTGGTGAAAGTACCGCTCATCACTTTTCCTTCGCACGCAGCCACCTTTTCTAATGCTGCATGCCCATCCCATTGTCTGCCTTTATCTCCTTTGCTTACGTTGTTGACTTTCTCCGTTCCTTTCCTCTCCTTCTGCTCCTTTTGACCTCCAACATCGCCCTATGACTCCTTTCAATCCCGTTACTTATACTCATCTACATTAACTCATCTACATTAACTTTTGACCATTTCGCATCATTTTTATGTCCAAATCTTTGAATATTTGTCATAATTAATTACATTTAATCTTTTCTTATACATTTGATGACGTATTATTTCCCCAAAGGGCTTCCCCATTGGCATGCCCCTCACCCCCCTCGCTGCCGTCCAGCCAGCCATATGCTCGCTTGCTTTACTTTGCCTGCCCCACTTCTCCCCTTTTGACAAGCATAGCCCTCACTTTATTTCGTACAAGACCCCCTTCACACCCGCACCCGTTATCGGGCTCGCTAGCCCTCACTTTTTATGCTCTCGGTGCTTCGCTCTCCGAGGTTTGTCGTGTACGATCAAATTTCCCTTCACACGTACACTGTCTGTGTGACGTGGCTCTCTCGCTCTCTTTCTCATCCATTGGTCTAGCACTTCTTTCCGCTATTTGCTTTGGATGCTTGGAGCTCAGCATCAGCGGCTCTGTCCCTTTTGCTTTTCTCTTTGCCCCTTTATTGATGTTCATTTGTTTTCTTTCTTTTATGTTTCAGCGTAGAGAAATTAATTGACTCATTTCTGCACTTCGCTGTTGCATTTGACTTAACCTTTGTGCTTTCATGTTTTCCCTGTCACATTGGGCGTGCTTTGGGCCCACTTGCTTCCTTTTGGCCATTATCATTTTTGCCGACGGTAAAACGTCGCCTTGCCCTTTTTCATGATGATCGTTTTGCCGACGGTAAAACGCTGTTTGTTCATATGATTGTTTTGCCGACGGCAAAACGCCGTTTGGCCAAACATTCTTTATTTTGTTATTTGTTGTTGTGGTGCTTGTTGTTATTTGCGGTACTCATTGTTGTTGTTGTTGTGTATCTTATTGTTTTGTGTTTTCATTTTGTATTTTTACGACGGCAAAACACCAGTTGCTTTCGTATACATGTTGCTATGTTGATAGCTGCCTATGTTGCTAGCACTGCTTGCTGCCGTCACTGCTGGCAACATTCTGGCTGCTGTATACTGCATGTTGTGAGGTTCATAATGACCTTTATGACCTTTATGCTCCTCACAATATTGTGAATATTTTCTAAGTCGGTGAAACGAATAATCAAAAACAAAAAGGAAGGGTATTTCGAGATAACAGGGCGTAACGTATTCCATCTATCTAATTTACCGTTTAGTGAAGAAAAGAAGTGAAAAAGAATTAAAGAAAGAGTCTTCGCAAATAAGTTCCACAATTTTGATAGGCGCAAAGAAAAGTTTTCAATAGTCGTTTATATTATTTTTCGTGAAGTTTCTTTTACCTTTCCCCAGCAAATATCATCTTCCTGGAAGCGCTTTTACGAGGACAAAAAATTTGGGTGAGTGAATACAAAAGTCTATGATAAAATAAACTTCATGTTTGAAATCTGAATATAATGCGAACGACAATATTAATGACTTACTAAAGAAAATTTCTAAAATTCGAAGTCAATATATTTTGGTCGGATTTGTTTTATACCTTTTTAACATCGCGATCAATAAAATTTAAATGTGCGGTGAATATAATGAAGAGTATACAAAAGTCACCTTGAATCATATCTCGTAAATTAACTTCATTTCTGCTTTTCGAAACGCAATCGTCTCGATGATAATTTTCTTCAGTATTAAGTCGATTTAAGTTTAGGAGAAGGTTGAATATGGCTTCCGTGAATTATAATATTTTAATAATCTCTTAGTTACACGTAGTTACATACATATATCTTCACCCCACTTATCATACATATATATCTTTATCCCTTATAACACATAAGTCAATTCATGAAGTATTACGATTAGTCCTTATCAATTATTATCGGCGAAGAAAAGCTTGTTAGTATTAATTAAGAAATATTTTGACACGGAATAAGGGAGAACCAAGAATAAGTCAATTCATGAAGTATTACGATTAGTCCTTATCAATTATTATCGGCGAAGAAAAGCTTGTTAGTATTAATTAAGAATTATTTTGACACGGAATAAGGGAGAACCAAGAATGAAGTCAAATTTAGTTTGTAAATAAAAGAAATTATAATATTTTGTTAAATATTTTCATTGATTCCATGCAGGTCATAATGCCAGGGTAGAGTAGGCAATTTCCAAAGGGGCTGTCGTCCATTTTAGAAGCATCGATAGCCAAAGGCAGGGAGGGTAAGAACCGCTTCAGCAACACCAGAAGCGTGACGCGCTTTAGTCTCATTAGGGATTAACTGGTATATAGTCGCTATGATGATCCCCTACTATTTTCTCTTTATTTCACTACTATTTCCACTAATTTCTCCCATTTCACTGCTCGTCTTTATAGCGAGATTCTGCCCTTTAGTATTGTTGACTTGAATTTTATCCCGGTCTATTATAGCTTGTCGAATTAGCACGTATTGAGAACTAATGAGAGCAATGAGCAACTGCAACTTGAGAAGAAGATCACCACTCCACTAGCCGACTACCCTGAGCCGGACGATAAACGTGCAGCTTCCTAGTTAGCGACCCAACATCAGCTCACAGATTACTTTTACCCGTTACATATATTAAAGTCGCCAAAATGTATGTAACAGGGAGAAGGAAGCTTTTCCGACCCTATAAAGTATATTCTTGATCAGTATCAATAGTCGAGTCAATTGAGACATGTCCGTCTGTCCGTCCGACCGATAGAGTGCCTAGATCTCAGCAACTATACAAGCTAGAAACACCAAATTTGGCATGTAGAATTGTTTGGTGTGTACGCTGATCAAGTTTATTTTTTTTTTTGCCACGCCCCCTTCCGCCCAGGCTATTTGAAAAACAATAATTTGAGCCCCCATATCTCGGGAACTATAAAAGATAGAGCTATCGGATTTGGACATTAGATGCGTGCAGTATGCACGCAGACCAAGTTTATTTCAAATTTTTGCCACGCCCTCAAAATTCGAATTCTATCATCCCACCAAATATCACAAGAGTCGGAATAAAAATGGCCGAGTTATACATAGAAACGTTTTTCACTCATAGCGGTGCAAGGAAGATGCACGCAAAAAAGAGCGAGATAGCATATGCTGGAAATCACCGATTTGGTCGGGGGGCGCTAAAGTGCTCGTTTCCAAATAAGAGTGAGCGAGATAGCATTTAAAAGAAATTTAATATATATCTCTTCACCTAATGCATGGTATATCCAAGTCGGCCCGGCGACTTACTTACTTTGTTATACCCTTGCAGAGGGTATTATAAAATTGGTCAGATGTTTGTAACGCAAAGAAGCGATCGTTTCCGACCCCATAAAGTATATATATTTTTGATCAGCAAGAGAAGACGAGTTGATATAGCCATGTCCGTCTGTCCTTCTCTCCGTCTGTCTGTCTGGTGCTGCGCGAACTAGTCCTACAGTTTTAGAGCCATGGCATTCGTATATAAGCTTTTCTATACAGCCACATGCACATCTGCGATTTTGAATAAGATCGGACAACTATATCATATAGCTGCCATACAAATACAAACGTTAACTGCGAATAACTTCTATATTTTTTGAACAATCTTATCCAAACTGATTACGTACATAAATAAAAAGCGATTACATCATATGCGTGAATTTTAAAACAATCGGATAAACATAACGCCTGATTTCGACGATATAAAATTTGCCTATATAATCAGTGCACGCATAAGCAGTGCACACATAAGCAGTGAATCACATTTTGTGTCAAAATTGCGTTTGTGTGTGTGTGTTAATTTGAATATCCATCGCTACATTGTCTTGGCACACTTACTATTTGGCGATTGGCTGCCCCCGGTCAATGTATTTAAAATATTTCTTTATTGATTTAAGAAACAAAAATTTCTTAGGAAATAAAATGTAATGGTCAAGGGCCGCAAGGGTATACAAACTTTGGCATAGCCGAATTTAGCTTCTTTGATATTTTTTAATGTTATAGTTTTAATTTTTTTTCAATTTACTTTATATTATTTTGTTTTTTGATTTAATATTGCAAAAAGTCATAGCATGCTTCTCCATACAGCACTTCGTCTCTTTGCTCCTTATTTGCATTCATTCTCCTTTTGAATTTTCCATTTCTAGTTTAGTTTATTTAAATATTTCTCAATTGCAACTTTCGGCTCACAAAATATGTGCATACGAGTTAAGTAGAAACATTGCTAAATGCATAGTTTGCGGTTGAATATGATTTAATTTCCTACCTATTATTAACTGCATGGTATATCCAAGTCGGCCCGGCGACTTACTTACTTTATTTTTTAATGTTCTCACTGTTTTTATATTTTTAAAAATTTATTTTATATATCTTATTTTGTTTTAATTGATTTAATATTGTTTAGTTGTGCAAAAAGTCATGACGTGCTTCTCCTTTTTTATTTTCGTATTTTTTTAATGTTATTGTTTTTATTATATTTTTTCAATTTACTTTATATTTTTTATTTTATTTTAAATTGATTTAATATTGTTCTTTTTTTTATACCATGCATTCATAGAATGAAATGGTATATTAAAGCCGCCAAAATGTATGTAACAGGGAAAAGGAAGCTTTTCCGACCCTATAAAGTATATATATTCTTGATCAGTATCAATAGTCGAGTCGATTAAGACAAGTCCGTCTGTCCGTCCGTCCGTCCGTCCGATAGAGTGCCTAGATCTCAGCAACTGTACAAGCTAGAGCCACCAAATTTGGCATGTAGACTCGTTTGGTGTGTACGCTGATCAAGTTTATTTTTTTTTTTTGTGCCACGCCCCCTTACGCCCACGCTATTCGAAAAACAATATTTTGAGCCCCCATATCTCGGGAACTATAAAAGATTGAGCTATCGGATTTGGACATTAGATGACCAAGTTTATTTCAAATTTTTGCCACGCCCCCTTCCGCCTCCAAATATTCGAAAAATTCGAATATTTCCTGCAAAGAAACAATAATTAGCATTTTTAACATTTAAAACTGATTGTAACTACTAAATTTAACAAAAATTAATTCCAATTTGCAATTTTGTCGCAATCGGACAACTATATCATATAGCTGCCATACAAATACAAACGTTAAATGCGAATAACTTCTATATTTTTTCAACAATCTTATCCAAACTGATTACGTACATAAATAAAAAGCGATTACATCATATGCGTGAATTTTAAAACAATCGGATAAACATAACGCCTGATTTCGACGATATAAAATTTGCCTATATAATCAGTGCACGCATAAGCAGTGCACACATAAGCAGTGTATCACATATTGTGTCAAAATTGCGTTTGTGTGTGTGTGTTAATTTGAATATCCATCGCTACATTGTCTTGGCACACTTACTATTTGGCGATTGGCTCCCTGGTCAATGTATTTAAAATATTTCTTTATTGATTTAAGAAACAAAAATTTCTTAGGAAATAAAATGTAATGGTCAAGGGCCGCAAGGGTATACAAACTTTGGCATAGCCGAATTTAGCTTCTTTTGATATTTTTTAATGTTATTGTTTTAATTTTTTTTCAATTTACTTTATATTATTTTGTTTTAAATTGATTTAATATTGTTTAGTTGTGCAAAAAGTCATAGCATGCTTCTCCATACAGCACTTCGTCTCTTTGCTCTTTATTTGCATTCATTCTCCTTTTGAATTTTCCATTTCTAGTTTAGTTTATTTAAATATTTCTCAATTGCAACTTTCGGCTCACAAAATATGTGCATACGAGTTAAGTAGAAACATTGCTAAATGCATAGTTTGCGGTTGAATATGATATAATTTCCTACCTATTATTAACTGTGCGAATTCACACCTCTTCTATACATTCTGGTTGTGGTTAAACCAAAGGCACGAAAGCAATTTTCAAGTTGGCTCATAGCAAGCATATTTTCGTGATTTTCCCTATTTTACTTTTTGAATTTTTAACCAAATATTTTATTACCGCATGAGTAATATGCCAAAGACGGCCAGGTAGAGTTATACAGTTGGCTGAAGAGTTATACGGTTCTCCTTCCTCCTTTGTTAATTTTCTTATTATACCATGCATCCATAGGATGAAATGGTATATTAAAGTCGCCATAATGTATGTAACAGGGAGAAGGAAACATTTCCGACCCTATAAAGTATATATATTCTTGATCAGCATGAGAAGAGAAATTGATATAGCCATGTCCGTCTGTCCGTCCGTCCGTCCGTCCGTCCGTCCGTCCGTAAGAGTGCAGAGATCTCAGCAACTACAAATGTTAGAGTTACCAAATTTAGAACGTAGACTCATGTAGTATTGGCGCAGACCAAGTTTATTTTTTTTGCCACGCCCCTTTCCGCCTCCGGAATTTAATAAAAAGTGATTTTCTCCTGCACTATATATCGTATGGAAATTTAATTTGGCACACTTATACATGTTATGTACATCTATCATTCCACCAAGTTTCATGAAAATCGGAATAAAAATGGCCGAGTTATGCATTGAAACGTTTTGCACTCAAAGCGGTGCAAGGGCGAAATTGGCCGGTGGAGCGCTAAAGTGCACACACATAAGAGTGAGCGAGATAGCATATGTTAGAAATCGCGCATACGAAAGAAATTTAATATATGAAATAAGTTTTATAAACTCAAGGTAATTCGTTTTCCCCTGATGCATGGTATATCCAAGTCGGCCCGGCGACTTACTTACTTTATTTTTTAATGTTCTCATTGTTTTTATATTTTTTAAAAATTTATTTTATATATCTTATTTTGTTTTAATTGATTTAATATTGTTTAGTTGTGCAAAAAGTCATGACGTGCTTCTCCTTTTTTATTTTCGTATTTTTTTAATGTTATTGTTTTTATTATATTTTTTCAATTTACTTTATATTTTTTATTTTATTTTAAATTGATTTAATATTGTTCTTCTTTTTTTATACCATGCATTCATAGAATGAAATGGTATATTAAAGTCGCCAAAATGTATGTAACAGGGAAAAGGAAGCTTTTCCGTCCCTATAAAGTATATATATTCTTGATCAGTATCAATAGTCGAGTCGATTAAGACAAGTCCGTCTGTCCGTCTGTCCGTCCGTCCGATAGAGTGCCTAGATCTCAGCAACTATACAAGCTAGAGCCACCAAATTTGGCATGTAGACTCGTTTGGTGTGTACGCTGATCAAGTTTATTTTTTTTTTTGTGCCACGCCCCCTTACGCCCACGCTATTCGAAAAACAATATTTTGAGCCCCCATATCTCGGGAACTATAAAAGATTGAGCTATCGGATTTGGACATTAGATGACCAAGTTTATTTCAAATTTTTGCCACGCCCCCTTCCGCCGCCAAAAATTCGAAAAATTCTATTTTCACCCGAAATATTTATCGTATCGTAATTTAATTTGGCACACTAATACATGTCACGTATCCAAGTCGGCCCGGCGACTTACTTACTCTATTTTTTTTTTATACCATGCATTCATAGAATGAAATGGTATATTAAAGTCGCCAAAATGTATGTAACAGGGAGAAGGAAGCTTTTCCTTCAGGCCGTTGTTAATGTGTCAACTGCGGGTTGCTTTAGTGACCTGCAAAGAAACAATTATTAGCATTTTTAACATTTAAAACTGATTGTAACTACTAAATTTAACAAAAATGAATTCCACTTTGCAATTTTGTATCCATTGTTTACATGTTACAACCCAGCAAACATTTATTTCATGTAAAAATTTTCATATTGCCTATCGAGCCTATTGCCTATTGACCATTCACCCAGAAAACAAAATCATACAAAAGTAGTTAAGAATAACACTGTTACTGTTAATAAACACCTTTATTTATAACCTTTTTTTTGTATTTGTACTTGTATATGCCCCTGATAGGGGGCGAAAAACAATAAAAGATGGTTGGCTCCTTTGCGAGCCATCCACATGGCTCTGGTTCTTTAAGCCTACAAGTTAAAGTATATTTTATTGTAAAAAATATCAAGGAAGCTAACTTCGGCTATGCCGTAGTTGGTATACCCTTGCAGCCCTTGACCATTACATTTTATTTCCTAAAAAATTTGTTGTGTGTTAATCCAATAAAGAAATATTTTAAATACACTAAAAAATTTGTCATCGACTTTCATGGGATTCGAACTCACTTCTATTCGTTTAATAAAGAAAAAAAAAAAAATTTAACGTTTGTATTTGTATGGGAGCTATATCAACTCGTCTTCTCTTGCTGATCAAGAATATATATACTTTATGGGGTCGGAAACGATAAAAAGCTAAAATTTATTTATTTCCCCTGACTAGTCCCAATACTAGCGCTAACAGTAATAGAAGGCACAAACGATTCAAATGATTTATTTTCCTTGAAAGCTATCGTTTGAGTCGTTTGTGCAATTGTGACTTCTATTACTGTTGGCGCTAGTATTGGGACTTTTTGGTAAAGGTCAAATTATTCTAATACTAGTAAAACCGTTATAGTTCAATGGAGGACAGTCAGTTCCACCAAGTTTCATAGAAATCGGAATGAAAATAGCCGAGTTATACATAGAAACTTTTTCCCACAAAGCGGTGCAAGGGCGGATATGGCCGGTGGAGTGCTCAAGTGCACACACATAAGAGTGAGCGAGATAACATAATCAAATCGCGCATATGAAAGAAATTTAATATATGAATTTAGTGTTATAAACTCGATGTAGTTTTTTTCCCCTGATGCATGGTATATCCAAGTCGGCCCGCCGACTTACTTACTTTATAAACTCGATGTAGTTTTTTTTTCCCCTGATGCATGGTATATCCAAGTCGGCCCGGCGACTTACTTACTTTGTTTTAATTGATCTGGATTAAGTTTTACTGGGTTTCCTTAATCCCATGAGCGAATGCCTTATCAAATTTTTATCTCCAGAAATAGAAAACAAAAAAAAAGGAATCTCACAAGCTCGTCAGTGAATATATTAATATTTTTAAAATTTTTTAATGTAACTTTTGAGGTGGCGTGTTGAAAATGTACATTCATATGTACAAGCAAAAGTCACATGATATTAAAAGCGGGACTTTCCCGAAAATGCTCTCTTTCTATTTTTTCGCTTGTGTGAGCATCAGTATACGTTTGAGAAGTTAGTTGAGTTCTGACTGCGAGTGCGTGTGGTTCCTCAAAATAAATTGATTGTGAAAACTAATATCAAAGTGTCTTATTATTTCAAGTTGGTGTTGAGTATATAAGTTAACACACGCCTTTGTTCTAATAGTTAACACACGCCTTTGTTCTAATC
This sequence comes from Drosophila sp. 14030-0761.01, assembly GCA_018150735.1. Taxonomy (NCBI): domain Eukaryota; kingdom Metazoa; phylum Arthropoda; class Insecta; order Diptera; family Drosophilidae; genus Drosophila; species Drosophila sp. 14030-0761.01. The sequence goes on from JAECWO010000050.1 coordinate 100,153, forward strand.
ACTGAATTATTATTACACAACCCCAAACTGATACATGACACTTCGAACGCCTCCAAATGAACCATCCCCGAAAACATGTGTCCCACGCTAAGAATGCAAACTCAACAATGTACTTAAACGTACTTGAAGTGGAGGATCAGGTTCACCATTGCATCACCCTTTTAAAACCAAGACCAGACATAAACAGATTCCCATAAAGAATCCCAGGATGTCAGAAAAGCATTTGCCTAAATTGGACCATGGACCCTGACAACTTCGCTGCCAGCGCCGATGCCCACAATAGAAAAATTTCATGATAACAGAGTCCCTTTCTGTTCGAAATTAGCGCCACCTATAATTATCAAAGTAGCAATCTGGCATCCCTTAGTTTATATGGGAGATCTGGCAGCACTTGGCTGACAGACCTCCTGTTCGCTTCAGAAGTTTGTACTGAACGGTCGCAATGAAATAAGCCGAAATAAAATCTACGTTTGTAATATCCATCCTTAACTATAAACGTCTCTTCTTTACACAACCTGCGCGTCTGATATCACAGAGATATTTAGGAAGCAAATTCCAACAGGTTATGGGCCCAGGCCCATTTGTGTAATTAAAAGAACAGAAAAGCCGTGCAAAATGGCAAATGCGTTTATTAAGATAGAACCGCTCAACGCGGAGAACTACGACACGTGGAAATTGCGAATGTGTGCCATTCTCGTGAAAAGCGATTTATGGCAGTATGTGAATGGATCCAAGGCCTGTCCAGAGGAGGGACCAGATCGAGCAGCGTGGCAAACACATGATGAAAAAGCTCGAGCAGATATTTTGCTGTCAATCAGTACATCGGAATTGGGACTGATTGAGAACTGAGTATCAGCAAGAGATTATTGGTTGAAATTGGAGGAAACATTTCAATCCAAGGGGCCTGTGCGAAAGGCCAGTTTACTCAAACGAGTGGCGCTATCCCGTATGTGCGAGGGTAGTGATGCGCGTCAACATATAAATGAATTTTTCGACGCGGTAAATAAACTAAAAGAAATAGGTGTGACAATTGGCGACGACTTGCTCGCCATTCTTTTATTGTACAGTTTGCCTGATTCCTATGAAACTTTCCGATGCGCAATAGAGACACGTGATGAATTGCCCAGCCCTGATATTCTGCGTGTGAAGATATTAGAGGAATCAGAAGCGCCCAAAGCGAAAAGTGATCGTGAAGAGCAAAACGCGTTATATGTAAACCGCCGCAAAGGCAACGACAAAGAAGAAAAATGCAAAGAGAAACACGAAAATGTTTCGTGTGTGACAAGATTGGACATTTTGCTCGTAACTGTCCAAGTAAAGTGAGACCGAGTACAAAGAAAGAGAGAGGAGAGCCAAAAGAGAACAAACGGCAAAGTAAACCAGAAGCACTCAATATTGGCGAACATGCGTTCAATACAGAAAAGAAAAATAACTTGTGGTGTCTTGACAGCGGCTGCACGGCACACATGAGTTCAAATAAAAATGCATTTGATCAAGTAGAGAACATTGACAAGACACTGCATTTGGCCAACAACAATACCGCAAAGGTGAAAGGTGTCGGCGAGGTAAACATTGAAGTGAAAGAGAAACAGCATACTAATGGAATAGTGCTGAAAGAAGTTCTGTATGTGTCCCACTTACGACAAAATCTGCTGTCGGTATCGAGAATCACCGACAAGGGATACGAAGTAATATTTCGTAAGAATGAAGCAGTTATTATGAAAAATAATAAGCAAGTTTGGCTTCGAGCTTAGAGATTTGGAAATCTCTATTACATTATTGCCGAAGAAAATGAAGCGAATAATGTGGGTGACAAGGAGAGTGAGATCGGACTCTGGCATCACCGTATGGGCCATTTAAACGAGGGTGACTTGAATAGTTTATCCAAAGCTGGAAAAGTACATGGTATAAAAATAAAGGCGAATGCCAAGCTATCACAGTGTGAGATTTGTATAAGCGAAAAGCAGGCAGCAAATCATTACAAAAGTTCAATCGAGAAGAGATCGAAGCAGACGTTGGAAATTGTCCACAGCGACCTGTGTGGACCAATGCGTACACAATCTATGAGTGGATATAAGTATTTTATCACATTTACAGATGATTTTTCCCGTTATTGTTCAGTTTATTTTCTCAAGCAAAAATCGGAAGTTTTCGATGTATTCAAATCATATAAATCTTTCGTTGAGAACGTTACAGGTCACAAGATAAAGATGTTGCAGACTGATAACAGAAACAAGGGATTCGATGAGTATTTGAGGAAACATGGGATTGGCCGACGACTGACTGTGCCACACACACCTCAACAGAATGGTATAGCTGAGAGACAAAATCGTACACTGGTAGAGATGGCCAGGTGTATGATGAAGCAAGCAGGTGCTCCACCTTCATTCTGGGCGGAAGCGATTAACACGGCGTGTTACATCAGGAATAGATGCCCCACAAAAGGGTTATCTGGAGATTTGCCATATACGTATTGGACATCAAAGGTGCCTACAGTAAGACACATGCGTACTTTCGGCACAAAAGCATATGCACTAATAAAGGGCAAAAACAACGGCAAGTTTGAATCAAGATCGGAAGTGTGCATATTGCTGGGATATTCAACGGAGTCGAAGGCCCATCGACTGTATCAACCAAAAAGGCGTACAATTTTAACAAGCAGCGATGTTAAATTTATGCATGTTTCAGGATTCAAAAGCGAATTTCAGGAATTCTACGACGAGCCGGAAAACGGCGTTAGTATCCAACTTGACGGTCAAGCAGACGAGACTGAGAGTAGTTCATCAAGTGACGATACTGAATTGGAAGATCAACCATTGAGACATGGCAGAGGGCGACCAAAGCTGCTAAGGACTGGTCAGCGTGGTAGACCACGGAAAGTCTATCAACAATTAAGAAATGTTCCTGTAGACGAGCAGGATGATCAAGAGGATGATGCACACTCAGGCGAGGAAATCTTCGAGGAGTGCGAGATGGCATTTGCGGCAGCTACAGACGATCCATTAACTATCAAGGAGGCCCAAAGCGGCGACGATGCTATAAACTGGACTTGAGCTATGGAAGATGAGTTTATGGCGCAGATTCTCAACAAGACGTGGAACATTGTTGAGCGACCCAAAGGTCGAAAGGTGATTGGAAATAAAATGGTTTTCCAAACAAAAGATGACGGCACTTCAACAGGCCGAAAGAAGGCGCGTTTAGTCGCAAAAGGATATGCGCAAAAACCCGGCGAAGACTATCATGAAACGTATTCCCCTGTGGCACGTTTTACATCGGTAAAACGCAGCTCTATCAGCAGAATGTGACATGGAAATCCATCAAATGGATGTGGTCACAGCTTACCTCAACAGTGAACTGGAAGAAAAAGTATATATGGACATTCCAGAAAATTTTAATGAGTTTATGCAAAAGTTAAACTCTGGAGCTCTTATTGGATCGAAACAACAACGCCCCGACGCAGAGTACAAAAGGTCGGCAAACCAATGGCGCAAAGCCATAACAGAGATGCGAGATCCCGTGTGCCTGATAAAGAGAGCTCTGTACGGATTACGTCAGTCTGGACTACAATGGTATTGTAAACCGACAACGAAGCTGCAAGAAATCGTACTAGAGGCCACGGAACAGGACCCTTGCCTATTTGTGAAAAAGATAAAAGGAAAACTTTTGATCATCACAATATATGTCGATGATTTGTTAATAGCATCAAATCATCCGGAATGGTTGCAGCAAACGAAAGCACATCTTGGCAAGACTTTCAAGATAAAGGACATTGAAGGACAAAACACATTGACGTGCGTCATCACTTTATCCACGAGATGTATAAGAGTGGCGACATTTCAGTAGAATATATGCCTACGGAACAAATGGCAGCAGATGTCCTAACAAAAGGCCTATGCAGCAAGAAACACAATGAATGTAGTTTATCGTTAGGACTGACTTGTATTTAGGATTGATACTTTGAGGGGGTGTGTTCGAAATTAGCGCCACCTATAATTATCAAAGTAGCAATCTGGCATCCCTTAGTTTATATGGGAGATCTGGCAGCACTTGGCTGACAGACTTCCTGTTCGCTTCAGAAGTTTGTACTGAACGGTCGCAATGAAATAAGCCGAAATAAAATCTACGTTTGTAATATCCATCCTTAACTATAAACGTCTCTTCTTTACACAAACTGCGCGTCTGATATCACAGAGATATTTAGGAAGCAAATTCCAACACTTTCAGTCAAGTCAGTCTAGAATTCAGTCTTAACTAATTTACATCTAAAGTTTTAGATTCAGTTCTGAACTCAGGAGTTCTCCCAAGTATTGTGCAATCTTCCAGTGAACATAGAAATGAATGTAATCACAAGATCAATAAAAATATATTTTTTTTAAATCAATACAAAGAGAATTCTTAATTGGCGCCCGAGCAGGGACAGTGTTTAAAATCACATTGAGTGCAAAATAACTAAACAAGTTAAACGTTATAAAGATCGTTCGAAAAGTAACCATAGTAACGTAGCTTAGTGTGAACACTGTGCCAAACGGACAACCACCCTTTAAATCCCAACCCGACTATCGCCGTAACCTTTATAGTACCAGTTCTCAGAGGACCTGGAAGGAAGTATCGGACCGAAGCACTAGTACTCGCAATCATCGCCAGAAACGTGAACAACTTCGTAGGATCATCCAGGATAGACGCCGAAATTATGGTAATATTGTAAGTTATTAATAAGCAATCATTACAAACCAAACAAACATAGAATTTAAGTGAATCCCAATATAGAATTTAAGTGAATCTCAAAAAAAGTCAAGAACCGAGACCATATATTTTAAGTAAATTTGAAAAACCAAGTGTTAAAAAGATTTAAGAAAAAGGAAAAGTAAATAGGTAACAAAACAAAATTTTTTTTAAAAAAAAATTATAGATCATTTAATTGAAGTGAGTGCTTTCCAACCATAACTCGAGCATACAAAAATTTGCTTTTACCAGCATTGGTTGTCTAAAACTTACATAGTTCAAATCCCTCACCTCGTGAAATATTCGACAAAATTTTTTCTTCTAACAAAAACAAAATGGGAAAACAAGACGAGTGGATTAAATCATCAGTTCTCCAGCCTCAGGTTAGATCACAGACCTCAGAACCAACTGCTTCCACCTCAGCCGAAGCAGCAGGTAGGGTAGAGCCCATGTCAATGCAAGCATTAGAAGCAATAATTCAGAACGTAGTGACTCAGACTATGCTAAGGCAAAACCCTAATGTTAGGGAAGAACATGAAGAATTCAGGGATGCAACTATAGAAGGATTAGGAAATAATTTTAAGGAATTAGACAAAGTCCCAGATATAAAAAAAAATATAGAAAGGTTCTCAGGAAATAGACATGAATTTACCACCTGGTATGTCAATGTCTCACGTCTTATGAAAGTGTACAAACCTCTCGAAGGCACACCCAGATATTTCGCTATTCTCGTTACAGTGCGAAATAAAATAATTGGGCAAGCCAACGCCGTTTTACGATCGTATCGCGTCGCCCTAAATTGGGAAGCGATTCCGCGATGTTTGTTGTCAGAGTACTCAGTTAGACGGGATCTGCGCACTCTTGAGTACCAATTATTTACATTGTCACAAAAAAATCAAAGTATTCACGAATTCTACCATCAGGTGTATAATCAAATGTCATTAACCCTTGATCAGTTGGAAACAATGGGGCACTGTCCAGCGGCATTATCAGCAATGACAGATCACATTAGGATTAGACGTTAGACACTTTTATTAGAGGCTTAAACGGTGACTTGTCAGATAGAGTAACCTTAGCACAGCCGACCGATCTAAAGCATGCCTTACAATTATGTGAGATGCTGGATAATCGACGCGCTAGAAATAATATTAGCTGTCGCGATATTCGTCCTAATGTAGGACCTAAACCTCCCCAATATCAGAGAATAAATAATTCTCAACCACAAAGAATATACGTACCTGTGCCCACAAACTACCAGACTTTTCCACAAAAAACCAATCAACAATTTTTTGTACCACAGCCAAGGCCAATCAGCCAACCCAATTATCAGCAGCAATCATATGCAGCACCCCCACCAAGACCTTTCGGTCCCAAGCCTCAACCTCCTCCAACACCTATGGATGTTGATGGGCCAATCCAGACCAGAAACATAAATTATATGAACAAACCCAAGAATAATTATCCGCAACAATACGCTGTTAAGCGATTTAACCCTCCGACAACTCAAATACCAAATAAGATTCAAAGGCAATTCCATATTGGAACTGATCATCTTCGTGAACAGTACACCACAAATTCTGTTCAATACGAACAATTGTCCGATCAGTCCGATCAAGAGTTATACCAAATGTCCCATTACAGATATCAGTATCCAGAGCCGAATACTCAGAGTATTCAAAACCAAGAAGAAGCTGAACAAGCTTAGTACATTCAGCATTGTATAGCCGAAGCAGGGGAAGAAATATTAGAAATAGCTTCTCAGACTAACCAAGAGCCACAAGTACAATCCAAGGTACTATTTCGTCCCACTAATGATGACACCGAAGACACAGTCATCAATTTTTATATCCTTGCAAAAAGGGTATATTAATTTTGGTCAGAAGTGTGCAACGCATAGAAGGAGTCATCTCCGACCATATAAAGTATATATATTCTTGATCAGCATGACAAGACGAGTTCAAATCCGTTTGTCCGTCTGTCTGTCCGTCTGTCTGTCCGTCTGTCCGTCCGTCCGTCTGTCTGGATCAACAGCTTCTCCTCCTAAACCGCTAAAGCTACAGAGCTGCAATTTTGCACGAAGTCTTGTATATATTACAGGCATTGTATATCTCGAATTCATCTGGATCGGACGACTATATCATATAGCTCCCATATGAACCGTCGGTCGAAAATAGAGTTTTAGATCAATAACTTCGTTGTTTTTCATCTGATGTTATAAAACTTAACATTTGGCAGTTTACTATACATCTATACGTCCTTGCCAAATTTGATCAAGATCGGACTACTGTATCATATAGCTCCCATAGGTACAATCGGACCAAATATAGTTTTGCTTCTAAGAACTTTTTTTTTCTATTGCGATCATCACCAAACTTAGTAAATAACATTTGCACATAATAAATTATAATTCTGCCAAATTTGATCAAAATGATATAGCTGTCATACAAACAGATGGAAAAATTGCATGCTGCATCTCTACATACATGCGCATGTATGCGTGCCGTGCTATAGCGTGTAGATAAGGGTTTTTACACAAAAACCCTTTCCATTTTGCGATCTCCATTTAGGCATTGAGTAACGCAAGAACTTGCAAGGGTATACAAACTTCGGCATGGTCGAAGTTAACCCGGCCTTCTGGTTTAGCCTAAACCGTTCCTCCTTACCATACTTTGTATGTAGAAACAAGGATGGAACGACGTATAATTTTTTAATTGATACAGGCTCTAACAAAAATTACATTCAACCGGACATAGCGAAGAACATCAAACAGAATAATCGAACTTTCTATGCAAAAACCGTCAGCGGTAGAACCATGATAACACAACATGTTCTCTTAGGTTTATTTGATCAACCGGAGAATCCCATTCAGTTCTTTTTACTTGACAATTTGAAACCATTCCACGGTATTCTGGGTAACGATACCCTAAGAGAGCTTAACGCTATCATTGATATTGGGAAAGACCTACTTTATATTAACAATTCATTCACGATTAAAATTAAACAGATGACGGCCCAACAATTGAACGCCGTTAGAGGAGACTGTCTCTCCGATACGCAAACCCAAGGTCTTAACGCGCTTCAAGATGAGTATAAACACCTCTTCGCTGATCCCAACAAAAAATTAACATTTACAACAAATGTCCAAGGTGAAATCCAAACCACGTCCGACACGCCAGTTTATACGAAACATTATCCTTATCCGACTTCCTTAAGAGCAGTAGTTGAAGATCAACTAGAGGAATTGCTACGAGATGGCATCATTAGACCCTCACGGTCACCGTACAACGCCCCAGTTTGGGTTGTACCAAAGAAGTCCGATCCATCTGGTCCAAGGAAATATAGAATAGTAATCGATTATAGAAAACTCAACCTTGTCACCATTTCGGATAGATATCCTATCCCTGAAATTGGAGAAACAATTTCCCAATTAGGCAACAATAAATATTTCTCCGTCCTTGACTTAAAAAGCGGTTTCCATCAGATTCCCCTAAAAGAAGCTGATATTGAAAAAACTGCATTCGCTGTAAATGGAGGAAAATATGAATTCACTAGACTACCATTTGGTCTAAAGAATTCACCATCGATTTTCCAGAGAGCTCTTGATGACATTCTAAGAGATCATATTGGGAAAATCTGCTACGTTTATATCGACGATATAATTATCTTTAGTAAAACTGAAGAAGAGCATTTCCAACATTTATCCAGCATATTCTCAACTTTGGCTAAGGCTAATATGAAAGTCCAAATGGAAAAGTGTAACTTCTTCCAATCAAGTGTTGATTTCTTGGGAGTAGTAATCTCGAGAGATGGAGTGAAAACGAATGCAGAAAAGGTTTCAGGTATAAAAAATTTTCTAGCACCAAAAACATTGAAGGATCTTCGATCATTTTTGGGATTGGCAAGCTATTACCGTAGATTCGTTAAAGATTTTGCAAAGATAGCAAAACCTCTAACAACATTGTTACGTGGAGAGTTTGGGAGAATGAAAAAAACGACCTCCAGCAACGTAGAAGTACATTTAGGAAATTCGGAAATAGATGCCTTCAACAAAATCAAGAACACTCTAGCCTCGCAGGATGTAGTTCTTGCTTACCCAGATTTTAATCAAAGTTTTCACTTAACAACGGATGCTTCAAACAAAGCAGTAGGAGCAGTCTTAGAACAAGGTGGCAGACCAATTACGTTCATATCTAGGACACTTACTAAAACCGAGGAAAACTATGCCACTAACGAGAAAGAAATGCTAGCCATTGTGTGGGCATTACAAAAACTTAGGATGTATCTTTATGGCAAATCAAAAGTTGTCATACACACAGACCACCAGCCACTCACATTCGCCTTAAGTACAAAAAACCACAACGGAAAACTCAAACGCAGGAAAAGCTATCTTGAGGAATTCGACTATGAGATGAAATATAAACCAGGTAGTTCGAATTCAGTTGCAGATGCGTTATCTCGAAATCCGATTGATACTTGTGTAAATGCAACCAGTACGTTATCCACGGTACACAGCGATGAGAGCTCTAGCCATGAACTCATTCCAACTGTAGAAGCCCCCATAAACGTCTTTAAGTTTATGTTCTAGTTCTAATTTCATTATACCATTCTAATTACACAGAAGCTACCCTAATTCAAATCTTAAAAGAAAAAATGGATCCGAATTTAGTAAATGGTATTTTCACTTCAGAAGAAATCATGGGTAGAATTCAAGAAATTTTCCCAAGCCATTTTCGGAACTATAAAGCTAGGTATTCTTAAACCCAAATAACAGATATTCAAAATGAAGGTGAACAGGAAGAAATTATCATAAAAGAACATACTAGAGCCCATAGAAATGCCATAGAAAACAAAGAACAAATACTTTCAAAATGTCAACAATTGTCAGACCCGCAAACTTTCAAAGTACCAGCGACACCCCTCAAATGGAGAAATCCAATCAACCCCTATTCCTACCTATCCCGGTGAAATAATTCATTTAGATCTATACTCCATGGAAAACAAAATAATCCTAACCGCAATAGATAAATTTTCAAAATATGCCCAAGTAAAGTTAGTGAATTCCAAAGCCGCAGAGCATTTGAAGGTTCCTTTGCGCGAGCTGTTAATAGCGTTTGGAGTAACGAAAACTGTCGTTATGGATAACGAGAAAGCTCTGAATTCCGATTCTATTAAATTCCTACTGAATAACCAATTAGCAAGCAATGGTCAAATTGAAAGATTTCATTCCACCTTTACAGAAATAATGAGATGCTTAAAGCATCAAGATACAACAGTAGAATTGAAGATTTAGTCTTCAAAGCCATAGCAGAATATAACAAGTCTATCCATAGTACCACTAAAAAGAAACCGATTGAAGTTTCTTTTCCACTCAGTTAGCTAACAAACCAGAGGAGCTAGCAAAAGAAAGAGCAAATATACGAGAAAGAATTGGGGACAAACAACAGGCAGATTTGAGATATCATACCCTCCAGTACCAAATGTCCCTGGGCGAAATGTCGCCGGATTGTCCCTATCACCGACGTCGGCAGAGACAAGAATTCTGCCAGCGTTTTCAAGCAAAGATCAGCCGACGGTGCCCGAACGATCGAATGTCGTCGTCGGAACACTTTCGGCTACCGCAAACACAATTTTTTGTGAAATAGTTTGGAAAAAAAAAAAAATAGACGAAATGAAGCAGAAAAAAAAGGAAGACGGAGGACAAAAAAAGTCAAAGCAAGGCAGAACTTGCGTTGTTGTTTTTGTTTACCAATTCGGCTCGTGTCACTTTGTAATTTTCGTTTCTATGTTCATTTGCTGCGTAGTGAGAATATATTTTTTAATAAGGAAATTTGTATACTCTTACTTATGTATAAGGATACCGTTTATATTATTTTGTCCGAAAAGTTGAACATTTTTAATTGAATTCGTAAAAACTTTTCTGTCTTTTTATTTGTCATGTAAAAATATTTGTATTTTAATATCCTTACATATAATAAATATAAGATATGTCAATGCAATTTTCCTTATAAATTTATTTTTGAAACAACGGACCGGTTGATTTGGCAGGTTCGTCTGATGTAAAATGTATTTTGCATATATTAATTCATTTCGCGTTGGCGTATATGTCCAAAAATACTCTGTTTTCGGCACAGTTCAAAAGGGCGACGGAAGACAAAAAAAAAGCAAAGACGGAACTTGCATTGTTGTTTTTGTTTACATTTCGGCACGCGTCACTTTGTAATTTTCGTTTCTCTGTGCATTTGATTTATGTACATTTGCGTTGTAAGAGTGCACTTAGTGAGCTACATTTAAAAAAGAAAGTTTTGGTGTTGTTTTTATATAAAATAAATAATTATTCAAGGTAAGTGAACATTAAAATTATTTATTATTACCTAACACAATTTGCATAATTATTTGAAACGCTCGGCTGTAATAAATATTCGTATAGTGAAGATTTGCATAAATTTCTTATTACTCTTGCCTTCTCAAATAATTAAATCTGTGTTGTGGTTTTGTGTTTATTATTATTTTAATAAATCAAAAAGTGATGTCTAGTTGATTTTTACAAAAAAGAATACAAAAAGCAGAAAAGGAAAAGTAAAAAGAAATTGATGCAAATCGAAATGAACAAATGTACCTGTAGACAATTAATTGCCATACATGCATTTGATGCCGTGGCCTAGTGGATGGGGATAACTCTCTTATGACACATGGACCGCGTTCGATTCCCGTCCGAGGAAAAGTAATATTATTGAATTTTTTTTTATTTCTATATTATATTATTTTTTATATATTTCTTTATTTAAAATAATTTCAAAAATGGCATTGAAAATTGTTAAAAATTATTTTTTTCATATACATATATTAATTATTCATTATACACGCATTGGGAAAAAACCGCAGTTGCAATCAGGGACCGCAAATAATTATTTTAATTGAAAAACAAATTACTCACTCATCTACTACAAAAGTAAAAATTATTGTTCATCAAAAAGAGAAAAATGTATAATGAAAAATTAATATACAGTGGCTCACAGCTTATTTCGTGCAGAGTAACAAAAAATTTTCAAAAGTGTATTGCTGCTAAACTATTTGAGATATCGCAAAATTTAAATGCAGTCCTTTTTAGCGATCTATCAATATATATAAAAGCATTTGATTATTGTTTTATCTTTTCAAATAATATTAAAAACTTCAAAAAACCAACTCCATTGACGTTTTCTATGTCACAGCTTAGTTCGTGCAGGCACTTTCAGTTACTCAAAATCGAAAGTTTTTGTATCCTTCTGAACACATCATTAACTAATTTTATTTTATGTTAAATAGATTTGATTATACCGGTAAATTCGGTTTTTTTAAACTTACAAAAATTAGTCCTTTTACCCCGATTCAACAACGAAAATACAAGCACGAAATAAGCTGTGAGCCACTGTATGTACATATATGACAAAAATTATTTTTTACAATTTTTAATGCCATTTTTAAAATTATTTTAAATAAAAATATATAAATTTAGCAACTGCGGCTTTAATTTTAATGTATTAATAATTTAATGAATTTAAATGAATGTCCCCTAATTCACCAAAATTAACCGTATATTTTATTAAAATTTGTTTCAGCACTCTTTTTTGTTTAGTAAAAGTTCAACTAGAAAAAGTATTTAAAATGATAGGAAGTCGGCAGATGCGTAAGCTAATAAAGAGAGAAAGAGAAGCATTAGTAAGAGATGATTCTTTATGAGTAGAAAGCGTAGAAGAAAGTAGGGACTATGGCGACTTCACCGATTATATGTCAGTTGATGAAGACGGTGTAGTCAATTTAGCAGCAAGTCAAGAAGCACAGGCCAACTTTGGTGATGATTTAAATACACAATTGAGAAATTGGTATTTAAAACATAAACCAAAACGGAGCTGTGCTATTGATTTAGTGAATATTTTAAATTCACATAAGTTGAATATAAAGCCCTTCTATAAGTTCAATTGCTCCGAAAAGCCTGATATCACTGAAATAGGGGGTGGCTCCTATTTACATATCGGCTTATTGCAGCAATTGAGTGAACTTTCAGTTTTAGCTAGGCTTCCCGATGTATTAAGCATCGACATCAATATTGACGGACTCCCGTTATTTAATAGTTCGCGTGCTCAATTGTGGCCCATTCTTATTCGAGTGAATAACGTAATTAAATGCCCTGTCTTTCCGATAGGCGTATTTATGGGTCACAACAAGCCACTAGTATGCGAAGAATTTTTGTCCAAATTCGCAATAGAGTTGTCCGAAATGATTGAAAATGGCCTCACCATTGGCGAAAAAAAGGTTCACTTGGAACTTAGGGCTATTGTGTGCGACGCACCTGCAAGAGCATTTGTTACTGGCGTGCCTGGTCATACTTCCAGTCACGGTTGTAGCAAATGCATTCAGGTGGCTCGAAAAGTTGACTCAGTGTTAACATTTAGCACTCGCAGTGCTGAGTTAATAACTGATTCAAACTTTTACAATAGAAAGTACCCTTGCCACCATAAAGTCGAATACCTTCATACTCAGTCTGCTTTTGAAAAACTTGGAGTACTTATGGTAACTCAAGTTCCATTGGATTGCATGCATCTTGTAGAATTGGGTGTCATGCGCAAATTTTGAGTAGAGTAAATAGTAATAAAATTATTACTAAAATTTCGAAAGTAAAGAAAGACAACATTTCCGAAATATTAATGTCGATGCGGAAATACATTCCTAACGAGTTTGCAAGGAAACCAAGAACATTGGTAGAGCTTCCTAATTGGAAAGCAACTGAGTACAGGCAGTTTTTGCTATATACTGGGATTGTAGCTCTTAAAGATACAATGAATGATGACCAGTATTATGAATTTTTATTGCTGCACTGTGCTTACAGATTGCTATGCTCCCAGACACAAAGAGACTCTAATGTGGAAACTTCTCAACGAATGTTAAACTTGTTTGTTGAGAATTTTCCTCTTGTGTTTGGGGAAAATAGTGTTTCCTACAATGTTCATGGTTTGCTACACATAAAAGAGACTGTGAATCAAATCGGAGATCCGATTTCAGGGTCTTCTTATTCGTTTGAAAACTACTTGCAAACTCTAAAAAGATTTGTCCGAAAACCTACACAAATTTTACAACAGATATATAGAAAAATTGCAGAAGATAGTTTTGTTGAAGGGAGGGAGGAGAAAACAGAATTAGTTAGAAATGTCCTCAAAATAAAGGGATGCAATCTTACTAATAGAAGGCCAGATAATGTTTGTTATGTTAGAGAAAGCATCCCAATTCAGATAGATTCATTTGAGGAAGACTTTGGCGAAATATATATTTTAGGTAGAAGATTTGTTGAGATTAGTAGTTTTTATAAGGAGCCTATAGTTTCAAGTAGTATAGGAATATATTTCGCAAATTTAGAAATGGCACCAGATTTAGAAAGGTTCAGAGTTTTAGATTTTTTAACTAAAGCGGTAGCCATGCCGTACAAGGGAGGTTTAGTCGTAGTTCCATTCTTACATTTATAGGAATATAGGTAGTCTTTAATTTATATGGAGGTGTTTAGTCCGTAGGCATATTTTAAGTATGAATCGGGCATGTCTAATCCGACGGCGCGTTAGATATCTTTGGAAGATTCACCTACCATGGTTCGAACACCAAAAAAAAAAAAAAAAAACCATCGATTTAAATTATTCATCGCATAGAAACTAATCCTTTTTTCTTTTAGAATGGCCAACAATCAAGGAACGCCCAAGAAGGTGATGCGCCTAAGCTTTGATGCGCCAAGCCCGAGTAAGTGTTAAAATTATTTTGTATGAAACTACAATCGTAATATTTTCAAAAATCTATTCCAGTAATCGACATTGAGCATGGACCGAGTAAGTATTTTAATGCATTCTCCAAAAATCAAAATTGTTTTATTATTGTATTCAATGTTTCTATTATTTTTTTCAGGCAATTCAGACTTGATGAAGAAGCTGGAGCAAAATGAGGCGACGCTGAAATCGGTAGTAGCAGAGCTAGCGATAATAAAGGAAGGAATGGCTACTCAGACTGCTATTATGAAGCAGGTTATAAAACTCGTATCAGATAAGCCAGAGGGTCATCAAGTTGGGTACCCTTTAAAGTCGGTGGGTGAATTGATGACCCTCGAACTTAAAATAAGTCCAGAAAACCGGAAATATTATGTAAGTATTCATTACAAATATGTGTATTAAACCATTGAATTGTTATATAACTATTTAAATGTTTCCTTTTCTTCACAGATCAAGCAGTTGTCTTTGTTAGTTGGCCAAACGCAATTAACTAAAACGATAAGGAAGGTCTTCTCAGACGAACTGATAGACACCCACAATATGGATGGGAAAAATGGTAAGCTGAGCTTATCAGCTTACCCCCAATTCGTATCGTGCTTATTAGGCAAGTATATAAGTTAAAGTGGATATTTTATTTTGTATTTTATTATTTTTTCCCTGTTTTCCTTTCAGAGGCGATTCAAATCAATTTTGGACAGCCAGCAGATCGTGCTATTCGACACGCGCTAGGATGCGCAAAAAACACGGCCAATAAAATGAAAAATAGGCGCCAAAAAGAAGAATCGGAAAAGTCATAATTTTTTTTCTACTATAATAAATTACATTTATAAAAATTTATCCTAATTTGTGCATTGTATTTATTTTAAATTTTGTTAAATCTCCTAAGGACATTTATATTTCGCGTCCGCGGAGACTCTCCGCTGAATTAACGGCGACATGTCCAAAGTCAATAGGGACATTCAACGGAAAATGTATGAACGAGTTGCGGCGACATTAACACGGAGAGTTCCTAGCGTCGAGGAAACGGGAAGCTCGAGCGACATATCGACGGGACATACTAAGGAAATTTGCAAAGACACCTACAATTGTCTTTGCCTATGTCCCCAGAATGTCCCCCTGAATTGTAAATATACATACGGACATACGAGCGACATGTCCTAAGGTTGTCCTTATATTTCGTAGGGACATACCAAGGAAATTTGCAAACACACCTACAATTGTCTTTGCCTATGTCCCCAGAATGTCCCCCTGAATTGTAAATATACATACGGACATATGTGGGATTGGGTCTGGCATCGTTGTTCAACCAGCCCTGACGAGCAAGGCGAGAGTGGCGAATTAAGATGAAACGAGGAGCGAATTGAGACGACGACAGAAGTTGAGATCGAGACGTGGAGATTAGAGGTTCACACCGAGAGCAAAAGACGTTAAGTTCGACGTGCGGAACAAAAAGACGAAAAGACGAAAAAGACGACCACGATTTCTTAAATTACTTACTTGTCTAAATATTCAATTAACTCTAAAATAATAATAATATAATAATAATAATATAATAATAAAACTAGGTACCACAAATATAGTGGCTAAACCTACAAACATGGGGGCTCAACCTTAAAAAAACCCTAAGCAAGACGTACGGAGTAAAGAGGCGCAACCTTAAAAAAAAAAAACCTTAAACAAGACGTGCAGAGTAAATTGGCTAAACGTATAGAGTTAAAACAGTGAGTGAAAAAGAGACAAACATACGGTAAGAAAAATATCAACGACGAAAGGTGGCGACAACGACGCAAACGACGAAAAGAAAAACGACGCGTCGCCAAAAAAACCAGACGACGCCAAAAACCCAGACGACGCCGAAAATTTTTAAATTTTAACGACGCAATACGACGTGCATACTCATCTGTGTCTGTGTGTGAGTGTGTAGAGACAAAGAAAGAACATGAAAAAACTCGAAGATTTTCAGAATGTGCGAGAAGCACTCGGAAAAGAGAAAAGTCAAATATTGTGCTGCTTCACAAATTTGTCTTTGAAGATGAAGGCGATCGTGCCAATCGCCAACGATTAAGAAAGTTCGAGGGTTTCGATTTTGGCCCTAACAGTGATTTATATCAAAGCAAAGTCTCCTATGTGGAGCAAAGTTTATCAAATAACGATCTTGTAATAATCTGCAATATTTTGGGTCTGACGCATGATAAAACGGATTTGACTTCACATCTTTTTCGCAATCTGCAAACGGTAAATTTGATGGTCGACGTTAACATGGAACATGAGCAAAACGAAGATGACGATGACGAAGATGATGAACACGAAAGAGATGCCAATAGGAACACGAATAATCAAGACGAAGACGAAATGTTGTCAATACTAAGTGATGAAACCAATTTTAGGACAGCTGCAACAAACGAGAACAGAAGCAACAAAACGAATCACGCAAACTCTACAGTCGCGGTCAACAATGTTGATACCGAAAGTTCGCAAAATGTAAGCATGGTGCAACCGAGATTCGCATTGAATTTTCGAGATGTTGAAGACTCATTAAGATCGTTCCATGGTGATGACAAATTGTCAGTGGAAGTATGGATTGAGGATTTTGAAGATATGGCTGTCATGATGCAATGGGACAATTTGCAAAAATTTATTTTTGCTAAAAGAGCGATTAAAGGACTAGCAAAAATGTTTGTTATGAGTGAACGGGGAATAAAGAATTGGACAACCTTAAAAGAATCTCTAATTAATGAATTTAAAACGGAAATTAACAGTGCTGATTTACACAAACAATTATCTGAAAGAAAAATTAAAAAAGGTGAAAGTGTTCAAGAATATTTGCTAAAAATGAAAGAAGTGGCATCACGTGGAAAAATAGAAAACAGTGCCTTAATGCAGTATGTAATAGACGGAATTAATGACCTTAGTATAAATAAATCAATTTTATACAACGCTAATAATTTAAAAGAATTTAAAGAAAAAATCAAGTGCTATGAAAAAATGCGTGAAAAGTCGAAAGATTATGAGTATAAATATGTTCAAAATAAAAGAGAAAATGAAATGAAAGCAGAAAGCAAAGGCAGTAATAACGTGAAATGCTATAATTGTGGACAAAAAGGACATGTTTCTGAAAAGTGTGAAAATAAAAGTAAAGGAAGAAAGTGCTTCAATTGCAATAATTTTGGCCACATAGCAAAAGATTGTTCAATAAAGAAACCTGAAGAAAACTCGAATTTACGTAACATGAGTACAATATCGTCCGAGCAAAAGTTTATGTGCAAAGAAATAAAGATTAACAACCAAAAGTGTATAGCTTTCATTGATTCGGGTAGTAAACATAGTATTGTTTCCCAAACGACGTATTTACATTTGAAAAAACCAAAGTTAACCAAAGCCAATGTTGTTCTGTTCGGTTTTGGCGACAAGAATAAAAGAGTGAAACCCAGTGGCGCATTCACAGGAACGGTTAATGTGAATCATCTGAACTTTGAAGTAAACTTTCTAGTAGTAGCGACGGAATTCCTAGATGATGATGTGATTTTAGGAGAAGATTTTTGCAAACAAGCTGAAATAATAATCAATCGCGACGGTGTACAAATCAAAGAATACGAAGGTGGTACAAACGAAACGGTAATAAGTTCGATATTGAAAATAGACGCGGAAAACATAGAAATCGACATTAATCCGAGTGCATCAAAAAGTGCAAAAAAGAAGTGTCCGAACTTATTAAGAACTATAAACCGGAAAAGCTTAAGACGACAAATGTTGAAATGCGAATTGTTTTAAAAGACGATAACCCAAATGACGAAGAATTAATAGTTGTTCCCTCAGCTCTACAACGTGAAATTATTAAGCAGGCTCACGAAAGAGGTCACTTTTCAGTGAAGAAGACGAAGGAAATAATTGCCAAAGAGTTTTATATTCCAAAACTTGATGACAAAATTCAACACCAAATAAGATGCTGCATACCATGTTTAACGCTAAATCGAAAGCATGGCAAAAAGGAAGAAGAGCTACACCCACTGCCGAAAGAAGAGCTGCCCCTTCAGACGTTTCACATCGATTTTCTTGGTCCTTTAGAGTCAACCCACAAGCAGTACAAGCATATTCTAGCAGTTATCGACAGCTTCACGAAGTTCTGCTGGTTGTATCCGACGAAAACCACATCTACGAAAGAAGTTATATCAAGACTACAGGCACAAAGTTCAATTTTCGGAAATCCAGTCCAAATTATTTCCGACAGAGGCGCAGCGTTTACGTCAGACGAATTCATGCAGTATTGTAAGAGTGAAAATATCGAGCTTCACGCAGTTACGACTGGACTCCCACAAGCAAACGGGCAAGTCGAACGGCTTAACGCTGTCATAGTATCCGTCATATCTAAGATGTCCATAGAAGACCCCAGCAAATGGTATAAGTTTGTTGACAAAGTACAGCAAATCATTAACTCAACGTACAACAGAAGCACACACGCGACTCCATTCGAGTTATTAGTTGGAATAAAGATGCACACAAAAGACGACCTGCAGCTGAAACAGATGATACAAGATGAGATGATCCAGACTTTCAAAGACGACCGAGATGACTTACGGAAGCAGGCGAAACAACAGATCCTTCGCATGCAAGAAGAAAACAAAAGAACATACAATTTGCGTCGCAGACCTGCATCAATATACAAAGTCGGTGATCTGGTGGCAATTAAACGAACGCATCTTGGAGGAGGACTGAAACTCAAGCCGAAATATTTGGGTCCTTACCGAATAACTAAGGTAAAGCCTAGAGACACATACGACGTAGTCAAAGATGCATTGTTCAACGACGGTCCAGGGCGTACTTCTACTTGTGCTGATTATATGAAGCCATGGATTGCACCTGACATAGACGATCAAGATGCATTTGAGGCAAATGCATATTAGGATGGCCGAGTTGTGGGATTGGGTCTGGCATCGTTGTTCAACCAGCCCTGACGAGCAAGGCGAGAGTGGCGAATTAAGATGAAACGAGGAGCGAATTGAGACGACGACAGAAGTTGAGATCGAGACGTGGAGATTAGAGGTTCACACCGAGAGCAAAAGACGTTAAGTTCGACGTGCGGAACAAAAAGACGAAAAGACGAAAAAGACGACCACGATTTCTTAAATTACTTACTTGTCTAAATATTCAATTAACTCTAAAATAATAATAATATAATAATAATAATATAATAATAAAACTAGGTACCACAAATATAGTGGCTAAACCTACACATACGAGCGACATGTCCTAAGGTTGTCCTTATATTTCGTAGGGACATACCAAGGAAATTTGCAAACACACCTACAATTGTCTTTGCCTATGTCCCCAGAATGTCCCCCTGAATTGTAAATATACATACGGACATACGAGCGACATGTCCTAAGGTTGTCCTTATATTTCGTAGGGACATACCAAGGAAATTTGCAAACACACCTACAATTGTCTTTGCCTATGTCCCCAGAATGTCCCCCTAAATTGTAAAGAAAACATAGGGACACACGAGCGACATGTCCTAAGGTTGTCCTTATATTTCGTAGGGACATACCAAGGAAATATGCAATGACAATTGTAGGTGTGTTTGCAAAACTCCTTAGGATGTCCCGCCGATATGTCGCTCGTGCGTCCCGAGCTATAAGGAAAACCTTAGGACATTTCGCTCGTGTGTCCCGTTTCCTCGACGCTAGGAACTCTCCGTGTTAATGTCGCCGCAACTTGTTCATACATTTTCCGTTGAATGTCCCTATGACATGGGACATGTCGCCGTAAATTCAGCGGAGAGTCTCCGCGGACGCGTACTGCAGGGCAGTAACAGTGATATTCTTAACTAGTTTTGTATGATTTTGTGTTTGCTGGGTGAATATGCAAAAGGCTCGATAGGCAATATGAAAATTTTTACATGAAATAAATGTTTTCTGGGATGTAACATTTAAACAATGGATACAAAATTGCAAATTGGAATTAATTTTTGTTAAATTTAGTAGTTACAATCAGTTTTAAATATTAAAAATACTAATTATTGTTTCTTTGCAGGTCACTAAAGCAACCCGCAGCATCATTGGAGACGGCAAGTCCACCAAAACAGTGTATTAAAGGAGGAAAAATTTTTCGTATTGGTCTTTGCAGCAATGGCCCCTAGGGGGACACAGGAAGAGGATCACATTCGTCTTTTTGGAGGAATCGGCTCGCAGGTGTAGCAGCTGATGTATAATCGCAGGTCTATTAGCTATTATTTTGTGTATAGACTAATTTTAATATTGATTTTTTCGCAGGAATGGTCCCTAGGAGGACTCTGGAGGAGGATCGCATTTATGTTTATAAAGGAGACAGCTCTTAGGAGTGACGGGTGTATGGACATTGGCCATTTGGACAGCAGCATAAAAAGAGAGAAGAAGAAGAGCTGTTGTTGTTTTGCTGTTTGTTATTTGTGTTTATTTCCTCTTTTTTTCGCAGGTATGGCCCTATTGATAAACTCCCGGTTGCCAAGAAGGATGAATTATTGACAGAAGGGAAGGAAACGTTCCTATTTGGCTGCCTTTCACATATCAGGTTGGTTTTCACCGCCTGAAGAGGACTGTTTGGAAGTGGGAGGACAGTTCCACTCGACCGCAGGGTGGTGTTTGAGCAGGAATTATCTAGCTGTAAGTGAGTGAAGAAGGGATTAGCAGTTTTATGCACCTTCTTGGGCGGTAATATCTATTTTTGTTTATTTCAGCATCTGTGCTATGGACAATCTCATACAAGAGCTCATTTGCAATGCTATAGCGGGTAAGTGTTTATTAGCTGAGGTGTAAAATAATCTAAATAATTATTTATTTTCTGATTCAGCAGCTGATAGTTGGAAGCTGTATTTATGAACATTGTAAGAGACTCTATTTGGCTTTGGAGCTCTTATACCATAGTTTGAGCAGCTTTAAGAGATCGCCATCAAATGGGCGAAGAAGATCAGGATACTCCATAGAATTTTTTGTTGGCTGTGAAGCTTTGTCAGGAGTTGCCGTTTTGCACTGCCTGTGGACGTCCGCCTTCACGATTAACTGGTGGAGTTCTGCATTCTGACGTGCACCTCCTTGTTTTAGCGGCGTTAGAAAGAGTGAGCGTCGGGCCAGATTCTCGCCTTTCTCCTGGCTTGGACTCCCATGTCTTTTTAGGCTGGGCGAGTGAGCAGCCATTTGGACAATCTTTGGCTTACGTGCAGGAACGGCGATTTGAGCTGCCATTTTGAATGGACCTAGTAGCAACTTTTGGATTCTTTGATGAAGATAAGTTTTTATTTCCTTTTGGGTTATCAGCGAAATTAACTTGTTTGACTTTTTGCGTTTTGAATTTCAGGAAAGGATTTGGATCTGCTTTTTGGTGGATTATAGAACGCGATTCAGAGGCATTTGGACTTTTGAAAGGGTTAGTGGAGTAACTTTATTAATTATCCGCCTTTTCTCTTCTAGAAATTTCTTCAGCTCAGCTTTTTAAAAGGAGCATCCTTCGCAGCTGGCCACATGCTGCTCTCCACAGTTTGCGCAGACTGGATTGGATACTCGTTTTAGTTCTTTGGTCTTATGATCAGATTTGCAGCACTTTAAGCAAACAGGATCATAGCTACAGTAGTTTCTTGTTTGGTTGAAACCTTGACATCTATGGCACTGTGTGAGCTCCACCTTCCTCCTTTGGAGTTCAACTCTGTTGCTTTGAACACCAAAGTATTTCAGATTAAGAAAGTTACCGTTAAAATCATCTGATCTAGGTTCTAATTACAATTCAAAATAAAGTAAGTAAGTCGCCGGGCCGACTTGGATATACCATGCATCAGGTGAAGAGATATATATTAAATTTCTTTCAAATGCTATCTCGCTCACTCTTATGTGGAGCACTTTAGCGGTAATTTCCAGCATATGCTAAATCGCTCTTTTTTACGTGCATCTGCCTTGCACCGCAATAGGTGAAAAACGTTTCTATGTATAACTCGGCCATTTCCATTCCGATTCTGATATTTGATGGGGTGATAGATATACGTGACATGTATTAGTGTGCCAAATTAAATTACGATACGATAAATATTTCGGGTGAAAATCGAATTTTTCGAATTTCGGGGGCGGAAGGGGGCGTGACAAAAATTTGAAATAAACTTGGTCTGCGTGCATATTGCACGCATCTAATGTCCAAATCCGATAGCTCTATCTTTTATAGTTCCCGAGATATGGAGGCTCAAAATATTATTTTTCAAATAGCGGGGGCGGAAGAGGGCGTACACACCAAACGAGTCTACATGCCAAATTTGGTAGCTCTAGCTTGTATAGTTGCTGAGATCTAGGCACTCTATCGGACGGACGGACGGACATGTCTCAATCGACTCGGCTATTGATACTGATCAAGAATATATATACTTTATAGGGTCGGAAATGCTTCCTTCTCCCTGTTACATACATTTTGGCGACTTTAATATACCATTTCATCCTATGAATGCATGGTATAAATATTCATTGGATTGTTAGTTCTACAATTACTTAATCCTCTTACATATCTAACTTTGTAACCTAGATTGTTTAAGACGTTTCTCATTTCATCACAGGGTATGCTGTGATGCAGATTTTTGAATACAATTCTATACCCACGGTCCTCCTTGGGTTGATGTGTGTACATTTCATAATTGTTGTTCTTTAGGTAATCTTTAATCTTGAGGTAAGTATCTTTGTCAGCAAATGTTAGCCGAACCGTGCCGTGTGGTTGGCTTCTGGAAAAGAACTTGCAATTTTCTCCCAACATATTAGAAAGTGGTAGACAGTAATTGTATAGATGTGACATGTCTTAAGTAAATAGGTGCTGGTTTATTTATAAATTTTTCTCTTTTACTGATGACTTTTGTCCATTTTTCAGGAACATTTTGATTTACATTTGGGTTTGGATCTTTATCTGGGTCAGCAGCAGCAAACGATGTCAGGTGTCTTGCTTTTTTTCTGGTATGTCCAGCAAGCTCTGCTGGTTTAGTTTTTGCATTAGATTTATCTATCCGCTTTGGGCAGTATCGGAGCAACAGTGGGCGATTTTGGCTTGTCAGGTTGTATAGGGGTCAGCAGCAGCAGTGGTTGGTTTTGTCTTGTGGATCGGGTATAATGTCATCTTCCATTGCTATATCGGCAGATTTAAGGATTTTTGTGGGGTATGGGCTGGAACTTTCAGCACGGGCTATGGGTGCAGATCCCTGTTCTACTGCTTCGGATTGCCAAGAGTGAACTCACATACACATACAGGGCTTTTACACAAAGACAAGAGTGTATGGGTGGGACATATACATACACACAAATTTGCAATCAAAGATGGCTGTTTTCAGTCGTTTTTATTTTTGTGAGTGAGTGGGGGAATTTTTATGTGTGTTAGCATAGAGTCTATGCTTTGTGTAATTTTACTGGTTTAAATTATAAAATAAAATAAATTAATGTCACTTTTTTTGTTGGTTTTAGTTAATAAAATTAACCACTTTTTTCTTTAACTTTTGATATATATATCTTTTTTTTTTTTAACTTGTAGGCTTGGAAGACCAGAGCCAAGTGGATTGCTCCCAAAGGAACCAACCATATTTTATTGTTTTTCGCCCCCTATCAGAAGGCATATACAAATACAAATACAAAAAAAAAAAGATTATAAATAAAGGTGGTTATTAAGTATGATTTTGTATGATTTTGTGTTTGCGGGGTGAATGGTGAATAGGCAATAGGCTCGATAGGCAACATGTAAACAATAGATACAAAATTGCAAATTGGAATTAATTTTTGTTAAATTTAGTAGTTACAATCAGTTTTAAATATTAAAAATGTTAATTATTGTTTCTTTGCAGGTCACTAAAGCAATCCGCAATTGACACATTGACAATGGCCTGACGCAAAAGTTACCGTGACAACTGGGGCTTTTCAACAGTTTGTTTAAAGAATTTCGCTATGCATTCTAACATACGATCGGGCATGCATTTGATTATGATGTGGAAAACTTCTGTCAGATTCTTCACACAGGCATACATGAGCAACGTAACAGGTAATTGGAGCCAACCACACGTCCCTGGTCATCCAAATGTAGAGAAAGTCTGGAGAAAAGTCTGGATAAATAGCTAAAAATCAAGAGAACAATCAATTATGGTATGCACCATTGTGCGGAATGACCAATTCACTTACATCGCAAGAAACCCAACAATAAGGGGAACTGCTGCTGCTGTTGTTGGCTTCGTCTGGCCAGCTGGTCTTTTTGCATTTGCTGTGCCAGCAGCGTCACCTCATCTTTTTGGGTGTAAATGTCAAAGAACGCTTCAAGATTTGATTCTTCAAGCGTTTTAAAAATATTCTGTATAAAGTTGCACTCTTTGACCAGGTAAGGGTTGACAGAAAGGTATAAGCAGTATTCGTAATGTGAAGGCGCAAATCCATCTCGAACAAAATATCACTTGTTTACAAATTTTCTAAGTGCGGAAATGCGGCAGCATATTTAGAAGAGGACTATTCTAGAGGAGCTGGAGCTGTTATACACTGCCGTAGTTTTTCACTTTAGCAAAATCGAAACACTTTTATATTTTTAGAATCAGACAATAAATGAACAAATTTTCTGACTTCAAATTTTGACACAACCAACACAAACGGCAACCACAAAAAAAAGAGTAGCAGAGATGCAAAAATCGATACATTTATGTTTAAAAAGATGAGCGCGTACTATTGATGAATATCGAGTGGAAGAAGAGTATGAAATCGATTAATTTACGTTTGAAAGATCAGCGCGTACTATCGATGAATATGTCGAAAATTTATTGCAAAAGAAAACTTCTTTTTTTTTGTTTTTAACACGTATAATATAATTTTAAAACATTAAACTATTTACAAGTTGAATAATAATTCTTTAACTTATATTATTGAAATGAGATTTATGCAGAGGTATCGACTCCTTTTATTCAATTCGATACTCATTGTATATTTGGTCCTTGTTTTATTGAATCGATCATATTTATACCCTTTGCAAAAAGGGTATATTAATTTTGGTCAGAAGTGTGCAACGCATAGTAGGAATCATCTCCGACCATATAAAGTAAATATATTCTTGATCAGCATGACAAGACGAGTTCAAATCCGTTTGTCCGTCTGTCTGTCCGTCCGTCTGTCTGTCCGTCCGTCTGTCTGGATCAACATCTTCTCCTTTGAACAAATAGTTTTTCTTTTAGAAACTTTTTGTTTCTTATGCGATCATCGTCAAACTTAGTAAATAACATTTCCACAAATATACAAAATTATGATTCTGGTAAATTTAATCAAAATCGGATGACTATATCATGATATTATGATAAGTTTTTATTTCCTTTTGGTGTATCAGCGCAACTAATTTGTTTGAGTTTTAGCGTTTTGAATTTTAGGAAAAGATTTGGATCTGCTGTTTGGTGGATTATAGAACGCGATTCAGAGGCATTTGGACTTTTGAAAGGGTTAGTGTTAGGTTAGGGTTAGAGTTAGTTAATTATCCGCCTTTTCTCTTCTAGAAATTTCTTCAGCTCAGCTTTTTAAAAGGAGCAACCTTTGCAGCTGGCCACATGCTGCTCTCGACAGTTTGCACTGGATTGGATACTCTTTCCAGTTCTTTCGTCTTATGATCAGATTTGCAGCACTTTAAGTAAACAGGATCATAGCTACAGTAGTTTCTTGTGTGGTTGAAACCTTGACATCTATGGCACTGTGTGAGCTCCACCTTCCTCCTTTGGAGTTCAACTCTGTTGCTTTGAACACCAAAGTATTTTAGATTAAGAAAGTTACCGTTAAAATCATCTGATCTAGGTTCTAATTCCAATTGAAAAATATTCATTGGATTGTTAGTTCCGTAATTTCTTAATCCTCTTACATATCTAACATTGTAACCTAGATTGTTTAAGACGTTTCTAATTTCATCACAGGGTGTGCTGTGATGCAGATTTTTGAATACAATTCTATACCCACGGTCCTCCTTGGGTTGATGTGTGTACATTTCATAATTGTTGTTCTTTAGGTAGTCTTTAATCTTGAGGTAAGTATCTTTGTCAGCAAATGTTAGCCGAACCGTGCCGTGTGGTTGGCTTCTGGAAAAGAACTTGCAATTTTCTCCCAAAATATTAGAAAGAGTGGTAGACAGTAATTGTATAGATGTGACATGTCTTAAGTAAATAGGTGCTGGTTTGTTTATAAATTTTTCTCTTTTACTCATGACTTTTGTCCATTTAAGAACAAGTGATGTAGGCGGAAAAAGAATGATAATCTAATTGATTTTGATTTCAGTCCTCTCACATTCTGGTAACCCAGATTGAGGGACGAATCTAGTTTTTTGACACACCAGCAGATGCTGGTGTGCCCGAAACAGTAGCTTGAGCAGCACTTGGCAGGCGAATCGGTGGCCGATTTTTCTTTTTCACAGTATATTCTTTAACTATAATGTGCTGCGGCCAAAAACGTTTATGACATATAGTGTCATATAACAAAATGTCACGGGCATACGAAAATTTAAACTTTTCCACTGCAACATTCGGGTCTTTAACCACAGAAAGAATATAGGCTATAACATCATCAGATGTGACTTCAGGGGCAAGCCTAGAAACAAATTCATGTTTCTTTGGTGGAACACCAATAAGGTCCCTTGGTGGCTGTGCTAAAACAGCAGCTGCAACATTGGGAGTTGCAACTGCTGCCGCAGCAAAGCCACTAACAGGGCCTCCTATTGTAAAACTATCGGCAATTTCCATTCGATTGGAAGATTGCCCGGACAAATCGGATACTACGCCTACTATCGCATTAGATGCGAGGTTACTACCAGGCGATATGGGAGTAACCTCAATGCCCAGAATTACCGGTATTAGGCGTGAGATTGTTAGTTGTGACCCGCCAGGGACGAGAAGAGACGCCGGCGGAGCATGAGATGCACTTCGAGGAGTGGTCTTTTTCCGTTTAGGCGACTCATTTAATAGCTTTAGGCTACTAAACTGAGCCTCCAACGACATAAACTCCGCTTGGAGTTTATTAAAACCAGCCCTCAGAGTGATAAATCCATCTCTAGTCCGCTTCATAAAAGTCCGCATCTAATTCTCGATACCGCGGCAAGAATCAGATCCATACTTCAAGCCTCCACCGATATTAATAGTGTCTTGAATCTTCGGTGTGAGACCCGCACACTTCACATGTACGGGATTCATGACAATCTTTAGCCTCGGTGGAAACTTTGCAGTTTCTTTTAGAGCAGACAGACATTATAATTTTTTTAAAAATAAATTGAAGAAAATAATATAAAGATATAAATATACGCGAACAATAAGTAATAGGAAAGAGCGGGAGAGCGCGTCAAATTGAACACATGCAACAACAATTTGTACGCGTAGGCGCGAGAGTAAGTTATAACGGAAAGATGTTAAAACGCAAGAGCAAAAGAATTAACAAAAACAACAACACCGCCAAGGGAGATTTTGTTGTATGTTAATAAACGTTTTGTTAAAATTTGATTTTGCGTTTGCACAAGTAAACAACGAAAAAAACCAAAACGCGAAATGGAAATAAAAAATCGGAAATTATTTCAACTATGCCGAATTGAATATTAAGAAATTAAAGAATTTTATGTCGCGAGGAAAAAAATAAAAGTTTATAAGCGTAAAAAAAAACACGTCCGTCTTCGTCAACGAGTGAAACGATGAATTGCCGAATTCTTTATTTAAACTTTTTATTTATATTTATTATACCCTTGCAGAGGGTATTATAAAATTGGTCAGATGTTTGTAACGCAGAGAAGGGATCGTTTCCGACCCCATAAAGTATATATATTCTTGATCAGCAAGAGAAGACGAGTTAATATAGCCATTTCCGTCTGTCCGTCTGTCTGTCTGGTGCTACGCAAACTAGTCCCACAGTTTTAGAGCTATGGCATTCAAAGTATATAAGCTTTTCTATACAGCTGCTGGCACATCTGCGATTT
Source organism: Drosophila sp. 14030-0761.01 (assembly GCA_018150735.1). NCBI lineage: Eukaryota > Metazoa > Arthropoda > Insecta > Diptera > Drosophilidae > Drosophila > Drosophila sp. 14030-0761.01. The sequence continues at coordinate 128,604 of JAECWO010000050.1, forward strand.
TGAATAAGATCGGACAACTATATCATATAGCTCCCATATTTTTTTAACAATCTTATCCAAACAATCGGATAAACATAACGCCTGATTTTGACGATATAAAATTTGCCTATATAACACACACGCATAAGCAGTGAAGCACATATATATGTCAAAATTGCGATTGTGTGTCTGTGAATATGAATATCAATCGCTACATAGGCTTGGCACGCTTATTATTTGGCGATTGGCTGGCGTCAGCAACGTAGCTGCGGTGGCTTAGTGGATAGAGGTCTTGCGTGTAAAACGAAAGGTGCGGGTTCAATTTCGTTCGCGACATAAGTGTTTAAAAAAAAATTTTTTTTTTTTTGATTAAACGAATAGACGTGAGTTTGAATCCGACGAAAGTCGATGATTAATGTTTTAGTGTATTTAAAATATTTCTTTATTGGATTAACACACAAAAAATTCAGGGCATATGTTTAAGGTCAATATTAAAAGATTATCCAACTGCCGATCTTTTAATTCAATTTGGCAATCTTTTAATTTGATTGTACATTGTCTTGGCACGCTTCCTATTGGGCGATTGGCCGTTCTGATCAATGGTGGTGCGGTGGCTTAGTAGATAGAGGTCTTGCGTATAAAAGGAAAGGTGCTGGTTCGAATCTTTTTTGTTTAATTTTTTTTTTTTTTGTTTATTAAACGAATAGACGCGAGTTCGAATCCAAATTTTTTAATAAAAAATTTTTTTTTTTGAAAAAACAAAAAATTTTTTAAAAAAAAAAAATAAAAGGGGGGATTTTATTTTTAAAAAAAAAATTTTTTAAGGACCAACCATTTTTTATTGTTTTTCGCCCCCTTTAATGGTCATATACAAATACAAATATAAAAAATTTATAAATAAAGGTGGTTATTAACAGTAACAGTGATATTCTTAACTAGTTTTGTATGATTTTGAGTTTGCTGGGTGAATATGCAAAAGGCTCGATAGGCAATATGAAAATTTTTACATGAAATAAACAATGGATACAAAATTCCAAATTGGAATTAATTTTTGTTAAATTTAGTAGTTACAATTAGTTTTAAATACTACTAATTATACCAATTAATTATAATTAAATACTAATTATTGTTTCTTTGCAGGTCACTAAAGCAACCCGCAGCATCATTGGAGACGGCAAGTTCACCAAAACAGTGTATTAAAGGAGGAAAAATATTTCGTATTGGCAGCAATGGCCACTAGGGGGACACGGGAAGAGGATCACATTCGTCTTTTTGAAGGAATCGGCTCGCAGGTGTAGCAGCTGATGTATGGTCGCAGGTCTATTAGCTATTATTTTGTGTATTTTTCGCAGGAATGGTCCCTAGGAGGACTCTGGAGGAGGATCGCATTTATGTTTATAAAGGAGACAGCTCGTAGGAGTGACGGGTGTATGGACATTGGCCATTTGGACAGCAGCATAAAAAGAGAGAAGAAGAAGAGCTGGTGGAGCTCTGCATTCTGACGTGCACCTCCTTGTTTTGGCGGCGTTAGAATGAGTGAGCGTCGGGCCAGATTCTCGCCTTTCTCCTGGCTTGGACTCCGATGTCTTTTTAGGCTGGGCGAGTGAGCAGCCATTTGGACAATCTTTGGCTTACGTGCAGGAACTGGTAAAAGTAAACGGCGATTTGAACTGCCATTTTGAATGGACCTAGTAGCAACTTTTGGATTCTTTGATGAAGATAAATTTTTATTTCCTTTTGGGTTATCAGCGAAACTAATTTGTTTGACTTTTTGCGTTTTGAATTTCAGGAAAGGATTTGGATCTGCTTTTTGGTGGATTATAGAACGCGATTCCGAGGCATTTGGACTTTTGAAAGGGTTAGTGGAGTAACTTTATTAATTATCCGCCTTTTCTCTTCTAGAAATTTCTTCAGCTCAGCTTTTTAAAAGGAGCATCCATTGCAGCTGGATTGGATACTCTTTCCAGTTCTTTCGTCTTATGATCAGATTTGCAGCACTTTAAGCAAACAGGATCATAGCTACAGTAGTTTCTTGTGTGGTTGAAACCTTGACATCTATGGCAATGTGGGAGCTCCACCTTCCTCCTTTGGAGTTCAACTCTGTTGCTTTGAACACCAAAGTATTTTAGATTACGAAAGTTACCGTTAAAATCATCTGATCTAGGTTCTAATTCCAATTGAAAAATATTCATTGGATTGTTAGTTCCGTAATTTCTTAATCCTCTTACATATCTAACATTGTAACCTAGATTGTTTAAGACGTTTCTAATTTCATCACAGGGTGTGCTGTGATGCAGATTTTTGAATACAATTCTATACCCACGGTCCTCATTGGGTTGATGTGTGTACATTTCATAATTGTTGTTCTTTAGGTAATCTTTAATCTTGAGGTAAGTATCTTTGTCAGCAAATGTTAGCCGAACCGTGCCGTGGGGTTGGCTTCTGGAAAAGAACTTGCAATTTTCTCCCAAAATATTAGAAAGACTGGTAGACAGTAATTGTATAGATGTGACATGTCTTAAGTAAATAGGTGGTGGTTTGTTTATACATTTTTCTCTTTTACTCATGACTTTTGTCCATTTAAGAACAAGTTATGTAGGCGGAAAAAGAATGATAATCTAATTGATTTTGATTTCAGTCTTCTCACATTCTGGTAACCCAGATTGAGGTACGAATCTAGTTTTTTGACACACCAGCAGATGCTAGTGTGCCCGAAACAGTAGCTTGAGCAGCACTTGGCAGGCGAATCGGTGGCCGATTTTTCTTTTTCACAGTATATTTTTTAACTATAATGTGCTCCGGCCAAAAACGTTTATGACATATAGTATCAAAACTGTTGGCAGAGACACTTATTTTAAACTTTTCCACTGTAACATTCGGGTCTTTAACCACAGAACGAATATAGGCTATAACATCATCAGATGTGACTTCAGGGGCAAGCCTAGAAACAAATACATGTTTCTTTGGTGGAACACCAATAAGATCCCTTGGTGGCTGTGCTAAAACAGCAGCTGCAACATTGGGAGTTGCAACTGCTGCCGCAGCAAAGCCACTAACAGGGCTTCCTATTATAAAACTATCGGCAATTTCCATTCGATTGGAAGATTGCCCGGACAAATCGGATACTACGCCTACTATCGCATTAGATGCGAGGTTACTACCAGGCGATATGGGAGTAACCTCAATGCCCAGAATTACCGGGCTTTTAAACAATATTAGGCGCTGATTACTGGGTGAAGATATGGCATGAGACCCGCCAGGGACGAGAGGAGACGCCGGCGGAGCATAAGATGCACTTCGAGCAGTGGTCTTTTTCCGTTTAGGCGACTCATTTAATAGCTTTAGGCTACTAAACTGAGCCTCCAACGACATAAACTCCGCTTGGAGTTTATTAAAACCAGCCCTCAGAGTGGTAAAGCCATCTCTAGTCCGCTTCATAAAAGTCCGCATCTCATTCTCGATACCGCGGCAAGAACCAGATCCATACTTCAAGCCTCCACCGATGTTAATAGTGTCTTGAATCTTCGGTGTGAGACCCGCACACTTCACATGTACATAAATAAATTGAAGAAAATAATATAAAGATATAAATATACGCGAACAATAAGTAATAGGAAAGAGCGGGAGAGCGCGTCAAATTGAACACATGTAACAACAATTTGTACGCGTAGGCGCGAGAGTAAGTTATAACGGAAAGATGTTAAAACGCAAGAGCAAAAGAATTAACAAAAACAACAACACCGCCAAGGGAGATTTTGTTGTATGTTAATAAACGTTTTGTTAAAATTTGATTTTGCGTTTGCACAAGTAAACAACAAAAATAACCAAAACGCGAAATGGAAATAAAAAATCGGAAATTATTTCAACTATGCCGAATTGAATATTAAGAAATTTAAGAATTTTATGTCACGAGGAAAAAATAAAAGTTTATAAGCGTAAAAAAACACGTCCGTCTTCGTCAACGAGTGAAACGATGAATTGCCGAATTCTTTATTTAATTGGAAGGAAGTTTTTTCTCAGCTGGGGTACATATCTCAGTCTCCCCAGGGCCTCCTTAAAAAAATATTTGTAAAGATGCCGACACTCGAGATTAACGGAGGATAATTGATTCTCGATCGGACCCCTACACTTGAAAATGGGGGAAAGAGGTAGGGTACATGCAGGACGTCATCAATACATTATATATAAGTTAGTTTTAGCTGAGATGGAGGGGGGGGGGGTCTGAGGTGGAACTATGATGAGGCCTAATTACTGGTCGGCTTATACTAAGGGACGGTTTGTACTACGGGCTCCATCTCTAGTCGAGGATTGACCTAGCGACTAGAGAGAACCGGGCGACTACTTAAGCTGAGGCATATATAAGCTGAAGCTGAACTACAGACTTAAATCTATGTTAATAAGGACATCACAGGAACACACACACAACACAGAAGGAGTACATACAAATACTCAAGAATCTAACTATCAAGGATGTGTGAGAGTTAGCCCTAGTGCACCTATTTTCGGCCAAGCCGAACCGCTGAAGGTCCTGATTCGGATTGGCGAGCCGGCATGGCCGACTAACCGCTTTCTTTCCGATGCCCTAGCAGACTATTCGGTTCGTCCGAACACTAGCCTACAGTGACCCGCAAGTCCTTAGGCCTCACCGAGTGGCCAACAAACAAATCCGCACACTGACTTCCTTCGTATTTTCTTTTTTTTTTATTTTTTTATTTTTGATATCAATATTTATTTTTTTTTTCTTGCCACACTCTAACCGCCCCGACCCCGGAGACACTCTCCAACCGTGGCACTCACGCCGACTCACCTGGCCGTTCCTCTCCGCTGACTCGTTTGTCCGTCGTCCTCTTTGTCCTGATGTCTTAATCGTAGTCCTTGTTATCCTGTGTCACTAGCCTTTGATCCGTGTCTTGATGGTGTTGTCCTTGGTGTAGTCCTTGTAGTATCCGTTGTCTGTTGTCCTTGTCGGCCCGATCACCGTTTCTTTTGGGCTTTTCTAGAAAGCGCCGGCGAAGAGCATGAGCGGCGAAGGCGAAGAGCAAAAACGGCGAAAGCGAAGAGCATGAGAGGCGAAAGCGAAGAGCATGATCGTGAGTGGCGAAATGGTTGAACGGCGAAACGAGTAAGCGGCGAGTGGTCGGCCAGGCTAGGTGGCGCGGCAAAGAAAAGAAGAACTAGTTCTACCTATCGGGTCAGAGCCAGTTCATGAACTTAATACTAATAATCATATGCGCTTAATACTAATAATAATATTAATAAGCACTGCTCTTCATTGAGCGTTATCGCTATCGATAGGTGTTGTGTCGATGGATTTATATATCGTCACACGTCCTCCCGACTTACCCGACAAAGCGGGAGAATTGGACCGTCATGCTGCATGAAAGATATGTTTAAAGACTGTGACCAGCAATCCTACAACCCCATGTCCCTACCTGTGTGGCTTCTAAAAAGGAGGATTTGTTACGAAGGCCATAGAATTTCCTTCGGGGCTTCCGTTCTTTATGGTTTCGTAGGTGATCACCAGTCTAGTGAGCTCTGCTAAGCTCCTGAAGTCGATGCGTCGGGCATACAATTGGTAATCAGGCTGTAGATTGTCGTAGATCCTCTCGAGCTCCTGCATTGGGGAGTAGTTCGCTCGGCGCAAGAAATCCAGGAATTCTTGTTTGAATTCACACCAGGTCACGTTTAGTAGGCCACACGTTTGCCACCATTTTTCGGCGCTTCCGTAGAATAGAAGTGGCATCATGTTGGGCAGTGACTCTAAATCGATGTTGTAGGTGGCTGCGCGAACTTCCAGCTTCTCCAAGAAATACAACGGGTCTGCTGTGCCATCGAAAGAGATTCCCCATTTGGATATCTTTTCCGCCATCACCGCCGGATTGATTGTATGCGGTGGGCGGTGCTCCATGGGTGGTGTCCTGTTCTTCTGTGGTATTTCCGGGATAAGGTCCGTTGACTTGGACAAGGAGGACGTCAGTGCCAATGGTTTGGCTTCGGGCAGAAAGTCGCGAAGTGACTTTATGTGTACTTCCTCCGGGGTATCGCTGGCGCCAACCGGAGAGACTGGTCGAGATCGGGCTTTCACTTCGAGTCCCTTGTCCGTAGTGGCCACAGCCCCGTATTGTCCTTCCAGGGTTGCCAAGCGAGAAAGTATCTCTGGGGGGTGGTCTTCTCGTGAAGAGAAACTAGCGAATCGGGTTCGCATCTCCTCCACTGTTTCTCCTGGGGTCAATCCAAACTCGTTGATGAAAGCTTCCAGCTCTCCTTTGCGTTGATAACTTATCCATTTGACGCCCATGTTCGTTGGTTAAATGATCCTTGGGCTGATATACCAAGCGATGGGGGGTGATGATCCTTGGGTTGAGGTTGAGATGATGCTGAGTGAGGCTTGTTGCTTGAAAAGTTACATCCAGCGATGATCCTGGCGATGCTAAGCAACACTCCTTGCGATGACTATCCTTGAATTGGTGCTATTGATAGATGATCCTTAGATATGCGGTAATGATCCTTGAAACGGGTTGATCCCTATGTTCACTCGACGGTGGCGTAAGTTAAACTCTCCTCTGCTTTCGAGGGCTGGCTTTTATATACAAGCCACGTGTGGATATCCGTACCTGAGAAGAGGATTGAATAGGTTCGTCGACGCGAGCGACTCGCCGTGTCGAGAGAAATTCCACAGCCGGATCGGCAGCGATACAGCGTGGGCAATATTCTGATGCAAAGGAATAGGCAAAAGGAAACATGTGCTCTGGGTTTGAAATTGTCTAAAATTACTAACTTTGGGTTCTGTCGGTGATTCTACCGTGCTGATGATCTAGATTCTACCGATAATTAGGTTCTATCCGCGATCCTAGCGTGAGTTCTATCGATGACTAACTGAGATATTTGGTTCCGTCGATGATTCTACCGTGCTTGCCGTTGATTCTATTGCATGATGAATTCTATCAAGGGTCCTAGCGAAAGTTCTTTCGGTGACTAATTGTGACTTTGGTGTCCTGTCGTTGATTCTACTGTGCCTGCCTTTAATCCTACCGCTTAATGGGTTATATTAAAGGTCCTCGCGTAAGTTCTATCGATGACTAACTGAGACGTTGTTATTTTAAAGCGTAGGGATTGATGTCAACCGCACAAACAAATAAAGTAAGTAAGTCGCCGGGCCAACTTGGATATACCATGCATCAGGGGAAAACAAATTTCCTTGAGTTTATAAAACTTATTTCATATATTAAATTTCTTTCGTATGCGCGATTTCTAACATATGCTATCTCGCTCACTCTTATGTGTGTGACTTTAGCGCCCCACCGGCCAAATTCGCCCTATTTTTATTCCGATTTTTATGAATTTTGGTGGAATGATAGATGTCCATAACATATATAAGTGTGCCGAATTAAATTCCGATACGATAAATATTGCGGGAGAAAATCACTTTTTATTAAATTCCGGAGGCGGAAAGGGGCGTGGCAAAAAAAGTTTAGTGGATTGATAGATGTTCATAAGATCTATGAGTGTGCCAAATTAAATTACGATGCGATCAATATTTCGGGAGAAAAACACTTTTTATTAAATTCCGGAGGCGGAAGGAGGCGCGGCAAAAAAAAAACATAAACTTGGTCTGCGTCTATACTACACGAGTCTACATTCTAAATTTGGTAGCTCTATCATTTATAGTTGCTGAGATCTCTGCACTCTTACGGACGGACGGACAGACGGACGGATGTGTTATGCACATCTATCATTCCACCAAGTTTCATAAAAATCGGAATAAAAATGGCCGAGTTATGCATTGAAACGTTTTGCACTCAAAGCGGTGCAAGGGCGAATTTGGCCGGTGGGGCGCTAAAGTGCACACACATAAGAGTGAGCGAGATAGCATATGTTAGAAATCGCGCATACGAAATAAATTTAATATATGAAATAAGTTTTATAAACTCAAGGTAATTTGTTTTCCCCTGATGCATGGTATATCCAAGTCGGCCCGGCGACTTACTTACTTTATTAGAATTAAGTTCATGAACTGGCTGTCACCCGATAGGTAGAACTAGTTCTTCTTTTCTTTGTAGCGCCACCCAGCCTGGCCGACTACTCGCTGCTTACTCGTTTCGCCGTTCAACCATTTCGCCACTCACGATCATACTCTTCGCTTTCGCCCCTCATGCTCCTCGCTTTCGCCGTTCTTGCTCTTCGCCCTCGCCGCTCATGCTCTTCGCCGGCGGTTTTTAGAAAAGCCCAAAAGTAATGGTGATCGGGCCGACGCCATGCGCCGGCGCCACGTGCATGCGATGAGTGAGAGAGCGACGGAAATAGAAAACTTAGAATGGCTGATGCAATGGCGCAGCTGTACCCGGCATCGACGCGTGATAAAGCTTCACGGCGAAAAACAGGGCGCAGTGGAGTGGAAAATTTTGGCCGGCGAGCATTCTAGTACAGACCTCGGACCGGGTCAGAAGTGCGAAAAGATAAAAGTGAAGTGGAGTGAAAATTAAAAAGAAGACATAGATCATCAAAGTAAGAGAGACAGAAAATACCAACAGCAAGAATCAAGGACAACAGACAACGGATACTACAAGGACTACACCAAGGACAACACCATCAAGACACGGATCAAAGACTAGCGACACAGGATAACAAGGACTACGATTAAGACACCACGATCAGGACAAAGAGGACGACGGACAAACGAGTCAGCGGAGAGGAACGACCAGGTGAGTCGGCGTGAGCGCCACGGTTGGAGAGTGTCTTCGGGATTAGTCGGGGCGGTTAGAGTGGTGGAAAAAAATAAATATTAATATCAAAATAAAAAGAAAATATGAAGGAAGTCAGTGTGTTCGAATTTGTTTGTTGGCCACTCGGTGAGGCCTAAGGACTTCTGTTAGATTCTTTAGTATGTGTGTTCATGTGATGTCCTTATTAACGTAGATTTACGTCTGTAGTTCATCCATGTATGGCGGGATGCTGAGTCAACCCCCATCTTAGCCTGCTGGATTCTCCTCTCCTTACAATTTATTATACCCTTGCAGAGGGTATTATAAAATTGGTCAGATGTTTGTAACGCAGGGAAGAGATCGTTTCCGACCCCATAAAGTATATATATTCTTGATCAGCAAGAGAAGACGAGTTGATATAGCCATGTCCGTCTGGTGCTACGCAAACTAGTCCCACAGTTTTAGAGCTATGGCATTCAAAGTATATAAGCTTTTCTATACAGCTGCTTGCACATCTGCGATTTTGAATAAGATCGGACAACTATATCATATAGCTCCCATATAAATACAAACGTTAAATGCGAATAACTTCTCTATTTTTTTAACAATCTTATCCAAACAATCGGATAAACATAACGCCTGATTTTGACGACATAAAATTTGCTTACATGACACATACGCATAAGCAGTGAAGCACATATATGTGTCATATTGTGTGTGTGTGAATATGAATATCAATCGCTACATTGGCTTGGCACGCTTATTATTTGGCGATTGGCTGGCCTCAGCAACGTAGGTGCGCTGGCTTAGTGGATAGAGGTCTTGCGTGTAAAATGAAAGGTGCGGGTTCAATTTCGTTCGCAACATAAGTATTTTAAAAAAATTTTTTTTTTTTATTAAACGAATAGACGTGAGTTCGAATCCCTCAAAAGTCGATGATTAATTTTTTAGTGTATTTAAAATATTTCTTTATTGGATTAACACACAAAAAATTCAGGGCATATGTTTAAGGTCAATATTAAAAGATTATCCAACTGCCGATCTTTTAATTCAATTTGGCAATCTTTTAATTTGATTGTACATTGTCTTGGCACGCTTACTATTGGACGATTGGCCGTCCTGATCAATGGAGGTGCGAAACGTATGAAAGGAAAGGTGCTGGTTCGAATCTCGTTATCGCTATAAATTTTTTCTTTAATTTTTTTTTTTTGTTTATTAAACGAATAGACGCGAGTTCGAATCCCACCAAAGTCGATGACAAACTTTTTAGTGTATTTAAAATATTTCTTTATTGGAATAACACACAACAAATTTTTTAGGAAATAAAATGTAACGGTGAAGGGCTGCAAGGGCATAGCCGAAGTTAGCTTCTTTGATATTTTTTACAATAAAATATAACTTTAACTTGTAGGCTTGGAGGACCAGAGCCAAGTGGATGGCTCGCAAAGGAACCAACCATTTTTTATTGTTTTTCGCCCCCTTTAATGGTCATATACAAATACAAATACAAAAATAAAAAATTTATAAATAAAGGTGGTTATTAACAGTAACAGTGATATTCTTAACTAGTTTTGTATGATTTTGTGTTTGCTGGGTGAATATGCAAAAGGCTCGATAGGCAATATGAAAATTTTTACATGAAATAAATGTTTGCTGGGATGTAACATGTAAACAATGGATACAAAATTGCAAATTGGAATTAATTTTTGTTAAATTTAGTAGTTACAATCAGTTTTAAATATTAAAAATACTAATTATTGTTTCTTTGCAGGTCACTAAAGCAACCCGCAGCATCATTGGAGACGGCAAGTCCACCAAAACAGTGTATTAAAGGAGGAAAAATTTTTCGTATTGGTCTTTGCAGCAATGGCCCCTAGGGGGACACAGGAAGAGGATCACATTCGTCTTTTTGGAGGAATCGGCTCGCAGGTGTAGCAGCTGATGTATGGTCGCAGGTCTATTAGCTATTATTTTGTGTATAGACTAATTTTAATATTGATTTTTTCGCAGGAATGGTCCCTAGGAGGACTCTGGAGGAGGATCGCATTTATGTTTATAAAGGAGACAGCTCTTAGGAGTGATGGGTGTATGGACATTGGCCATTTGGACAGCGGCATAAAAAGAGAGAAGAAGAAGAGCTGTTGTTGTTTTGCTGTTTGTTATTTGTGTTTATTTCCTCTTTTTTTTCGCAGGTATGGCCCTATTGATAAACTCCCGGTTGCCAAGAAGGATGAATTATTGACAGAAGGGAAGGAAACGTTCCTATTTGGCTGCCTTTCACATGTCAGGTTGGTTTCCACCGCCTGAAGAGGACTGTTTGGAAGTGGGAGGGCCGTTCCTCTCGACCACAGGGTGGTGTTTGAGCAGGAATTATCTAGCTATAAGTGAGTGAAGAAGGGATTAGCGGTTTTATGCACCTTCTTGGGCGGTAATATCTATTTTTGTTTATTTCAGCATCTGTGCTATGGACAATCTCATACAAGAGCTCATTTGCAATGCGCTCAAGGTTTTCGAGAGGAGTTTCGTTGATGTGAGGCTGCTGTCGTTGTTGATTGCTGAGTTGCTGCCGCTGTGAGTAGATATGTTTATGTGTTGCTGATTGGTGCTGCTATAGCAGGTAAGTGTTTATTAGCTGAGGTGTAAAATAATCTAAATAATTATTTATTTTGTGTTTCAGCAGCTGATAGTTGGAAGCTGTATTTATGAACATTGTAAGAGACTCCATTTGGCTTTGGAGCTCTTATACCATAGTTTGAACAGCTTTAAGAGATCGCCATCAAATGGGCGAAGAAGATCAGGATACTCCATAGAATCTTTTGTTGGTTGTGAAGTTTTGTCAGGAGTTGGCGTTTTGCGCTGCCTATGGACGTCCGCCTTCACGATTAACTGGTGGAGTTCTGCATTCTGACGTGCACCTCCTTGTTTTAGCGGCGTTAGAAAGAGTGAGCGTCGGGCCAGATTCTCGCCTTTCTCCTGGCTTGGACTCCGATGTCTTTTTAGGCTGGGCGAGTGAGCAGCCATTTGGACAATCTTTGGCTTACGTGCAGGAACTGGTAAAAGTAAACGGCGATTTGAGCTGCCATTTTGAATGGACCTAGCAGCAACTTTTGGATTCTTTGATGAAGATAAGTTTTTATTTCCTTTTGGTGTATCAGCGAAACTAATTTGTTTGACTTTTTGCGTTTTGAATTTCAGGAAAGGATTTGGATCTGGCATTTGGACTTTTGAAAGGGTTAGTGGAGTAACTTTATTAATTATCCGCCTTTTCTCTTCTAGAAATTTCTTCAGCTCAGCTTTTTAAAAGGAGCATCCTTTCCAGCTGGCCACATGCTGCTCTCCACAGTTTGCGCAGACTGGATTGGATACTCTTTCCAGTTCTTTCGTCTTATGATCAGATTTGCAGCACTTTAAGCAAACAGGATCATAGCTACAGTAGTTTCTTGTGTGGTTGAAACCTTGACATCTATGGCACTGTGGGAGCTCCACCTTCCTCCTTTGGAGTTCAACTCTGTTGCTTTGAACACCAAAGTATTTTAGATTACGAAAGTTACCGTTAAAATCATCTGATCTAGGTTCTAATTCCAATTCAAAAATATTCATTGGATTGTTAGTTCTGTAATTTCTTAATCCTCTTACATATCTAACTTTGTAACCTAGATTGTTTAAGACGTTTCTAATTTCATCACAGGGTATGCTGTGATGCAGATTTTTGAATACAATTCTATACCCACGGTCCTCCTTGGGTTGATGTGTGTACATTTCATAATTGTTGTTCTTTAGGTAGTCTTTAATCTTGAGGTAAGTATCTTTGTCAGCAAATGTTAGCCGAACCGTGCCGTGGGGTTGGCTTCTGGAAAAGAACTTGCAATTTTCTCCCAAAATATTAGAAAGAGTGGTAGACAGTAATTGTATAGATGTGACATGTCTTAAGTAAATAGGTGCTGGTTTATTTATAAATTTTTCTCTTTTACTGATGACTTTTGTCCATTTTTCAGGAACATTTTGATTTACATTTGGGTTTGGATCTTTATCTGGGTCAGCAGCAGCAAAACGAGGTAGGGGAAGGGAATAACGATGTCAGGTGTCTCGCTTTTTTTCTGGTATGTCCAGCAAGCTCTGCTGGTTTAGTTTTTGCATTAGATTTATCTATCCGCTTTGGGCAGTATCGGAGCAACAGTGGGCGATTTTGGCTTGTCAGGTTGTATAGGGGTCAGCAGCAGCAGTGGTTGGTTTTGTCTTGTGGATCGGGTATAATGTCATCTTCCATTGCTATATCGGCAGATTTAAGGATTTTTGTGGGGTATGGGCTGGAACTTTCAGCACGGGCTATGGGTGCAGATCCCTGTTCTACTGCTTCGGATTGCCAAGAGTGAACTCACATACACATACAGGGCTTTTACACAAAGACAAGAGTGTATGGGTGGGACATATACATACACACAAATTTGCAATCAAAGATGGCTGTTTTCAGTCGTTTTTATTTTTGTGAGTGAGTGGGGGAATTTTTTATGTGTGTTAGCATAGAGTCTATGCTTTGTGTAATTTTACTGGTTTAAATTATAAAATAAAATAAATTAATGTCACTTTTTTCGTTGGTTTTAGTTAATAAAATTAACCACTTTTTTCTTTAACTTTTTGATATATATATCTTTTTTTTTTTTTTTTAAACTTGTAGGCTTGGAAGACCAGAGCCAAAGTGGATTGCTCCCAAAGGAACCAACCATATTTTATTGTTTTTCGTTCCCTATCAGAAGGCATATACAAATACAAATACAAAAAAAAAAAGATTATAAATAAAGGTGGTTATTAAGTATGATTTTGTATGATTTTGTGTTTGCGGGGTGAATGGTGAATAGGCAATAGGCTCGATAGGCAACATGTAAACAATGGATACAAAATTGCAACTTGGAATTAATGTTTGTTAAATTTAGTAGTTACAATCAGTTTTAAATATTAAAAATGTTAATTATTGTTTCTTTTGCAGGTCACTAAAGCAATCCGCAATTGACACATTGACAATGGCCTGACGCAAAAGTTACCGTGACAACTGGGGCTTTTCAACAGTTTGTTTAAAGAATTTCGCTATGCATTCTAACATACGATCGGACATGCGTTTGCATATGATGTGGAAAACTTCTGTCAGATTCTTCACACAGGCATACATGAGCAACGTAACAGGTAATTGGAGCCAACCACACGTCCCTGGTCATCCAAATGTAGAGAAAGTCTGGAGAAAAGTCTGGATAAATAGCTAAAAATCAAGAGAACAATCAATTATGGTATGCACCATTAAGCGGAATGACCAATTCACTTACATCGCAAGAAACCCAACAATAAAGGGAACTGCTGCTGCTGTTGTTGGCTTCGTCTGGCCAGCTGGTCTTTTTGCATTTGCTGTGCCAGCAGCGTCACCTCATCTTGTTGGGTGTAAATGTCAAAGAACGCTTCAAGATTTGATTCTTCAAGCGTTTTAAAAATATTCTGTATAAAGTTGCACTCTTTGACCAGGTAAGGGTTGACAGAAAGGTATAAGCAGTATTCGTAATGTGAAGGCGCAAATCCATCTCGAACAAAATATCACTTGTTTACAAATTTTCCAAGTGCGGAAATGCGGCAGCATATTTAGAAGAGGACTATTCTAGAGGAGCTGGAGCTGTTATACACTGCCGTAGTTTTTCACTTTAGCAAAATCGAAACACTTTTATATTTTTAGAATCAGACAATAAATGAACAATTTTCTGACTTCAAATTTTGACACAACCAACACAAACGGCAACCACAAAAAAAAGAGTAGCAGAGATGCAAAAATCGATACATTTATGTTTAAAAAGATGAGCGCGTACTATTGATGAATATCGAGTGGAAGAAGAGTATGAAATCGATTAATTTACGTTTGAAAGATGAGCGCGTACTATCGATGAATATGTCGAAAATTGATTGCAAAAGAAAACTCTTCTTTTTTTTGTTTTTAACACGTATAATATAATTTTAAAACATTAAACTATTTACAAGTTGAATAATAATTCTTTAACTTATATTATTGAAATGAGATTTATGCAGAGGTATCGACTCCTTTTATTCAATTCGATACTCATTCGTTGAATAATAATTCTTTAACTTATATTATTGAAATGAGATTTATGCAGAGGTATCGACTCCTTTTATTCAATTCGATACTCATTGTATATTTGGTCCTTGTTTTATTGAATCGATCATATTTATACCCTTTGCAAAAAGGGTATATTAATTTTGGTCAGAAGTGTGCAACGCATAGTAGGAATCATCTCCGACCATATAAAGTAAATATATTCTTGATCAGCATGACAAGACGAGTTCAAATCCGTTTGTCCGTCTGTCTGTCCGTCCGTCTGTCTGGATCAACATCTTCTCCTTTGAACAAATAGTTTTTCTTTTAGAAACTTTTTTGTTTCTTATGCGATCATCGTCAAACTTAGTAAATAACATTTCCACAAATATACAAAATTATGATTCTGGTAAATTTAATCAAAATCGGATGACTATATCATGATATTATGATAAGTTTTTATTTCCTTTTGGTGTATCAGCGCAACTAATTTGTTTGAGTTTTTGCGTTTTGAATTTCAGGAAAAGATTTGGATCTGCTGTTTGGTGGATTATAGAACGCGATTCAGAGGCATTTGGACTTTTGAAAGGGTTAGTGTTAGGTTAGGGTTAGAGTTAGTTAATTATCCGCCTTTTCTCTTCTAGAAATTTCTTCAGCTCAGCTTTTTAAAAGGAGCAACCTTTGCAGCTGGCCACATGCTGCTCTCGACAGTTTGCGCAGACTGGATTGGATACTCTTTCCAGTTCTTTCGTCTTATGATCAGATTTGCAGCACTTTAAGTAAACAGGATCATAGCTACAGTAGTTTCTTGTGTGGTTGAAACCTTGACATCTATGGCACTGTGTGAGCTCCACCTTCCTCCTTTGGAGTTCAACTCTGTTGCTTTGAACACCAAAGTATTTTAGATTAAGAAAGTTACCGTTAAAATCATTTGATCTAGGTTCTAATTACAATTCAAAATAAAGTAAGTAAGTCGCCTGGCCGACTTGGATATACCATGCATCAGGTGAAGAGATATATATTAAATTTCTTTCAAATGCTATCTCGCTCACTCTTATGTGGAGCACTTTAGCGGTAATTTCCAGCATATGCTATCTCGCTCTTTTTTACGTGCATCTGCCTTGCACCGCAATAGGTGAAAAACGTTTCTATGTATAACTCGGCCATTTCCATTCCGATTCTGATATTTGATGCGGTGATAGATATACGTGACATGTATTAGTGTGCCAAATTAAATTACGATACGATAAATATTTCGGGTGAAAATCGAATTTTTCGAATTTCGGGGGCGGAAGGGGGCGTGACAAAAATTTGAAATAAACTTGGTCTGCGTGCATATTGCACGCATCTAATGTCCAAATCCGATAGCTCTATCTTTTATAGTTCCCGAGATATGGAGGCTCAAAATATTGTTTTTCAAATAGCGGGGGCGGAAGAGGGCGTACACACCAAACGAGTCTACATGCCAAATTTGGTAGCTCTAGCTTGTATAGTTGCTGAGATCTAGGCACTCTATCGGACGGACAGACGGACATGTCTCAATCGACTCGGCTATTGATACTGATCAAGAATATATATACTTTATAGGGTCGGAAATGCTTCCTTCTCCCTGTTACATACATTTTGGCGACTTTAATATACCATTTCATCCTATGAATGCATGGTATAAATATTCATTGGATTGTTAGTTCTATAATTACTAAATCCTCTTACATATCTAACTTTGTAACCTAGATTGTTTAAGACGTTTCTCATTTCATCACAGGGTGTGCTGTGATGCAGATTTTTAATCTTGAGGTAAGTATCTTTGTCAGCAAATGTTAGCCGAACCGTGCCGTGTGGTTGGCTTCTGGAAAAGAACTTGCAATTTTCTCCCCAAAATATTAGAAAGTGGTAGACAGTAATTGTATAGATGTGACATGTCTTAAGTAAATAGGTGCTGGTTTATTTATAAATTTTTCTCTTTTACTGATGACTTTTGTCCATTTTTCAGGAACATTTTGATTTACATTTGGGTTTGGATCTTTATCTGGGTCAGCAGCAGCAAAACGAGTATCAGCAACGATGTCAGGTGTCTCGCTTTTTTTCTGGTATGTCCAGCAAACTCTGCATTAGATTTATCTATCCGCTTTGGGCAGTATCGGAGCAACAGTGGGCGATTTTGGCTTGTCAGGTTGTATAGGGGTCAGCAGCAGCAGTGGTTGGTTTTGTCTTGTGGATCGGGTATAATGTCATCTTCCATTGCTATATCGGCAGATTTAAGGATTTTTGTGGGGTATGGGCTGGAACTTTCAGCACGGGCTATGGGTGCCGATCCCTGTTCTACTGCTTCGGATTGCCAAGAGTGAACTCACATACACATACAGGGCTTTTACACAAAGACAAGAGTATATGGGTGGGACACATACATACACACAAATTTGCAATCAAAGATGGCTGTTTTCAGTCGTTTTTATTTGTGTGAGTGAGTGGGGGAATTTTTTATGTGTGTTAATTATAAAATAAAATAAATTAATGTCACTTTTTTTGTTGGTTTTAGTTAATAAAATTAACCACTTTTTTCTTTAACTTTTGATATATATATCTTTTTTTTTTTTTTTAAACTTGTAGGCTTGGAAGACCAGAGCCAAGTGGATTGCTCCCAAAGGAACCAACCATATTTTATTGTTTTTCGTTCCCTATCAGAAGGCATATACAAATACAAATACAAAAAAAAAAAAGATTATAAATAAAGGTGGTTATTAAGTATGATTTTGTATGATTTTGTGTTTGCGGGCTGAATGGTGAATAGGCAATAGGCTCGATAGGCAACATGTAAACAATGGATACAAAATTGCAAATTGGAATTAATTTTTGTTAAATTTAGTAGTTACAATCAGTTTTAAATATTAAAAATGTTAATTATTGTTTCTTTGCAGGTGACTAAAGCAATCCGCAATTGACACATTGACAATGGCCTGACGCAAAAGTTATCGTGACAACTGGGGCTTTTCAACAGTTTGTTTAAAGAATTTCGCTATGCATTCTAACATACGATCGGACATGCGTTTGCATATGATGTGGAAAACTTCTGTCAGATTCTTCACACAGGCATACATGAGCAACGTAACAGGTAATTGGAGCCAACCACACGTCCCTGGTCATCCAAATGTAGAGAAAGTCTGGAGAAAAGTCTGGATAAATAGCTAAAAATCAAGAGAACAATCAATTATGGTATGCACCATTGTGCGGAATGACCAATTCACTTACATCGCAAGAAACCCAAAAATAAGGGGAACTGCTGCTGCTGTTGTTGGCTTCGTCTGGCCAGCTGGTCTTTTTGCATTTGCTGTGCCAGCAGCGTCACCTCATCTTTTTGGGTGTAAATGTCAAAGAACGCTTCAAGATTTGATTCTTCAAGCGTTTTAAAAATATTCTGTATAAAGTTGCACTCTTTGACCAGGTAAGGGTTGACAGAAAGGTATAAGCAGTATTCGTAATGTGAAGGCGCAAATCCATCTCGAACAAAATATCACTTGTCTACAAATTTTCCAAGTGCGGAAATGCGGCAGCATATTTAGAAGAGGACTATTCTAGAGGAGCTGGAGCTGTTATACACTGCCGTTGTTTTTCACTTTAGCAAAATCGAAACACTTTTACATTTTTAGAATCAGACAATAAATGAACAATTTTCTGACTTCAAATTTTGACACAACCAACACAAACGGCAACCACAAAAAAAAGAGTAGCAGAGATGCAAAAATCGATACATTTATGTTTAAAAAGATGAGCGCGTACTATTGATGAATATCGAGTGGAAGAAGAGTATGAAATCGATTAATTTACGTTTGAAAGATGAGCGCGTACTATCGATGAATATGTCGAAAATTTATTGCAAAAGAAAACTTCTTTTTTTTGGTTTTTAACACGTATAATATAATTTTAAAACATTAAACTATTTACAAGTTGAATAATAATTCTTTAACTTATATTATTGAAATGAGATTTATGCAGAGGTATCGACTCCTTTTATTCAATTCGATACTCATTGTATATTTGGTCCTTGTTTTATTGAATCGTTCATATTTATACCCTTGCAAAAAGGGTATATTAATTTTGGTCAGAAGTGTGCAACGCATAGTAGAAATCATCTCCGACCATACAAAGTAAATATATTCTTGATCAGCATGACAAGACGAGTTCAAATCCGTTTGTCCGTCTGTCTGTCCGTCCGTCTGTCTGGATCAACAGCTTCTCCTTTGATCAAGATCGGACTACTATATCATATAGCTCCCATATGAACGATCGGACCAAAAATAGTTTTTCTTTTAGAAACTTTTTTGTTTCTTATGCGATCATCGTCAAACTTAGTAAATAACATTTCCACAAATATACAAAATTGTAATTCTGGTAAATTTAATCAAAATCGGATGACTATATCATGATATTATGAAAAAATTGCGGTGCTATGGCGTGTAAAAACGGATTTATTTATGATCTTAAATTGTTCAATAACATTTTTCAACTCATTGTCAGAATGTAGTTTTAAAAGAACTTCTTATTTTAATTTGTAAAATTGGAAACACTTAATATAAATATTAGTATTTATTAATTATACCATGCATCCATAGGATGAAATGGTATATTAAAGTCGCCAAAATCTATGTAACAGGGAGAAGGAAGCTTTTCCGACCCTATAAAGTATACATATTCTTGATCAGTATCAATAGCCGAGTCGATTGAGACATGTCCGTCTTTAGAATCATCGAGGTCTCGGAGACTATAAAAGCTAGAGCTACCAAACTTGGCATGTAGACCCGTTTGCTCTGCAGGTAGATCGAGTTTATTTTTTTTTTTTGCCCCGCCCCCGCCGTTTGAAAAACATTATTTTCAGCCTCCATATCTCGGGAACTATAAAAGATAGAGCTATCGTATTTGGACAGTAGATGCGTGCAGTATGCACGCAGACCAAGTTTGTTTCAAATTTTAGCTTCGTCCCCTTCCGCCTCCGAAATCCGAAAAATTCGATTTTCACCCGAAATGTTTATCCTATAAAAATTGCATTTGGCACACTCATACATGTTACGAATATCTATCATACCACAAAATATCACAAGAATCAGAATAAATATCAAAGAAGCTAACTTCGGCTATGCCAAAGTTTGTATACCCTTGCAGACCTTGACCATTACATTTTATTACCAAAAAAAATGTTTGGTTCTTACTCAAATAAAGAAATATTTTAAATACATTGGCCGGGGGCAGCCAATCGCCAAATAGTAAGCGTGCCAAGACAATGTAGCGATTGATATTTATATTCAAACACACACAATCGCAATTTTGACACATATATGTGCTTCACTGCTTAATAAGCAGTGCTTAAGCTTTATATCGTCGAAATCAGGCGTTTTGTTTATCCGATTGTTTTGAAATTCACGCATATCACGTAATCCCTTTTTATTTATGCACATAATCAGTTTGGATTACATTGTTCAAAAAATAGAGAAGTTATTCGCATTTAACGTTTGTATTTGTATGGCAGCTATATGATATAGTTGTCCGATCTTATTCAAAATCGCAGATGTGCATGTGGCTGTATAGAAAAGCTTATATACGAACTTTGAATGCCATAGCTCGAAAACTGTGGGACTAGATCGCGAAGCACCAGACAGACAGACGGACAGACGGACAGAAGGACAGACGGACATGGCTATATCAACTCGTCTTCTTTTGCTGATCAAGAATATATATACTTTATGGGGTCGGAAACGATCCCTTCTCTGCGTTACAAACATCTGACCAATTTTATAATACCCTCTGCAAGGGTATAAAAATGGCCGAGTTATACATAGAAGCGTTTTTCACTCATAGCGGTGCAAGGCAGATGCACGCAAAAAAGAGCGAGATAGCATATGATGGAAATCAACGATTTGGTTGGGGGGCACTAAGGTGCTCGTGTCCACATAAGAGTGAGCGAGATAGCATTTAAAAGAAATTTAATATATATCTTTTCACCTGATGCATGGTATATCCAAGTCGGACCGGCGACTTACTTACTTTATTTTAAGTGCAGGTTAGCAGGAAAAAATAGGTATGTGATAATTTGAAAGTAATTGGTTTTTAACCGTTACAAAACAAGTTGATCAAAATCAGAAATCTTTTAGGTGCCTAATCTTAGCTCTTTAAAAATAAGTATAAAACTAGAAGGCATTCAACAACTTTATTAATTTAGTTTATTTATTTATTCGATTTAATATTTTATTAAGTAGTTCTTGATTAGAGCAATTATTATTATTATTATCTGGGTTGACAATATTTATAGCTGGGATAGGAGCTAATTTTGAGTTTCATTTAAAAAAGATTATTGCTTTATTTACTTTAAGTCAGTTGGTATTGATAAGAATTTTATCCATAGGATTTTATAAATTACTTATATTTTATTTATAAACTCATGCTTGTAGTGTGTACACTGTACAGTGTAAAACGGATAATAAAGAAATCCCTCGGGAACCACATATGAACTCCAACGGTTTTACTAGTAGTAGACTAGTTTGACCTTCACCAAAGAGTCCCAATACTAGCGCCAACAGTAATAGAAGTCAGAATTGCACAAACGACTCAAACGATAGCTTTCAGGGAAAATAAATCGTTTGAATCGTTTGTGCCTTCTATTACTGTTTGTAACGCAGAGAAGGGATTATTTCCGACCCCATAAAGTATATATATTCTTGATCAGCAAGAGAAGACGAGTTGATATAGCTCCCATACAAATACAAACGTTAAATGCGAATAACTTCTCTATTTTTTTAACATTCTTATCCAAACTGATTACACACATAAATATAAAGGGATTATATCATATGCGTGAATCAAATCTCTTCAAATCTCGTTCGCGACATAAGTATTTTTTTGGAGGTTTTTTTTATACCCTTGCAAAAAGGGTATAAAATGTGCAACGCATAGAAGGAGGCATCTCCGACCATATAAAGTATATATAGTCTTGATCAGCATGACAAGACGATTTCAAATCCGTTTGTCCGTCTGTCTGTCCGCCTGTCTGGATCAACAGCTTCTCCTCATAAAACGCAGAGCTGCAATTTTGCACGAAGTCTTGTATATACTGCAGGCATTGTATATCTCGGATTCATCCCGATCGGACGACTATATCACATAGCTCCCATAGGAACCATCGCTCAAAAAACGCGTTTTAGATTAATAACTTCTTTCTTTTCCACCCGATTATCATAAAACTTAACATTTGGCAGTTTACGATACATCCAAACATCCATGGCAAATTTGATCAAGATCGGATTACTATATCATATAGCTCCCATATAAACGATCGGACCAAAAATAGTTTTTCGTCTAGAAACTGTTTTGTTTCTTGAGCGATCATCGTCAAACTTGGTAAATAACATTTCCACATTGAAAGTAGTAATTCTGGTGAATTTGATCAAAATCGGATGACTATATCATATAGCTGTCATACAAACATATGAAATAATTGCATGCTGCATGTTTACATACATGCATATGTATGCGAGTAGGCTTGGAGAACCAGAGCCATGTGGATGGCTCGCCAAGGAGCCAACCATCTTTTATTGTTTTTCGCCCCCTATCAGGGAGCATATACATATACAAATACAAAAAAAAAAAAAAAAGATTCTAAATAAAGGTGGTTATTAACAGTAACAGTGCAGTCCTCGGTAGATGAGTTGTCTAAGTGGCCCTCTCATAAAGGCAACTGAACAACGAGGATCCGGGTTCAAATCCCAGGCTAGTGTATGGATGTAGTTGTTGTCTAAGCCGATGGCCATAGTTGCCAAAATTGTTAGGTTGATAGTTTACAACTATATCCTATACTAAATAAATAAAATAAATAAATAACAGTACCAGTGATATTCTTAACTAGTTTTGTATGATTTTGTGTTTTCTGGGTGAATGGTGAATAGGCAATAGGCTCGATAGGCAATATGAAAATTTTTACATAAAATAAATGTTTGCTGGGTTGTAACATGTAAACAATGGATACAAAATTGCAAATTGGAATTAATTTTTGTTAAATTTAGTAGTTACAATCAGTTTTAAATATTAAAAATGTTAATTATTGTTTCTTTGCAGGTCACTAAAGCAACCCGCAGTTGACACATTGACAATGGCCTGACGCAAAAGTTATCGTGACAACTGGGGCTTTTCAACAGTTTGTTTAAAGAATTTCGCTATGCATTCTAACATACGATCGGACATGCGTTTGCATATGATGTGGAAAACTTCTGTCAGATTCTTCACACAGGCATACATGAGCAACGTAACAGGTAATTGGAGCCAACCACACGTCCCTGGTCATCCAAATGTAGAGAAAGTCTGGAGAAAAGTCTGGATAAATAGCTTAAAATCAAGAGAACAATCAATTATGGTATGCACCATTGTGCGGAATGACCAATTCACTCTCATCGCAAGAAACCCAACAATAAGGGGAACTGCTGCTGCTGTTGTTGGCTTCGTCTGGCCAGCTGGTCTTTTTGCATTTGCTGTGCCAGCAGCGTCACCTCATCTTGTTGGGTGTAAATGTCAAAAAAACGCTTCAAGATTTGATTCTTCAAGCGTTTTAAAATTATTCTGTATAAAGTTGCACTCTTTGACCTGGTAAGGGTTGACAGAAAGGAATAAGCAGTATTCGTAATGTGAAGGCGGAGGCTACGCAAATCCATGGTCGAACAAAATATCACTTGTCTACAAATTTTTAAGTGTGGAAGTGCGGCAGTATATTTAGTGCTGCAAGCAAATCTGCTTAGCGCTATCCAGAGGAGGACTATTCTAGAAGAGCTCGAGCTGTGTATAACAGTATAACAGCACTTTAGCAAAATCAAAACACTTATATTTTTAGAATCAGACAATAAGTGAACAAATTTTCTGACTTCAGATTTTGACACAACCAACACAAACGGCAACCACAAAAAAAAGAGTAGCAGAGATGCAAAAATCGATACATTTATGTTTAAGATCAGCGCGTACTATTGATGAATATCGAGTGGAAGAAGAGCATGAAATCGATTAATTTACGTTTGAAAGATTAACGCTTACTATCGATGAATATGTCGGAAATTGATTGCAAAAGAAAACTCTTCTTTTTTTTTGGTTTTTAACACGTATAATATAATTTACAAGTTGAATAATAATTCTTTAACTTATATTATTGAAATGAGATTTATGCAGAGGTATCGACTCCTTTTATTCAATTCGATACTCATTGTATATTTGGTCCTTGGTTTATTAAATCGATCATATTTATACCCTTGCAAAAAGGGTATATTAATGTTGGTCAGAAGTGTGCAACGCAACAGCTTCTCCTTTGATCAAGATCGGACTTCTATATCATATAGCTCCCATATGAACGATCGGACCAAAAATAGTTTTTCTTTTAGAAACTTTTTTTGTTTCTTACGCGATCATCGTCAAACTTAGTAAATAACATTTCCACATAGAAAATTATAATTCTGGTAAATTTTATCAAAATCGGATGACTATATTATGAAAAAATTGCATGCTGCATGCATATGTAAGCGGATTTATTTATGATCTTAAATTGTTCATTAACATTGACATTAACATTAACATGAGTTGAAACTCAATGTCAGAATGTAGTTTTAAAAGAACTTCTTGTTTTAATTTAATATAAATATTAGTATTTATTAATTATACTATGCATCCATAGGATGAAATGGTATATTAAAGTCGCCAAAATCTATGTAACAGGGAGAAGGAAGCCTTTCCGACCCTATAAAGTATATATATTCTTGATCAGTATCAATAGCCGAGTCGATTGAAACATGTCCGCCTGTAGGATCATCGAGATCTCGGAGACTATAACAGCTAGAACTACCAAACTTGGCATGTAGACTCGTTTGCTCTGCAGGTAGTGTAATGCGCTTGTAGCCTCATATATTTGAGGAACAAAAAAATCATGAATTATTATACCATGCATTCATAGAATGAAATGGTATATTAAAGTCGCCAAAATGTATGTAACAGGGAGAAGTAAGCTTTTCCGACCCTATAAAGTATATATATTGTTGATCAGTATCAATAGCCGAGTCGATTGAGACATATCCGTCTGTCTGTCCGTCTGTCCGTCTGTTGGATCATCGAGATCTCAGAGACTATAAGAGCTAGAGTTACCAAAATTGGCATGTAGACCCGTTTGCTCTGCAGGCAGATCGAGTTTTTTTTCGCCCCGCCCCCTTCCGCCCCCTTCCGCCCACGCTATTTGAAAAACAATATTTTGAGCCTCCATATCTCGGTAACTATAAAAGAAAGAGCTATCGGATTAGGACATTAGATGCGTGCAGTATGCACGCAGACCAAGTTTGTTTGTTTCAAATTTTTGCCACCCCCCCTTCTACGCCCCCTTCCACCTACGAAATTCGAAAAATTCGATTTTCACCCAAAATATTTATCGTTTCGTAATTTAATTTGGCACACTAATACATGTTACGTATATCTATCATCCCACCAAATATCACAAGAATCGGAATAAAAATGGCCGAGTTATACATAGAAAGGTTTTTCACTCATAGCGGTGCAAGGCAGATGCATGCAAAAAAGAGCGAGATAGCATATGATGGAAATCACCGATTTGGTCGGGGGTCGCTAAAGTGCTCGTTTCCACATAAGAGTGAGCGAGATAGCATTTAAAAGAAATTTAATATATATCTCTTCACCTAATGCATGGTATATCTAAGTAAGTCGGCCCGCCGACTTACTTACTTTATTTTTATACCCTTGCAAAAAGGGTATATTAATTTTGGTCAGAAGTGTGCAACGCATAGAAGGAAGCATCTTCGACCATATAAAGTATATATATTCTTGATCAGCATGACAAGGCGAGTTCAAATCCGTTTGTCCGTCTGTCTGTCCGTCTGTCCGTCCGTCCGTCTGTCCGTCTGTCCGTCTGTCTGTCTGTCTGTCTGTCTGGATCAACAGCTTCTCCTCCGCTATAGCTACAGAGCTGCAATTGCACGAAGTCTTGTATATACTGCAGGCATTGTATATCTCGGATTCATCCCAATCGGACGACTATATCATATAGCTCCCATAGGAACCATCGGTCGAAAAATGAGTTTTAGATCAATAACTTCTTTCTTTTTCGCCCAATTATCATAAAAATTAACATTTGGCAGTTTATTATACATCCAAACATCCATGCCAAATTTGATCAATATCGGATTCTTATATCATATAGCTCCCATATGAACGATCGGACCAAAAATAGTTTTTCTTCTAGAAACTTTTTTGTTTCTTAAGCGATCATCGTCAAACTTGGTAAATAACATTCTCATATATAAAGTTATATATCTGGTAAATTTTATTAAAATCGGATGACTATATCATATAGCTGTCATACAAACATGAAAAAATTGCATGCTGCATGTCTACATCCATGCATATGTATACGTGCCGTGCTATGGCGTGTAAAAACGGACACCAAGGTCTTTACATTTAGATAAATCTTTTTAGGGATCTAGTAACACAAGAGCTTGCAAGGGTATACAAACTTCGGCATGGCCGAAGTTAGCCCGGCCTTCTGGTTTTTTTTTTGTATTTTCTCAAATACTGGTTTTAAGTGAGAGATTCCTGGAAAGTAGGCGAAAGCCCAAAATAAGGGTAGTGATCAAAAAGCGCCCTCTGGAATTTAAGGTTGCTCATTTATGAGCAGGGAATCATTACAGCAGCAGGGATGTAATTGTTACATGACTGTTAAGCTTCTAAAATTAGCTTTGGTGATTAAAATCCTGAGTCAGCCAAAAGTAGTCGTGCGACTTAAAAAAGTTTAGTGAAAAAATAAGTGAAATTAAAAGACTGGCCGAGTAGCAATATTTAATAGTTAAATTCCTAAGCTGCGGAAAAGAAGTGATAAATTGGTTTATCGAGTGAATCAATCATAGCCAAAATTAATTTTATTCGTCAGATGCCAACTTTAGGGTGAGTTTATATGCCGCAATAAAATTGGCAGAAGTAATTAATTGGGTTTCTTTTCGGTTATGGTGTCAGGTTGGCATTTAGTACAGAATAAATTCTCTCTAGTCACGCCCAAGTCTTTTTGGAGGATCAGCATGGATAATTTTTCAAATTAAAGTGACTGCGGAAAGAAAACTGTACCACTAGAAAATTCCACGCTAGGCCTCGGATGCAAAGGCCCCGACCCATGTAGACGACCCGGAATATAACCAAAGTGAATACGTACTGGAGGATGGGCTCATATAATTATCATGAAGGCGGAGTAGATGCGCGAAAACAAGCATACCCCGCTTAGAATTTAGGAGCAACCTCGCGATTTATTTATTTGTGATCAAAGTGTCGGAATAATTTTTGTAGCCACTGTGCAGGCACAGCGAGCATGCCTTTTGGCTTAAAAAACGCCCCAGCTACCTTTCAAAGGGTTATGGATAATGTCCTTGGAGAATTAGTAGGGTCCATTTGCCTAGTCTATATGGACGATATCATAATATTTTCTACATCTTTACAAAAACACATAACAGATTTAAAGTCAGTGTTGAATAAACTAAGAATAGCTAACTTAAAAATCCAACTATCAAAGTGCGATTTCCTGCGGAAAGAAAAAGAATTCTTAGGACACATAATCACCCAAGAGGGTATACGACCCAACCCAAATAAATAAAAATAATAACCATTAAAGATTACCCTTGCCCCAGAGACAGGAAAGGAATCAAGTCATTCCTAGGGTTGCTAGGTTATTACAGAAAGTTTATCAAAGATTTCGCTAAAATCACTAAGCCCCTGACACACCAACTAAAAGGAAAAAAATCCGTAGTAATAGACTCTGAATTTATCGAGGCGTTTGAAACCTGTAAAGTGTTGTTGTGCTTGAATACCCTAACTTTAGTAAACCTTTAATCCTAACAAACGATTGCACTTGGGGCAGTGTTGTCCCAAAGGAGTATAAATAACGACAAGCCTATCTGTTATGCTAGTAGAACACTTTCTGACACGGAAGTGAACTACTCAACAGTGGAAAAGGAGATGTTGGCTATTATTTGGGCGACCAAACATTTTAGGCCATACCTTTTCGGAAACAAATTCACTATATTCACTGACCACAGGCCACTCACGTGGCTTATGAATTTCAAAGAGCCTAGTTCCAAATTGGTCAGATGGAATCTACAACTCCTAGAATACGACTACGAAATCGTATATAGGAAGGGTTCCCAGAATGTAATTGCCGACTCTAAGCAGAGTGAATGTTGAGTTGAACGTCCTCGGCAGCGCAACCGAACCAATTACACACCCGGATAATCCAAACCCTGAACTCGACTAAATACCAGTAGTCACAAAACCAGTAAATGAGTTTAATATACAACTTATTTTTGGTATGAGTGACCAACCATCCAACAAAATTTCAACACCCTTTAGGAATAAACTGCGCAGAGAAATATTAAATGACCATTTCTCATTCACAAATATAACCAAAAATCTAAAAGAAACCCTTAAACCAAATAGAACCTGTGCAATTTATGCAAATGACACTATTTTTCAAGTAATCAAGGAAGCATACAATAAATACTTCTACGCTACAAAACTTTATAAAGTCACAGAGGAATAGACGAGACTTACGAGCATCTAAAGAGACGGTACTATTTTCCATACCTTAAGGGTAGAATAACACAACACATCCGTAGCTGCGGAGATTGCTGACGGTTAAAATATGATAGACAACCACAGCAAGTACCGTTCCAAGTACCCGAAACCCCCAGCAAACCTATGGACATCATTCATATTGATGTCTATACAATAAACGGTCATAATCAGGGGTGTCACAGAAAACGCTAGCGATTTTGGCGACGTTTGAAATGTAAAACGCCGAAACCAAACGTTGGTGTCATGGAAATCTCCGAGGTTTCATTTTCGGCAACATTTTCGGAGCCACAGCCACCGGTTGGCACAGCAGCTGACTCGATCGCCGCTATTTTGGTATTTCGATTGTCGATAAGTGCAATAGGGTTGTGCAATTCAAAAAAAAAATACTAACGTTTGGAATTAAAATTGTTATACATTTTTCGTAAACCAAAAATTATTGCTTATGTTATACAACAAGAAAAAATGTACTTATTTTTTGGAGGTACAGTTAACATACTGCAACATCAAAATTTTTAAAATTATTATCGCGCGCAATATTGTCGGTGCTTTGACAACCCTATTGTTTACATTTACTTCAAATTTGTAACTGTAAACAAATTTTGACAAATTAACCAAAAATTTAAGAACAATGAATTAAATACAACAAGATGAATACAATGCATCGATAACTGCTAAATATTGCGTTTGTAAGCATGCATTCTCTTTTCTACACAATTCTTTTTTCGCAACAATGGCAACTGTTTTACCCCAGAATAAAATTTCGTCCATGCGATTTCTAGGTATGAGCTCTGTTCAACAGGTCATTGGATGCAGACTTGGAGGTGTTTAGAACAAATGTGAGCGAAATCGTCGGGAATATTATTTAATCTAGACTCTTGCTTCTTTTAAGCAAGCGATTTCCATTTTTACAAATCTTCAATTACAAGTGAAATAATTTAAAATTCGATGCACATATTCAAATGCAAATGTAATTAAGTTTATTCGATCATATTAGAAACCATATCCATCAGAAATCCAAAAAATTTCAATTCATTTTAAAAAGGGCGGCAACTGCAATTGCATTTTTTTCAGCTGTTTACATTTATTCTTCTTCTTTGGCTGGCCAAGATAAAAACAGAGACGTCAACTTGGTGCATTTTTTCGACGTTTACATTAAATTTATGCGTGTACACACAATTTTAAAAAACTTTCTTAAATTTGGTCGTAATCTATAAAATTTGTGCTTACTTGTGGCATATAACAAAGTAAAATTGGAAACACAAATGTTTTGTCCGAAAATAAGTTTCTGCCGTTTTCAGCAGGATGGCAGCCTTGCTTATGGGTGATTTAAGCAAAAACGACGCTTGCTTGATTTTTTCACAGGCGTTTTCGTAAAATAATAAATTATATATGAACACAAATATTGCCAGCGATTATTTGAATGCAATTCCATCCAAAAATAATCAAAGTTTATTTCAACACCATTCTTTTTTCAACATAATTTGCTGTAAGCGCAAAATTAACCAAACGTTGGAGAAAAACTTGTAACTTTTCAAAACTGTCAAAAGAGGTTTCTGTGACACCCTACATTTGCGTTTGGGGCGATTTTGGGGCGTTAGCGATTTCTGTGACACCCCTGAATCAATTAACAATAATAGACAAATTTTCTAGATTCGCACAAGCATACATACTTAATTCAAGAAACACAATAAGTATCGTCAGCAACCTGCAAAAATTCGTATCCCAATTCGGGATACCGAAAAAGGCCATCTGCGATCAAGGTGCTGAGTTTACAGGAGCAATATTTAAAAGCTTCTGCGAAGAATTCAACATAGAGGTGCATACCACTTCTTTCCAGCAATCGTCTTCGAATGCCCCGGTAGAACGATTACATTCTATCTTGACAGAAATATATAGGATAATCCTAACAAAGAAAAAGGAGCTTAAACTTGCACAAAATCACGAAGAAATTCTTACAGAAACCATCATTACGTATAATAACGCGTTTGTAAGCATGCATTCTCTTTTCTACACAATTCTTTTTTCGCAACAATGGCAACTGTTTTACCCCAGAATAAAATTTCGTCCACGCGATTTCTAGGTATGAGCTCTGTTCAACAGGTCATTGGATGCAGACTTGGAGGTGTTTAGAACAAATGTGAGCGAAATCGTCGGGAATATTATTTAATCTAGACTCTTGCTTCTTTTAAGCAAGCGATTTCCATTTTTACAAATCTTCAATTACAAGTGAAATAATTTAAAATTCGATGCACATATTCAAATGCAAATGTAATTAAGTTTATTCGATCATATTAGAAACCATATCCATCAGAAATCCAAAAAATTTCAATTCATTTTAAAAAGGGCGGCAACTGCAATTGCATTTTTTTCAGCTGTTTACATTTCTTCTTCTTCTTTGGCTGGCCAAGATAAAAACAGAGACGTCAACTTGGTGCATTTTTTCGACGTTTACATTAAATTTATGCGTGTACACACAATTTAAAAAACTTTCTTAAATTTGGTCGTAATCTATAAAATTTGTGCTTACTTGTGGCATATAACAAAGTAAAATTGGAAACACAAATGTTTTGTCCGAAAATAAGTTTCTGCCGTTTTCAGCAGGATGGCAGCCTTGCTAATGGGTGATTTTTTTACAGGCGTTTTCGTAAAATAATAAATTATATATGAACACAAATATTGCCAGCGATTATTTGAATGCAATTCCATCCAAAAATAATCAAAGTTTATTTCAACACCATTCTTTTTTCAACATAATTTGCTGTAAGCGCAAAATTAACCAAACGTTGGAGAAAAACTTGTAACTTTTCAAAACTGTCAAAAGAGGTTTCTGTGACACCCTACCAGGGGTGTCACAGAAATCGCTAACGCCCCAAAATCGCCCCAAACGCAAATGTAGGGTGTCACAGAAACCTCTTTTGACAGTTTTGAAAAGTTACAAGTTTTTCTCCAACGTTTGGTTAATTTTGCGCTTACAGCAAATTATGTTGAAAAAAGAATGGTGTTGAAATAAACTTTGATTATTTTTGGATGGAATTGCATTCAAATAATAGCTGGCAATATTTGTGTTCATATATAATTTATTATTTTACGAAAACGCCTGTGAAAAAATCAAGCAAGCGTCGTTTTTGCTTAAATCACCCATAAGCAAGGCTGCCATCCTGCTGAAAACGGCAGAAACTAATTTTCGGACAAAACATTTGTGTTTCAAATTTTAGTTTGTTATATGCCACAAGTAAGCACAAATTTTATGGATTACGACCTAATTTAAGAAAGTTTTTTAAATTGTGTGTACACAGATAAATTTAATGTAAACGTCGAAAAATGCACCAAGTTGACGTCTCTGTTTTTATCTTGGCCAGCCAAAGAAGAAGAAGAAATGTAAACAGCTGAAAAAATTTAAATTGCAGTTGCCGCCCTTTTTAAAATGAATTGAAATTTTTGGATTTCTGATGGATATGGTTTCTAATATGATCGAATAAACTTAATTACATTTGCATTTGAATATGTGCATCGAATTTTAAATTATTTCACTTGTAATTGCAGATTTGTAAAAATGGAAATCGCTTGCTAAAAGAAGCAAGACTCTAGATTGCGAAAAAAGAATTGTGTAGAAAAGAGAATGTAGGCTTACAAACGCAATAGTTAGCAGTTATCGATGCATTGTATTCATCTTGTTGTATTTAATTCATTGTTCTTAAATTTTTGGTTAATTTGCCAAAATTTGTTTACAGTTACAAATTTGAAGTAAATGTAAACAATAGGGTTGTCAAAGGACCGACAATATTTCGCGCGATAATTATTTTAAAAATTTTGGTGTTGCAGTGTGTTAACTGTACCTCCAAAAAATAAGTGCATTTTTTTCTTGTTGTATAACATAAGCAATAATTTTTGGTTTACGAAAAATGTATAATAATTTTAATTCCAAACGTTAGTATTTTTTTTTTTTTTGAATTGCACAACCCTATTTCACTTATCGACAATCGAAATACCGAAATAGCGGCGATCGAGTTAGCCGATGTGCCAACCGGTGGCTGTGGCTCCGAAAATGTTGCCGAAAATGAAACGTCGGAGATTTCCATGACACCAACGTTTGGTTTCGGCGTTTTACATTTCAAACGTCGCCAAAACCGCTAGCGTTTTCTGTGACACCCCTGTACATTTGCGTTTGTGGCGATTTTGGGGCGTTAGCGATTTCTGTGACACCCCTGAATCAATTAACAATAATAGACAAATTTTCTAGATTCGCACAAGCATACATACTTAATTCAAGAAACACAATAAGTATCGTCAGCAACCTGCAAAAATTCGTATCCCAATTCGGGATACCGAAAAAGGCCATCTGCGATCAAGGTGCTGAGTTTACAGGAGCAATATTTAAAAGCTTCTGCGAAGAATTCAACATAGAGGTGCATACCACTTCTTTCCAGCAATCGTCTTCGAATGCCCCGGTAGAACGATTACATTCTATCTTGACAGAAATATATAGGATAATCCTAACAAAGAAAAAGGAGCTTAAACTTGCACAAAATCACGAAGAAATTCTTACAGAAACCATCATTACGTATAATAACGCAATCCATTCTGCCACTCATTTCACACCTTTCGAACTGTACACCGGCCGAACTCACATATTTGAAAGAAATTTCGCATTTATCAACGAACACGATTATTTGTCCAAATTAAATACATATCAGGCCGAGTTATATCCGATGATAAAAGAATTGATAAGTAAGACAGTACAGAACAGAATAGAGAAATTAAATGAGGACAGAATACACCCTGATACGCTAGAGTCCGATGATATAATATACCGGAAAGAAAACAGGCGTAATAAAATCACGCCTAGATTCACAGAACATAGAGTTTCGCAGGATAACGGTCCAACAATAGTCACTAGTAGGGATCAAAAAATACATAAATCAAAAGTTAGGAAACTAACCAAACCCATTTCACAAAAGCATTATAAATTCCTTTTCCTTTTTATGAAACCAATTCTTGCAGGTTAGCGCTAGCCAATGGCCAAAGGATTAGCATCGAACAATTGGACAGCCAACCGCTAGCCGCGATCAACTTAGGCAATGCGAGAACAATCGCCTCTTATCGGGTAATAAACCACGTAATAAAATTAGAGCAATATGAACATTTGATTAAAGATTTCGAAAAAACGATCCAGTTAAAAATAGATAGCGAGCTAGGGAGCATTAAGAACAACATGGATAAGTGCATAAGCACCCAATCAACTTTCAATGACCAAACAAATGAAAGGTTCGCGGAAATAGCCAACCATATAAACAAAGAAAACGAAGTTATCGGAAATTTCATGAATACTAACCAGAACAGGATATTTAAGGAACTAGAAGCCGAACAGACAGATATAGAACTAACCCAACACGTTACAAGACTTAGTTTTAATATGGATATTTTATATAATCACTTAACTAGGATAGCGGAGAGCTTACTCCTTACAAAACATAACGTATTACCTAAGTACATTTTAAACGATCAAGAGATCGGAAAAATCAAAGTAATGTTAGAAACCAAAATATCACAGCCCTCACGGAGGGAGAAATAATAAATGCAATTAACGTAGAATCGATCATACAAATGAATGAAATAACATTCCAATTACAAATACCAATAATGACTCCGAATTTATATGAATTATATCACTTGATAACCATTCCGAGTAATGAATCCAATATATTGGACATTCCGGAATTTATTTTAACAAATAAAATAGAAATTAAGCAATTTGACAAACCATTTTTAAAAATAAGAAAATTATACATATGTAAAACGCCAAAAGCCATGGACCCCAGCTGCATCAAAAATATAATGGAGAGGAATAAACCAACCTTATGTAATGTAAAAATAGTGGAGAGGACTATAAAGATCGTCGAGCCCGAAACAGGATACCTATTTATCCTGAATGGCAGGAATACAATATTGGAATCGGATTGAATGGCCACTACGTTAATAAATGGATCAGCCCTGGTACGGCATGACAACTGCTCGGTGAGCGTCGACGGAGTGGTATATGCTGACCACACGACTGCGTTCGAAGACAACATTGGAATATTTATCCCAAGTATCCCAAACATGGATATTAAAATCGCAACCACGCCACTAAGTCTAAAGGCAATCCATCTAAGAACCATTGATATTATTAATCACTTTGTGAGGGTGGAAAAAGAAACAACAACACACAGGACAATCCTGTACTGCATCTCGGCCATCCTCATTGTAGTAGTTGGGATATTACTCAGATGCAGACCAAACATAACACAATTCACGATTCCGAGTCAAGGACCTATTTCCGTTTAGGCCATTCCATCTCTATGGCCTTCACTTCAAGTCAGGGGGGGAGGAGTCACCAGAACAAGTCTGGTAGGACCCCCAACGCCCCCACCTAAGCCACTGCGGACTGGCATGTGGAACTCCCCCACCTAAGCCACTGTCAGAATAATCAACGCGGATCATGTTGCAACAAAGCATCCGGCACAAGAAGTGCACACTCAGCAGTCTGGAGGGCAATGGCAATGGCAAAGCAAAGATATACAAAATGTTTTAGATTCATAAGTTTTTGAAAAAGAATAAAGTTTTAGTTCAAAAACTGGTTACATACATTTTGGCGACTTTAATATAATATTTCATCCTATGGATGCATGGTATAAAAAGACATGTTTTTGTTAAACTGACAAACATTATTCTTGCCGAATTCTTTATTTAAACTTTTTATTTAAATTTATTTTACCCTTGCAGAGGGTATTATAAAATTGGTCAGATGTTTGTAACGCAGAGAAGGGATCGTTTCCGACCCCATAAAGTATATATATTCTTGATCAGCAAAAGAAGACGAGTTGATATAGTTCCCATACAAATACAAACGTTAAATGCGAATAACTTCTCTATTTTTTGAACATTCTTATCTGTTAAAACAGTTTTGTACAAGAACTTTCCTGAGCAATGCACACATGTATTCTGTCGACGTGTGTATTTGAACACATACATTTATGTTTCTCTTTTGTATTTGTATTCTGCGCTTGCCCAACTGAATTACTGGCACGCGTATTGAGTTAGTCTCTAATAAACTTCTGAGTTGTACAGACGTCTTACTATTATTTGTTCTGCTTGCGATATTTGGGTTGTGCGTTCCCCTCCCCTCTCAACAGGTTATTGGCCCAGGACACGGTTTTTGAATAGTAAAGTGATGAAGTGATTTATTTAACGATTTATATTAGTTGGTATTAAAAACTACGAATAAGCTACGAACTTTATTGGGGAAAAGAGACTCAAAAGCATTTTGAAGCCAACATGAGTAATCTGTACCACATCGAGAAGTTGGATGAAAAGAATTATGATTCTTGGAATATACAAATGCACAGCGTATTGGTGCATTCAGACCTGTGGGATGTAACGGCTGGCAATTTGCCCTCGGTGGAAGGTGTCGACCTTGGAGGATTGGATCGGAAGGCCCTAGCAAGTATTACGTTGAGCGTAAAACCATCGCAATTGGCATATATAAAGAATGCTTTAACGGCACATGAGGCGTGGACAAGACTACGAGATGTCCATCAGCCAAGGGGACCGGTGCTGGCAGATGCTGGGTATTTACGTGCAGAAGGCAAAGGCAAAGTCACCATTCGGACTGAAATATGTAAATTAACGATGAACAATTTACTTTATGTACCAGGGATGGCAGGAAATTTTATGTCAGTGGCGCGTGTTATTGAATATGACAGTGTTGTTCTATTCGGTAAACACATGGCAAGAGTCATACAAAACGGTGAATGTATTTTAAAAGCGGCAAAGATTGGCAACTTGTATGTTTTTGAAGCTGAATCGGAAAATCTTGTTGCTGCTGTTGGAGAAGATGTATCATTGTGGCACAAACGTTTTGGTCATCTAAATTATACAAGTCTGGCACAAATCGCAAGTAAGGGCTTGGTACGTGGGCTAAGTGTGACAAACTTCGTGCCCAATACTCCATGTAAGACGTGCATGGTGAGGAAAATACATGTTCAACCATTTCCGAAGATGACAGAAACTCGGTCCAGTGAACTTTTGGAGTTAGTTCATAGTGATGCCTGCGGACCTTTTGGAACAAAATCACTTGGTGGTTCACGTTATTTCCTAACATTTATTGATGACAAATCTAGACGGATTTTTGTGTACTTCCTCAAGGGCAAAGATGAGGTCTTTGGCAAGTTTCTAAAGGTTAAAGAGTCTAGTGGAGAGGCAGACAGGAAAGAAATTAAAATGTATCCGTAGTGACAATGGACGAGAATATGTGAACAAAGAATTCGATGACTACCTGAAGAAAAATGGAATATTACGCCAGCTGACCATAGCGTATACACCACAACAGAACGGTGTTACGGAACGAGCTAACCGCACTCTGGTGAAAATGTCTAGGTGTTTGTTGGCACAGTCTGAAGCATTGTGGGCAGAAGCTATATTTACAGCTGTATATCTGAGGAACCGTTCGCCTACAAGTGCGCTGACAAACCAAACCCCAATGGAAGCGTGGACTGGTAAGAAGCCATGTATCAATCATCTTAAAGTTTTTGGTTCTGTTGCAGTTGCGCATCATAAAAGTAAATTTCGACCGAAAGGAAAAGAATATCGCATGGTGGGGTATTCAAGAAAAGCAAAAGGTTACCGACTATATGATGGAGCAACTCGCAAAGTGGTTGAAAGAAGAGATGTTCTCTTTGATGAAAAAAATCCCCTAGAGCAAACTAATTGTACGACGGTTATTTTTGATTTGCCTGGACGCTATAAGCAAAATGAGATAGCAGATGCGAATCCGGAAATAGATGGCAGCGAGAGCGACATATCAAAAGAGCAGTCTTCTGAATCTGGCACTAACGAGGAATCGTTTCATAGTGCATCTGAGGAGAAAGTTGCACAAGATGAACGCGAAATGCAGGACGCCCGAGGAAATAGTATAATATACTTGGATCGATGGTGGCTGGCGAGGTGCCAATTCCATCGACTTACGAGGATGCCATAAGTGGACCGTATGCATCGCAGTGGCGAGAGGCAATGGACAAAGAGTTTGGAGCTCTGGTAAAAAATCAAACATGAGAGCTGATGGACCTACCAAACAAACAACGAGCAATAAGCTGCAGATGATTTTTTAGTCTGAAAAAGGATGCGCAGGGCGACATAGAACGATTTAAGGCGCGATTGGTTGCGAAAGGATGCTCGCAGCAGTTCGGTGTGAACTACACTGATACATATGCACCTGTATGTCGATTAGAAAGCGTACGGTTTGTTTTGGCGGTGGAACCAGAGTTGGATCTTTATTTACATCAAATGGACGTATGCACGGCATACCTCAATAGCGATCTGGAGGACACGGTGTACATGAGGCAACCCATGGGGTTCACAGACAAAAATCGACCAAAGGCCGCATTACATTTGAAGAAGGCAATCTACGGTTTGAAACCATCAGGAAGGGCATGGATCTCTAAGCTGGACGCTGTATTACTAGATTTGGGATTTAAACCATGTAGTAGTGACCCGTGTTTATACCAAAAACATGGTGAAGAAGATTTAACACTAATTCTTGTATATGTTGATGATCTCCTTATAGCATGTCGATCGAAACAAAAGATGGATGCCATCAAAGCAGCGATATCAAATGCGTTCGATTGCACAGACAAGGGTGCAACTGAGCTATTTCTGGGTATGGAGATTCATCGGGACGGTGAGCTTGGGCCGATTTCCCTAGGCCATTACCAATATATCAAGGATATGTTGATTCGGTACGTTATCGAAAACTGCAGACCGGCAGCTACTCCTCTTGACGCAGGGTATCAAGTGGCATGCGACAATAAGCAGTGCAAGAGGGTTGACATAGGGTCATACCAGACTCAAATAGGCGAGCTGATGTGGTTGGCTCTATCCACCAGACCGGATATATTGCATTCAGTTGCAAAGTTGGCTCAGCGGAATCAAGATCCGCATTCGGAGCATGAAGCAGGTGTGAAGCTCATCCTGCGGTACTTGGCGTCAACGATGGATAAAAAGCTGCACTATAAAAGGACCAGTCAAGCTTTTTCTGGATATGTAGATGGCGACTGGGGTGGTGACAAAAGTGACCGGAAGTCCTATACTGGCCATGTTTTCTTTTTGGCCGGAGGTCCAATACCTTGGAAATCTGAGAAACAGCGCAGTGTGGCGCTTAGTAAGCGAAGCGGAGTATATAGCTTTGTCGACCGCATCCAAAGAATTTGAATTAACTTTGTAAGACATGGTTGCATTGAGGAAGGGTGTTAAAACAGTTTTGTACAAGAACTTTCCTGAGCAATGCACACATGTATTCTATCGACGTATGTATTTGAACACATACATTTATGTTTCTATTTGGAATTTGTATTCTGCGCTTGCCCAACTGAATTACTGGCACTCATTACACACATAAATATAAAGGGATTACATCATATGCGTGAATCAAATCTCGTTCGCGACATAAGTATTTTTTTGGATTTTTTTTTTTGTTTATTAAACGAATAGACGTGAGTTCGAATCCCACGAAAGTCGATGACAAATTTTTTAGTGTATTTAAAATATTTCTTTATTGGATTAACACATAAAAAATTCAGGGCATATTTTTAAGGTCAATATTAAAAGATTATCCAACTGCCGCTCTTTTAATTCAATTTGGCAATCTTTTAATTTGATTAAACGTTGTCTTGGCTCGCTTACTATTGGGCGATTGGCTAGTCCGATCAATGGAGGTGTGGTGGTTTAGTGGATAGAGGACTTGCGTATAAAACGAAAGGTGCAAGTTCGAATCCCGTTATCGATTTAAATATTTTTTAATATGTTTTTTTTTTTGTTTGTTAAAGGAATAGACGCGAGTTCGAATCCCACCAAAGTCGATGGCAAATTTTTAAGTGTATTTAAAATATATTTTTATTCTATAACACACAACAAATTTTTTTAGGAAATAAAATGTAATGGTCAAGGCCTGCAAGGGTATACCAACTACGGCATTTTACATGAAATAAAATTTTCGGTGTGTTGTAACGAATTTCGCTATGATATGATGTGGAAAACTTCTGTCAGATTCTTCACACAGGCATACATGAGCAACGTAACAGGTAATTGGAGCCAACCACATCCAAATGTAGAGAAAAGTCTGGATAAATAGCCAAAAATCAAGAGAACAATCAATTATGGTAAGCAGCATTGTGCGGAATGACCAATTCACTTACATCGCAAGAAACCCAACAATAAAGGGAACTGCTGCTGCTGTTGTTGGCTTCGTCTGGCCAGCTGGTCTTTTTGCATTTGCTGTGCCAGCAGCGTCACCTCAGCTTGTTGGGTGTAAATGTCAAAAAAACGCTTCAAGATTTGATTCTTCAGGCGTTTTAAAATTATTCTGTATAAAGTTGAACTCTTTGACCTGGTAAGGGTTGACAGAAAGGAATAAGCAGTATTCGTAAGGTCAAGGCGGAGGGGGCACAACTTACCCCCCATTCTATCAAAACTATTTTCCTGCTATGCAAATCCATGTCGAACAAAATATCACTTGTCTACAAATTTTCCAAGTGTGGAAGTGCGGCAGTATATTTAGCGCTGCAAGCAAATCTGCATAGCGCTATCCAGAGGAGGACTATTCTAGAAGAGCTCGAGCTGTTATACACTGCAATTTAGCAAAATCAAAACACTTTAATTTTTAGTATCAGACAATAAGTGAACAATTTTCTGACTTCAGATTTTGACACAACCAACACAAACGGCAACCACAAAAAAAAAGAGTGGCAGAGATGCAAAAATCGATACATATATGTTTAAGATCAGCGCGTACTATTGATGAATATCGAGTTGAAGAAGAGCGTGAAATCGATTAATTTACGTTTGAAAGATTAACGCGTACTATCGATAAATATGTCGAAAATTGATTGCAAAAGAAAACTCTTCTTTTTTTTTTTTGGTTTTAACACATATAATATAATTGTAAAAAATTAAACTATTTGTAAATTGAATAATAATTCCTTAACTTATATTATTGAAATGATATTTATGCAGAGGTATCGACTTCTTTTATTCAATTCGATACTCATTGTATATTTAGTCCTTGTTTTATTGAATCGATCATATTTATACCCTTGCAAAAAGGGTATATTAATGTTGGTCAGAAGTGTGCAACGCATAGTAGGAGTCATCTCCGACCATATAAAGTATATATATTCTTGATCAGCATGACAAGACGAGTTCAAATCCGTTTGTCCGTCTGTCTGGATCAACAGCTTCTCCTTTGATCAAGATCGGACTAATAAATCATATAGCTCCCATATGAACGATCGGACCAAAAATAGTTTTTCTTTTAGAAACTTTTTTTGTTTCTTATGCGATCATCGTCAAACTTAGTGAATAACATTTCCACATAGAAAATTATAATTCTGGTAAATTTGATCAAAATCGGAT
Organism: Drosophila sp. 14030-0761.01; assembly: GCA_018150735.1. Lineage (NCBI taxonomy): Eukaryota > Metazoa > Arthropoda > Insecta > Diptera > Drosophilidae > Drosophila > Drosophila sp. 14030-0761.01. The sequence goes on from JAECWO010000050.1 coordinate 169,449, forward strand.
GACTATATTATGAAAAAATTGCATGCTGCATGCATATGTAAGCGGATTTATTTATGATCTTAAATTGTTCATTAACATTGACATTAACATTAACATGAGTTGAAACTCAATGTCAGAATGTAGTTTTAAAAGAACTTCTTGTTTTAATTTAATATAAATATTAGTATTTATTAATTATACTATGCATTCCTAGGATGAAATGGTATATTAAAGTCGCCAAAATCTATGTAACAGGGAAGAGGAAGCTTTTCCGACCCTATAAAGTATATATATTCTTGATCAGCATCAATAGCCGAGTCGATTGAAACATTTCCGTCTGTAGGATCATCAAGATCTCGGAGACTATAATAGCTAGAACTACCAAACTTGGCATGTAGACTCGTTTGCTCTGCAGGTAGTGTAATGCGCTTGTAGCCTCATATATTTGAGCAACAAAAAAATCATGAATTATTATACCATGCATTCATAGAATGAAATGGTATATTAAAGTCGCCAAAATGTATGTAACAGGGAGAAGTAAGCTTTTCCGACCCTATAAAGTATATATATTGTTGATCAGTATCAATAGCCGAGTCGATTGAGACATGTCCGTCTGTCTGTCCGTCTGTCCGTCTGTTGGATCATCGAGATCTCAGAGACTATAAGAGCTAGAGTTACCAAACTTGGCATGTAGACCCGTTTGCTCTGCAGGCAGGTCGAGTTTTTTTTATTTCGCCCCGCCCCCTTCCGCCCCTGCTCCATATCTCGGGAACTATAAAAGATAGAGCTATCGGATTAGGACATTAGATGCGTGCAGTATGCACGCAGACCAAGTTTGTTTGTTTCAAATTTTTGCCACGCCCCCTTCCACCCCCGAAATTCGCAAAATTCGATTTTCACCCAAAATATTTATCGTTTCGTAATTTAATTTGGCACACTAATACATGTCACGTATATCTATCATCCCACCAAATATCACAAGAATCCGAATAAAAATGGCCGAGTTATACATAGAAAGGTTTTTCACTCATAGCGGTGCAAGGCAGATGCATGCAATAAAGAGCGAGATAGCATATGCTGGAAATCACGTATTTTGTTGGGCGTCGCTAAAGTGCTCGTTTCCACATAAGAGTGAGCGAGATAGCATTTAAAAGAAATTTAATATATATCTCTTCACCTAATGCATGGTATATCTAAGTAAGTCGGCCCGCCGACTTACTTACTTTATTTTTTTTTTTTGTATTTTCTCAAATACTGGTTTTAAGTGAGAGATTCCTGGAAAGTAGGCGAAAGCCCAAAATAAGGGTAGTGATCAAAAAGCGCCCTCTGGAATTTAAGGGTACTCATTTATGAGCAGGGAATCATTACAGCAGCAGGGATGTAATTGTTACATGACTGTTAAGCTTCTAAAATTAGCTTTGGTGATTAAAATCCTGAGTCAGCCAAAAGTAGTCGTGCGACTTAAAAAAGTTTAGTAAAAAAATAAGTGAAATTAAAAGGCTGGCCGAGTAGCAATATTTAATAGTTAAATTCCTAAGCTGCGGAAAAGAAGTAATAAATTGGTTTATCGAGTGAATCAAACATAGCCAAAATTAATTTTATTCGTCAGATGCCAACTTTAGGGTGAGTTTATATGCCGCAATAAAATAGGCAGAAGTAATTAATTGGGTTTCTTTTCGGTTTTGGTGTCAGGTTGGCATTTATTTAGCACAGAATAAATTCTGTCTAGTCCCGCCTAAGTCTTTGGAGGATCAGCATGGATAATTTTTCATATTAAAGTGACTGCGGAAAGAAAACTGTACCACTAGAAAATTCGACTCTAGACCTCGGATGCAAAGGCCCCGACCCATGTAGACGACCCGGAATATAACCAAAGTGAACACGTACCGGAGGATGGGCTCATATAATTATCATGAAGGCGGAGTAGATGCGCGAAAACAAGCATACCCCGCATAGAATTTAGGAGCATCCTCGCGATTTATGTCGGAATAATTTTTGTAGCCACTGTGCAGGCACAGCGAGCAAACCCCGCTAACTGTAATTGAGTGCACGCGGTCCGAATACTAAGAGAACAGCGAAAAGAGAGAAACAAAGAATTGTACCAAGACAGTGGTAGCAACCAGAATTCGCATGCATCCTAATTTAATCTTCAAGGCAATGAGTTATTTAATTTCTAATATTGCGAATCCCTTAAAATGTGTTCAAAGCAATTGTTTAATTATTTTCTAATATTGTGAATATTTTCTAAGTCGGTGAAACGAATAATCAAAAGTAAAAAGGAAGGGTATTTCGAGATAACAGGGCGTAACGTTTTCCATCTATCTAATTTACCGTTTAGTGACGAAAAGAAGTGAAAAAGAATTAAAGAAAGAGTATTCGCAAATAAGTTCCACAATTTTGATAGGCGCAAAGAAAAGTTTTCAATAGTCGTTTATATTATTTTTCGTGAAGCAAATATCATCTTCCTGGAAGCGCTTCTACGAGGACAAAAATTTGGGTGAGTGCATACAAAAGTCTATGATAAAATAAACTTCATGTTTGAAATCTGAATATAACGAAAATATTAATGAATTCCTAAAGAAAATTTCTAAAATTCGAAGTCAATATATTTTGGCCGGATTTGTTTTATACCTTTTTAACATCGCGATCAATAAAATTTAAATGTGCGGTGAATATAATGAAGAGTATACAAAAGTCACCTTGAATCATATCTCGTAAATTAACTTCATTTCTGCTTTTCGAAACGCAATCGACTCGATGATAATTTTCTTCAGTATTAAATCGATTTAAGTTTAGAGGAAGGTTGAATATGGCTTCCGTGAATAATAATATTTTTATAATCTCTTAGTTACACGTAGTTACATACATATATCTTTACCCCACTTATCATACATATATATCTTTATCCCTTATAACACATAAGTCAATTCATGAAGTATTACGATTAGTCCTTATCAATTATTATCGGCGAAGAAAAGCTTGTTAGTATTAATTAAGAAATATTTTGCCACGGAATAAGGGAGAACCAAGAATGAAGTCAAATTTAGTTTGTAAATAAAAGAAATTATAATGTTTTGTTAAATATTTTCTTTGATACCATGCCGGTCATAATGCCAGGGTAGAGTATGCAATTTCAAAATGGGCTGTCGTCCATTTTAGAAGCATCGATAGCCAAAGGCCGGGATGGTAAGAACCGCTTCAGCAACACCAGAAGCGTGACGCGCTTTAGTCCCATTTCTCCGCTTTCAATGCTTGTCTTTATAACGAGATTCTGCCCTTTAGTATTGTTGACTTGAATTTTATCCCGGTCTATTATAGATTGTCGAATTAGCACGTATTGAGAACTAATGAGAACAATGAGCAACTGCAACTTGAGAAGAAGATCACTACCCCACTAGCCGACGAGCATGAGCCGGACGATAAACGTGCAGCTTCCTAGTTAGCGACCCAACATCAGCTCACAGATTACTTGTACCCGTTACAGTATATCGAGTTAATTTTTTTTTTCCCCGCCCCCGCTATTTGAAAAACAATATTTTGAGCCTCCATAACTCGGGAACAGTAGATGCATATTTTTTCCACGCCCCCTTCCGCCTCCGAAATTCGAAAATTTCGATTTTCACCCGAAATATTTATCGTATCAAAATTTAATTTAGCACACTAATACATGTTACGAATATCTATCATCCTACCAAATATCACAAGAATCAGAGTAAAAATGGCCGAGTTATACATAGAAGCGTTTTTCACTCAAAGCGGTGCAAGGCAGATGCATGCAAAAAAGAGCGAGATAGCATATGCTGGAAATCACGGATTTGGTCGGGGGGCGCTAAGGTGCTCGTGTCCACATAAGAGTGAGTAGCATTTAAAAGAAATTTAATATACATCTCTTTACCTGATGCATGGTATATCCAAGTCGGCCCGCCGACATACTTACTTTATTTTAAGTGCAGTTTAGCAGCAAAAAAAGGTATGTGATAATTTGAAAGTATGTAATTGGTTTTTAACCATTTCAAAACAAGGTGCCTAATCTTAGCTTGTTTAAAATAAGTATAAAACTGGAATTCATTCAACCACTTTAGTAATTGCTGGAGTTTATTTAGTTATTTATTAGATTTAATATTTTATTAAGTAGTTCTTGATTGGGGCAATTATTATTATTATTATCTGGGTTAACATTATTTATAGCTGGGATAGGAGCTAATTTTGAGTTTGATTTAAAAAAGATTATTGCTTTATTTACTTTACGTCAGTTGGTATTGATAAGAATTTCATCCATAGGATTTTTAAAATTAGCTATATTTCATTTATAAAGTCATGCTTGTAGTGTGTACAGTGTAAAACGGATAATAAAGAAATCCCTCGAGAACCACAATTTAACACAACTGACTGTCCCCCGGTGAACTCCAACGGTTTTACTTGTATTACACTAATTTGACCTTCACCAAAGGGTCCCAATACTAGCGCCAACAGTAATAGAAGTCACAATTGCACAAACGACTCAAACGATAGCTAGGGAAAATAAATCATTTAACCATCTATTACTGTTAGCGCTAGTATTGGGACTAGCCAGGGGAAATAAATAAATTATAGCTTTTTGACTAAAAAACAAAATTCTATAAAAATTTTAAATCAGTTATGTGTGTGTGCTTTAGCGCCTAATTAAATTACGATACGATAAATATTGCGAGAGAAAATCAATTTTTATTGAATACTAAATTTGGTAGCTCAGTAGTTACTGAGATCTCTGCACTCCTACGGACGGACAGACAGAGAGACGGATATAGCTATATCAATTTCTCTTCTCATGCTGATCAAGAATATATAGTAATATATCCGCCACTCCATCCACCCACACCACTTAAACCCCCCCCCCCCCCTTTGTTTTTAGTCTAGAAAACAGCGGATGTTTACCGCAACTGAAACCAAACAAATATTCTATAAACAACTGTCCCCAAAATTTTCCAAGCGTGAGAACGCTTAGTAGGCAAAATTAATAAGCCAATAAAAATCCAGATCCCTTATCACCAGACCAAAAGCTTTCCAAGCGTGAGAACGCTTAATAGTCAAAAATCAATAAACCAATCAAAATCCAGATCCCTTGTCACCAGATCAAAAGCTCCCAATACTAACATAAAAAGCTTTTGATACCGAACTTTAATTATATCTTCATGAATAATGATAAGTCAGTTCCTAAGATACTCTGTTCGAAAAAAGATCTTTTGATCCATAATTTTTTTTAATAAAGAAAAGAAGTGGATATTTAATTGGCGCAGTCGGTAGGATCGGTAAAAAGTGAACTTGTTATTCTATCCGTGTGACACATAGAATTATTATCCGTGCGTTACATAGAATTAGTGAATACTCACTATAAAACTCCGATCCGACATCAAGAACTTACGTGAACGCTCAAAAGTCTACAACAGTGAAAAATATTTACGCCAACTGTGTGCGGAAATATCAACTGTGTGTTACAACCATAAACTCCAATTGTGGAACAAAAAACGCCAGCTTGTGTGTGAACAAAACTAAGCACCACTAAAAAAAAAAACTACAAAATGGCCTTAGAACTCACCGAAGCCCACCTCAGTCAAGCACTGTCTTCGTTAAGACAGGTGGCACACTATGATGGAACACCCGAGAATCTGACATCATTCATAAGGAGGATAGATTTCATTATGCACTTATATCCAACCCATGATATTAGGCAACATATCATATTGTTCAGCGCAATCGAGATGCAGCTCACTGAAGAAGCACAACGACTCTCGCAAATTGGACAAGCCAACACCTGGCCGGAACTAAGAGCATTCCTCATCAATGAATTCAAGACGCTGACCCCATGTGAGGAACTTCTTCGACGTCTCTACAACACCAACTATACAGGAAACCTTCGTAAGTTTGTGACTGAATTAGAAGATAAATCTTATATTATCACTAACAAACTAAGTTTGGAAAACGATGCAAATAACACTACTCTTTATACAAATGCTTTAAATAACACTATAAAAGATGTAATAGACAAAAAATTACCCGATAGATTATCTATGACGTTAGCTAGACATGATATAACCACAGTTAGCAAACTGAAACAAGTAGCTCAAAGAGAAGGGTTATACGAGAATAGTACAACAGAAATCAGAAAATCAAATCAAAGCCAAATTCAAAACCAAATAAAGTAAGTAAGTCGCCGGGCCGACTTGGATATACCATGCATCAGGGGAAAACAAATTACCTTGAGTTTATAAAACTTATTTCATATATTAAATTTCTTTCGTATGCGCGATTTCTAACATATGCTATATCGCTCACTCTATATGTGTGTGCACTTTAGCGCCCCACCGGCCAAATTCGCCCTTGCACCGCTTTGAGTGCAAAACGTTTCAATGCATAACTCGGCCATTTTTTATTCCGATTTTTATGAAATTTGGTGGAATGATAGATGTCCATAACATATATAAGTGTGCCGAATTAAATTCGGATACGATAAATATTGCGGGAGCAAATCACTTTTTATTATATCCCGGAGGCGGAAGGGGGCGTGGCAAAAAAAATTTGGTGGAATGATAGATGTTCATAAGATCTATGAGTGTGCCAAATTAAATTATGATACGATAAATATTACGGGAGAAAATCACTTTTTATTAAATTCTGGAGGCGGAAGGGGGCGTGGCAAAAAAAAAACATAAACTTGGTCTGCGTCAAGACTACACGAGTCTACATTCTAAATTTGGTAACTCTAACATTTGTAGTTGCTGAGATCTCTGCACTCTTACGGACGGACGGACGGACGGACAGGGGACGGACAGACGGACATGGCTATATCAATTTCTCTTCTCATGCTGATCAAGAATATATATACTTTATAGGGTCGGAAAAGCTTCCTTCTCCCTGTTACATACATTTTGGCGACTTTAATATACCATTTCATCCTATGGATGCATGGTATAAAAAGTGGAAAATCTTTTGTACCCAATAGTACAACTCCGTCTCAACCAAAACAATCTAATAAAACACAAAACCAACAACTTTTCCAAGAATTTCAACAAAAATTAAATATTGACAGGGCTAAAAATCCAATGAATTATCAACAGCAAAATAGGTATCCAAAAGATAATGTAGCAAACCAGCCTACAAAAAGGCAAAGAGAAATTAATAGTGGAATTAGCAGAATGGACACGTCAGAAAATTTTCGTTTGAATGCCTCGGAACAATCGGAAGAAGAGATAGAGACACGTCCTTCATCATAATAACAATGAACAATAAACCTTTGAGATGTGTAGTCGACTCAGGATCTTCAATAAATATAATGTCCGAGAACTTTTTTAATTTCAAAACCCATTTAGGAGATTCCAAAATTCACCTGATTAAAGGAGCAGTAGAATTAAAAGAAATCATTTTTCTTGCACCCAACAAACTTTGTCCAACAGAACAAAAATTTTATATCCATAAATTTTCAAATAAATACGACATGTTGATAGGCAGAACTTTCCTAAAAGCCTGCAAAGCCCAAATAAACTATGAAGAAGAATACGTAAAACTAGGAAACTATACATTTTATCTCAGAAATATTGAAGAAATAGAAGAAGAATATAACATAGAATATTTCGTCCCACCCACAGAGAGGGACCCGGATACAAATTATGCGATTGAAAATGAAATAATAGAAAGCAATGAGTATAGACTCGACCATTTAAACAGCGAAGAAACACAAAAACTTAAAAAAGTATTGTGCGAATTCAGTGACATTCAGTACCGCGAAGGTGAAAATTTGATTTTCACGAGTACAATAAAGCACTCTATTCATACAAAGCATGAGGACCCAATTTATAAACGTCCATACAAATATCCCCAAATATTTGATATAGAAATCAACAAACAAATAAACGAAATGATCAAACAGGGCATCATTCGAAAATCGAACTCACCCTACTGTTCACCCATTTGGATCGTTCCAAAAAAAGGAGATGCTTCCAACAAACAAAAATTCAGATTAGTCGTTGACTACCGAAATTTAAATGAAGTCGCAATAGATGACAAATTCCCAATTCCAGTCATGGATGAAATTCTTGACAATCTGGGAAAATGCCAATACTTTACCAACATTGATTTAGCTAAGAGATTTCATCAAATTCAAATGGATCTATTGCAAAAACACGTATGCCATTTGGTCTTAAAAATGCCCCAGCAACATTCCAAAGATGCATGAATAATCTTTTGGAAGACCTTATTTATAAGGATTGCCTTGTTTATCTGGATGACATTATAGTGTACTCCACTTCATTGGAGATAAACACATACTATCACTCAGAAAGGTATTTAACAAACTACGAGAAGCTAATCTTAAACTTCAACTCGACAAATGCGAATTTATGAAAAAAGAAACAGAATTCCTTGGTCATATTATAACAACAGAAGGTATAAAACCTAACCCAAATAAAGTAAAAGCAATTCAAAATTATCCGATCCCTAAAACCCCAAAAGAAATAAAATCATTCTTAGGATTATGTGGATTCTTCCGGAAATTCGTACCAAACTTTGCACATATTGCAAAACCTTTAACACTTGGATTAAAGAAAGGAGCTAAAATTAATATAAATGACCCACATTATATTTCATCCTTTGAAAAATTAAAATGTCTTCTTATGAACGACCCCATACTTGCATATCCCGATTTCAAAAAACCATTTTTCCTAACCACAGATGCTAGCAATAAAGCTTTAGGTGCGTTCATCTCACAAGACCATAGACCTATTTCTTACGCAAGCAGAACGTTGAACGAACATGAGATCAATTATTCAGCTATAGAAAAGGAATTACTAGCAATAGTCTGGGCAACAAAGTATTTCAAACCATACCTTTTCGGTAGAAAGTTTGAAATTCTAAGCGACCATAAGCCTTTAGTATGGCTCAACAATATAAAAGAACCAAATATGAAACTTCAACGATGGAAAATAAAATTAAATGAGTTTGATTACAGATGCCCTTTCCAGAATTAAAACAGATGAAAACCTTTTAGGATCAATAGACAGCACCGCAGCTACAATACATACTGCTCATGAGGATAATGGAAACTACATTCCAATAGTAGAAAAACCTATTAATTATTTCAATAGGCAAATAGAATTCATTAGAGGTTCAGAAGACAAAGCGGAAACAACAACTTATTTTTATAAATCCAACATAAAAATAACATACAAAGAAATGACCAATGCTTACGCGAAAGATATAATTAAAAGATATCCTTGCGGTAAGAAAACTGTTTTATATTTTCATAATGAGCAAGATTATCCTATATTTCAACAAGCCTTTATTGAAATAATACGATCGAACACAAATACAAAAACCTCGAAATCAAGTATTAAGTTAGAGGACCTTCAAACGTTTGCACAATTCAAAGAAATAATCCTAAAACAACATAAAGAATTATTACATCCAGGAATCGAAAAAACCATTAATTTGTTTAAAGAAAAATATTATTTCCCCGATTTTCAAAACCTAATCCAAAACATTATTAACGAATGCTCAGTATGCAATATTGCTAAGACAGAAAATAGAAATACAAAACTAACTTTTGAAATAACACCAGAAAAATTTAATATCAGACAAAAATATGTCATGGATTTTTACATGATCGACAATTTACAATTCCTTTCATGCATTGACATTTACTCCAAATTTGCAACACTTGTAGAAGTAAAGTATAGAGATTGGTTAGAAGCCAAGAGAGCAATTATGAAAGTATTCACTGAAATGGGCAAACCAATAGAAATAAAATCAGACAAAGATTCAGCATTTCTGTGTATAGCACTAAAAAATTGGCTACAAGAGGAAAATGTAAAGTTAGAAATCACAACAAGTAAAAACGGCATATCAGACATAGAAAGATTCCATAAAACAGTAAATGAAAAACTCAGAATTATAAATAGTAAAAATGACATCGAAGATAAATTAATCAAATTTGAAAAAATTCTCTACATATACAACCATAAGACAAGACACAAAACAACTAACCGAACACCAGCTGACATTTTTATCTATGCAGGATCACCCGACTATAATACCCAAACGAATAAAATATATCAAATAAACAATTTAAATAAAGATAGACACGACTTCGAAATCGATACGAGATTTAAACAAGCACCATTAGTAAAGTCAAAAACAACAAATCCATTCAAAAAGACAGGAGAAATAAATCAATTAGATGAGAAACATTTTGAAGAAAGAAACAGAGGACAAAAGGTCACACACTACAAATCAAAATTCAAAAAGAAAAACAAAGTTAATAAAAGCAAATACGACAATTGATTAATTACAGGTCAACAACTCAAGATGACTTTTTTGTGCATTATGCTATCCTTAACATTAAAATCAACATGCAGTCAATCCATTGACATAAACCCAGTAAAATCACCAAACGGTTACTTAATATTTAAGATTTACCGACAAACTTTGAATATAATTACTTAAAAGTGAATTTAACGCTAATAGACATTACATATAACAATTTAATGCAACAAGCACAGGAATTTAAAGACATAATCCATATTCAATACCTAACAGAAAAACTAAGTAGGGAAATTAATGGCATACAAATTGTAAAACGTAACAAGCGAGGACCAATTAACGGAATTGGTTCAATATACAAATATCTTTTTGGTACTCTTGATCAAGACGATAAAGACGAATTAGAAGAAAAAATAAATAATCTTGAAAGCAATAGTGTAAAAGCAAACGAACTAAATTACGTAATAGAAACTATTAACAAAGGTTTAGAAGTATTAAACAACCTCAAAGAAGAAAAAGAAAAATCAGTAAAATTAGAAGTTCTAATCTTTAATTTTGAGCATTTCACAGAATACATTGAAGACATAGAAATGGGCATGCAGCTCACTAGACTAGGAATTTTCAGCCCAAAACTTTTAAAACATAATCACCTAAGTCATGTTAATTCGGAAAAACTATTGAGTACAAGAACATCCACCTGGCTTAAACCAAATTCAAATGAGATATTTATCATTTCAAACATTCCTCAAGAAATAGTAAAAACCCCTATCTTTGAGATACTTTCTTATCCAGATGAAAACAAAAATATTTTGACAGAAAATTCATACGATAAATACTATTTTAATAACAACACTTTGTTCAATAAAAATACAAAACAAATAGAAACTAATGAATTTATAATAGGGATTTTAAATCAAACCCCAACCACCTGTAAATACACTAAGACATATAAGAATTTTCAAACTAATTACATTGAACCAAACATAATCGTAACATGGAATTTACCAAAAACTAGACTTAATCAAAATTGCGTAAACAACGACTTAGTAATAGAAGGCAATAACATAATAAAAATTTACGATTGCGCCTTACAACTAAACGAAATATCAATAATAAATTCATTGCTTGACTATAGCCAAAGCATTTATGTAACAAACAATATCACCAGGTTAGAACCGATTTCCTTTATCCAAACAAAAGAAATAATTAACGAACACACGAAATATTATACTGTATTTCAAACTATTACATTAACCACTTTTATACTTACTATAATAAGTTTGATTGCGTACTTAATCTATAAGTTTAAGGCAATGCCACAAGAATTAATAATTAAGCATTTTCGATCAAATAACAAATGTGACCCCACAGAAATAATCGAAACCTCAATTGTTGAAAAAATTGAGTCCCAAATTATAAACAAAATTGATACTCAACTCTTTACAGCTGAGAAAAACCCCTCGCTATATCCCAATGTATCCGCCTGAGGACAGGCTATTTTCTACGTGATGCGGGAGTAATATATCCGCCACTCCATCCCACACCACTTAACCCCCCTTTGTTTTTAGTCTAGAAAACAGCGGATGTTTACCGCAACTGAAACCAAACAAATATTCTATAAACAACTGTCCCCAAAATTTTCCAAGCGTGAGAACGCTTAGTAGGCAAAAATCAATAAGCCAATAAAAATCCAGATCCCTTGTCACCAGACCAAAAGCTTTCCAAGCGTGAGAACGCTTAATAGGCAAAAATCAATAAACCAATCAAAATCCAGATCCCTTGTCACCAGATCAAAAGCTCCCAATACTAACATAAAAAGCTTTTGATACCGAACTTTAATTATATCTTCATGAATAATGATAAGTTAGTTCCTAAGATACTCTGTTCGAATAAAGATCTTTTGATCCATAATTTTTTTTAATAAAGAAAAGAAGTGGATATTTAATTATATATACTTTATAGGGTCGGAAAAGCTTCCTTCTCCCTGTTACATAGATTTTGGCGACTTTAATATACCAATTCATCCTATGGATGCATGGTATAATTAATAAATACTAATATTTATATTAAATTAAAACAAGAAGTTCTTTTAAAACTACATTCTGACAATGAGTTAAAAAATGTTAATGAACAATTTAAGATCATAAATAAATCCGTTTTTACACGCCATAGCACGGCAGTCTTACATATGCATGCAGCATGCAATTTTTTCATAATATAGTCATCATGATATAGTCATCCGATTTTTATCAAATTTACCAGAATTATAATTTTCTATGTGGAAATGTTATTTACTAAGTTTGACGATGATCGCTTAAGAAACAAAAAAGTTTCTAAAAGAAAAACTATTTTTGGTCCGATCGTTCATATGGGAGCTATATGATATAGTAGTCCGATCTTGATCAAAGGAGAAGCTGTTGATCCAGACAGACGGACGGACAGACAGACGGACAAACGGATTTGAACTCGTCTTGTCATGCTGATCAAGAATATATATACTTTATATGGTCGGAGATGACTCCTACTATGCGTTGCACACTTCTGACCAAAATTAATATACCCTTTTTGCAAGGGTATAAATATGATCGATTCAATAAAACAAGGACCAAATATACAATGAGTAGCGAATTGAATAAAAGGAGTCGATACCTCTGCATAAATCTCATTTCAATAATATAAGTTAAAGAATTATTATTCAACTTGTAAATAGTTTAATGTTTTACAATTATATTATACGTGTTAAAAACAAAAAAATAAAGTAAGTAAGTCGCCGGGCCACTTGGATATACCATGCATCAGGTGAAGAGATGTATATGAAATTTTTTTCAAATGCTATCTCGCTCACTCTTATGTGGAAACGAGCACTTTAGCGACGCCCAACAAAATACGTGATTGCCAGCATATGCTAACTCGCTCTTTTTTGCGTGCATCTGCCTTGCACCGCTAGGAGTGAAAAACGTTTCTATGTATACCTCGGCCATTTTTATTCCGATTCTTGTGACATTTGGTGGGATGATAGATATACGTGACATGTATTAGTGTGCCAAATTAAATTACGAGACGATAAATATTTCGGGTGAAAATCGAATTTCGGGGGCGTGGCAAATATTTGAAACAAACTTGGTCTGCTTGCATACTGCACGCATCAACTGTCCAAATCCGATAGCTCTATCTTTTATAGTTCCCGAGATATGGAGGCTCAAAATATTGTTTTTCAAATAGCGGGGCGCAAGGGGCGGGGCGAAAAAAAAATAAACTCGATCTGCCTGCAGAGCAAACGGGTCTACATGCCAAGTTTGGTAGCCCTAGCTCTTATAGTCTCCGAGATCTCGATGATCCTACAGACGGACAGACAGACGGACATGTCTCATTCGACTCGGCTATTGATACTGATCAAGAATATATATACTTTATAGGGTCGGAAAAGCTTCCTTTTCTCTGTTACATACATTTTGGCGACTTTAATATACCATTTCATTCTATAAATGCATGGTATAAAAAAAGAAGAGTTTTCTTTTGCAGCCAATTTTCGACATATTTACCGATAGTACGCGCTCATCTTTCAAACGTAAATTAATCGATTTCATACTCTTCTTTCACTCGATATTCATCAATAGTACGCGCTCATCTTTTTAAACATAAATGTATCGATTTTTGCATCTCTGCCACTCTTTTTTTTGTGGTTGCCGTTTGTGTTGGTTGTGTCAAAATCTGAAGTCAGAAAATTGTTCACTTATTGTCTGATTCTAAAAATATAAAAGTGTTTAAATTTTGCTAAAGTGAAAACCAGAAAAATGACGGCAGTGTATAACAGCTCCATGTCCTCTAGAATAGTCCTCCTCTGGATAGCGCTAAGCAGATTTGCTTGCAGCGCTAAATATACTGCCGCACTTCCACACTTGGAAAATTTGTAGACAAGTGATATTTTGTTCGACATGGATTTGCGTAGCAGGAAAATAGTTTTAATAGAATGGGGGTAAGTTGTGCCCCCTCCGCCTTCACATTACGAATACTGCTTATTCCTTTCTGTCAACCCTTACCAGGTCAAAGAGTGCAACTTTATACAGAATATTTTTAAAACGCTTGAAGAATCAAATCTTGAAGCGTTTTTTTGACATTTACACCCAACAAGATGAGGTGACGCTGCTGGCACAGCAAATGCAAAAAGACCAGCTGGCCAGACGAAGCCAACAACAGCAGCAGCAGTTCCCTTTATTGTTGGGTTTCTTGCGATGTAAGTGAATTGGTCATTCCGCACAATGGTGCATACCATAATTGATTGTTCTCTTGATTTTAAGCTATTTATCCAGACTGTTCTCCAGACTTTCTCTACATTTGGATGACCTGTTACGTTGCTCATGTATGCCTGTGTGAAGAATCTGACAGAAGTTTTCCACATCATATGCAAACGCATGCCCGATCGTACGTTAGAACGCCTAGCGAAATTCTTTGAACAAACTGTTGAAAAGCCCCAGTTGTCACGATAACTTCTGCGTCAGGCCATTGGTAATGTGTCAACTGCGGGTTGCTTTAGTAACCTGCAAAGAAACAATAATTAGCATTTTTAATATTTAAAACTGATTGTAACTACTAAATTTAACAAAAATTAATTCCAATTTGCAATTTTGTATCCATTGTTTACATGTTACAACCCAGCAAACATTTATTTTATTCAAAAATTTTTATATTGCCTATCGAGCCTATTGCCTATTCATCATTCACCCAGAAAACACAAAATCATACAAAACTAGTTAAGAATATCACTGTTACTGTTAATCCTTTATTTATAATCTTTTTTTTTTTTGTGTTTGTATTTGTATATGCCCCCTTATAGGGGGCAAAAAACAATAAAAGATGGTTGGCTCCTTTGCGAGCCATCCACATGGCTCTGGTTCTCCAAGGCTACAAGTTAAAGTATATTTTATTGTAAAAAATATCAAAGAAGCTAACTTCGGCTATGCCGTAGTTGGTATACCCTTGCAGGCCTTGACCATTACATTTTATTTCCTAAAAAGTTTGTTGTGTGTTATAGAATAAAGAAATATTTTAAATACACTAAAAAATTTGTTATCGACTTTGGTGGGATTCGAACTCGCGTCTATTCGTTTAACAAACAAAAAAAAAAAAAAAAAATATTTGTATTGATATCGAGATTCAAACCCGCACCTTTCGTTTTATACGCATGTCCTCTATCCAGTAAGCCACCACACCTCCATTGATTGGTCCAGCCACTCGCCCAATAGTAAGCGTGCCAAGACAATTTACAATCAAATTAAAAGATTGCCAATTTGAATTAAAAGATCGGCAGTTGGATAATCTTTTAATATTGATGTTAAAAATATGCCCTGAATTTTTTATGTGTTAATCCAATAAAGAAATATTTTAAATACATTTTAAATCGACTTTCGTGGGATTCGAACTCACGTCTATTCATTTAATAAACAAAAAAAAAAAAAAATCCAAAAAAATACTTATGTCGCGAACGAGATTTGATTCACGCATATGATGTAATCCTTTTATATTTATGTGAGTTTGGTTAATGTTGAGAGGGGAGGGAAACGCACAACCCAAATAACGCAAGCAGAACAAAGAATAGTAACAAGTCCGAAAAACTCAGAAGTTTATTAGAGACTAACTCAATGCGAGTGCCAGTAATTCAGTTGGGCAAGCGCATTATACAAATACAAAAGAGAAACATAAATGTATGTGTTCAAATACATACGTCGATAGAATACATGTGTGCATTGCTCAGGAAAGTTCTTGTACAAAACTGTTTTAACACCCTTCCTCAATGCAACCATGTCTTACAAAGTTAATTCAAATTTAACATATTAACAACGTCATTATGCTTTCCCTTTGGCAAATTCTTAGTTAATATATCTGCTATTATTAAATCTGTCGAAACATACTTCAATTCAACAAATCCCTCAGATACAGTTTGTCGTACAAAATGATATCTTATATCTATATGTTTTGTCCTAGAATGATGAACTGGATTCTTCGCCAACTGCTGGGCACTCAAGTTGTCTCCATATACAACTGTTGGGGTCTTGGCATTCCCACATCCAAGGTCAATGATTAAACGTCGCAAAACGATAGCTTCTTTGGATGCGGTCGACAAAGCTATATACTCCGCTTCAGTACTACTAAGCGCCACACTGCGCTGTTTCTCAGATTTCCAAGGTATTGGACCTCCGGCCAAAAAGAAAACATAGCCAGTATAGGACTTCCGGTCACTTTTGTCACCACCCCAGTCGCCATATACATATCTAGAAAAAGCTTGACTGGTCCTTTTATAGTGCAGCTTTTTATCCATCGTTGACGCCAAGTACCGCAGGATGTGCTTCACACCTGCTTCATGCTCCGAATGCGGATCTTGATTCCGCTGTGCCAACTTTGCAACTGAATGCAATATATCCGGTCTGGTGGATAGAGCCAACCACATCAGCTCGCCTATTTGAGTCTGGTATGACCCTATGTCAACCCTCTTGCACTGCTTATTGTCGCATGCCACTTGATACCCTGCGTCAAGAGGAGTAGCTGCCGGTCTGCAGTTTTCGATAACGTACCGAATCAACATATCCTTGATTTATTGGTAATGGCCTAGGGAAATCGGCCCAAGCTCACCGTCCCGATGAATCTCCATACCCAGAAATAGCTCAGTTGCACCCTTGTCTGTGCAATCGAACGCATTTGATATCGCTGCTTTGATGGCATCCATCTTTTGTTTCGATCGACATGCTATAAGGAGATCATCAACATATACAAGAATTAGTGTTAAATCTTCTTCACCATGTTTTTGGTATAAACACGGCTCACTACTACATGGCTTAAATCCCAAATCTAGTAATACAGCGTCCAGCTTAGAGATCCATGCCCTTCCTGATGGTTTCAAACCGTAGATTGCCTTCTTCAAATGTAATGCGGCCTTTGGTCGATTTTTGTCTGTGTACCCCATGGGTTGCCTCATGTACACCGTGTCCTCCAGATCGATATTGAGGTATGCCGTGCATACGTCCATTTGATGTAAATAAAGATCCAACTCTGCTGTCACTGCCAAAACAAACCGTACGCTTTCTAATCAACATACAGGTGCATATGTATCAGTGTAGTTCACACCGAACTGCTGCGAGCATCCTTTCGCAACCAATCGCGCCTTAAATCGTCGCCCTGCGCCTTAAATCGTCGCACTGCGCATCCTTTTTCAGACTAAAAACCCATCTGCAGCCTATTGCTCTTTGTTTGTTTGGTAGGTCCATCAGCTCCCAAGTTTGATTTTTTACCAGAGCTTTAAACTCTTTGTCCATTGCATCTCGCCACTGCGATGGCATCCTCGTAAGTCGATGGAATTGGCACCTCGCCAGCCACCATCGATCCAAGTATATTATACTGTTTCCTCGGGCGTCCTGGTTTACCCGTTCTGATTATTCGTGGTCTGCCAGGTCCTACCTGCATTTCGCGTTCATCTTGTGCAACTTTCTCCTCAGGTGCACTATGAAACGATTCCTCGTTAGTGCCAGATTCAGAAGACTGCTCCTCTGATATGTCGCTCTCGCTGCCATCTATTTCCGGATTCGCATCTGCTATCTCATTTTGCCTATAGCGTCCAGGCAAATCAAAAATAACCGTCGTAAAATTAGATTGCTCTAGGGGAAGTACACAAAAATCCGTCTAGATTTGTCATCAATAAATGTTAGGAAATAACGTGAAACACCAAGTGATTTTGTTCCAAAAGTTCCGCAGGCATCACTATGAACTAACTCCAAAAGTTCACTGGACCGAGTTTCTGTCATCTTCGGAAATGGTTGAACATGTATTTTGCTCACCATGTACGTCTTACATGGAGTATTGGGCACGAAGTTTGTCACACTTAGCCCACATACCAAGCCCTTACTTGCGATTTGTGCCAGACTTGTATAATTTAGATGACCAAAACGTTTGTGCTACAATGATACATCTTCTCCAACTGCAGCAATAAGATTTTCCGATTCAGCTTCAAACACATACAAGTTGCCAATCTTTGCCGCTTCTAAAATACATTCACCGTTTTGTATGACCCTTGCCATGTGTTTTCCGAATAGAACAACACTGTTATATTCAATAACACGCGCCACTGACATAAAATTTCCTGCCATCCCTGGTACATAAAGTACATTGTTCATCGTTAATTTACATATTTCAGTCCCAATGGCGACTTTTCCTTTGCCTTCTGCACGTAAATACCCAGCATCTGCCAGACTGATCTGATCATCATGTACAGAGAAATCCGAAAACATACTCTTATCGCAACACATATGACTCGTTGCACCAGAATCCAAGCACCATTTCTCTCTTTTCATATTTTCTGCTTCCAAAGCATTTATCAAGCTGCATTGCTTGTTCTCCATTCTCTCAGTGTACTTGTACTCTCTCTCTTTTTTATCGGCTCTCTCTTTTCCGCACTGTGCTTTGACATGCCCTTGCCTTCCGCATTTGAAGCAAGTAATTTGCGATCGATTTCTTTAAAATGTGTGTTTTGGTTTCTGCTTCTTGTCCATGCTCTTTCGTTACAGTTAGACTTTCTCGTTCCGCTTCCTCCTTTAATTTGATGCATAAATTTCAAAACTGGGCAAAACGTCGCGCGTCGCGATGGCGATAACGAAATTCTCATACACTGCTGGTAGACTAGATAACAAAATGATAGTTCGTAACTCCTCATTTATCTGTACACCGGCGCCTGCAAGCTGATCTAGTACATAAGAGAAAACATTCAGATAACTGGTCATTTCTTGACCTCCCGTCATACGTAAGCTCAGCAACTTATGGTACAACGATACCTTCCGCACCGGTCCCCTTGGCTGATGGACATCTCGTAGTCTTGTCCACGCCTCATGTGCCGTTAAAGCATTCTTTATATATGCCAATTGCGATGGTAACGTAATACTTGCTAGGGCCTTCCGATCCAATCCTCCAAGGTCGACACCTTCCACCGAGGGCAAATTCCCAGCCGTTACATCCCACAGGTCTGAATGCACCAATACGCTGCCCAATTGTATATTCCAAGAATCATAATTCTTTTCATCCAACTTCTCGATGTGGTACAGATTACTCATGTTGGCTTCAAAATGCTTTTGAGTCTCTTTTCCCGAATAAAGTTCGTAAGTTTTCTGGTGTTATTTCAAAAGTTAGTTTTGTATTTCTATTTTCTGTCTTAGCAATATTGCATACTGAGCATTCGTTAATAATGTTTTGGATTAGGTTTTGAAAATCGGGGAAATAATATTTTTCTTTAAACAAATTAATGGTTTTTTCGATTCCTGGATGTAATAATTCTTTATGTTGTTTTAGGATTATTTCTTTGAATTGTGCAAACGTTTGAAGGTCCTCTAACTTAATACTTGACTTCGAGGTTTTTGTATTTCAATAAAGGCTTGTTGAAATATAGGATAATCTTGCTCATTATGAAAATATAAAACAGTTTTCTTACCGCAAAGATATCTTTTAATTATATCTTTCGCGTAAGCATTGGTCATTTCTTTGTATGTTATTTTTATGTTGGATTTATAAAAATAAGTTGTTGTTTCCGCTTTGTCTTCTGAACCTCTAATGAATTCTATTTGCCTATTGAAATAATTAATAGGTTTTTTTATTATTGGAATGTAGTTTCCATTATCCTCATGAGCAGTATGTATTGTAGCTGCGGTGCTGTCTATTGATCTTAAAAGGTTTTCATCTGTTTTAATTCTGGAAAGGGCATCTGCTACGTGATTTTCTTTGCCGGGTAAATATTTAATTTTGTAATCAAACTCATTTAATTTTATTTTCCATCGTTGAAGTTTCATATTTGGTTCTTTTATATTGTTGAGCCACACTAAAGGCTTATGGTCGCTTAGAATTTCAAACTTTCTACCGAAAAGGTATGGTCTGAAATACTTTGTTGCCCAGACTATTGCTAGTAATTCCTTTTCTATAGCTGAATAATTGATCTCATGTTCGATCAACGTTCTGCTTGCGTAAGAAATAGGTCTATGGTCCTGTGAGATGAACGCACCTAAAGCTTTATTGCTAGCATCTGTGGTTAGGAAAAATGGTTTTTTGAAATCGGGATATGCAAGTATGGGGTCGTTCATAAGAAGACATTTTAATTTTTCAAAGGATGAAATATAATGTGGGTCATTTATGTTAATTTTAGCTCCTTTCTTTAATCCAAGTGTTAAAGGTTTTGCAATATGTGCAAAGTTTGGTACGAATTTCCGGAAGAATCCACATAATCCTAAGAATGATTTTATTTCTTTTGGGGTTTTAGGGATCGGATAATTTTGAATTGCTTTTACTTTATTTGGGTTAAGTTTTATACCTTCTGTTGTTATAATATGACCAAGGAATTCTGTTTCTTTTTTCAAAATTCGCATTTGTCGAGTTGAAGTTTAAGATTAGCTTCTCGTAGTTTGTTAAATACCTTTCTGAGTGATAGTATGTGTTCCTCCAATGAAGTGGAGTACACTATAATGTCATCCAGATAAATAAGGCAATCCTTATAAATAAGGTCTTCCAAAAGATTATTCATGCATCTTTGGAATGTTGCTGGGGCATTTTTAAGACCAAATGGCATACGTGTGTATTCGTAATGGCCATGTTTATTTAAGAAAGCTGTTTTTGCAATATATTCAGGATCCATTTGAATTTGGTGAAATCCCTTAGCTAAATCAATGGTGATAAAGTATTGGCATTTTCCCAGTTTGTCAAGAATTTCATCCATGACTGGAATTGGGAATTTGTCATCTATTGTGACTTCATTTAAATTTCGGTAGCCAACGACTAATCTGAATTTTTGTTTGTTGGAAGCATCTCCTTTTTTTGGAACGATCCAAATGGGTGAACAGTAGGGTGAGTTCGATTTTCGAATGATGCCCTGTTTGATCATTTCGTTTATTTGTTTGTTGATTTCTATATCAAATATTTGGGGATATTTGTATGGACGTTTATAAATTGGGTCCTCATGCTTTGTATGAATAGAGTGCTTTATTGTACTCGTGAAAGTCAAATTTTCACCTTCGCGGTACTGAATGTCACTGAACTCGTACAATACTTTTTTAAGTTTTTGTGTTTCTTCGTTGTTTAAATGGTCGAGTCTATACTCATTGCTTTCTATTATTTCATTTTCAATCGCATAATTTGTATCCGGGTCCCTCTCTGTGGGTGGGTCGAAACATTCTATGTTATATTCTTCTTCTATTTCTTCAATATTTCTGAGATAAAATGTATAGTTTCCTAGTTTTACGTATTCTTCTTCATAGTTTATTTGGGTCTTGCAGGCTTTTAGGAAAGTTCTGCCTATCAACATGATTTCTTTTAATTCTACTGCTCCTTTAATCAGGTGAATTTTGGAATCTCCTAAATGGGTTTTGAAATTAAAAAGTTCTCGGACATTATATTTATTGAAGATCCTGAGTCGACTACACATTTCAAAGGTTTATTGTTCATTGTTATTATGATGAAGGACCTGTCTCTATCTCTTCTTCCGATTGTTCCGAGGCATTCAAACGAAAATTTTCTGACGTGTCCATTCTGATAATTCCACTATTACTTTCTCTTTTTGTTTATGTTGTTAAGTTCTATGAAGTCGATTAAAAGCTATAAGCAAAAACACATCACTTTAATTTCGTCAAAATATTTATGCCCACTAGTGTATGTGTGTGATCATGCATGCATTGACTTGAGTGAGAGTTTGAATCCCACCAAATTCGATGACAAATCTTTTAGTGTATTTAAAATATTTATTTATTCTATAACACACAACTAATTTTTTAGGAAATAAAATGTAATGGTCAAGGCCTGCAAGGGTATACCAACTACGGCATAGCCGAAGTTAGCTTCTTTGATATTTTTTACAATAAGATATACTTTAACCTGTAGGCTTGGAGAACCAGAGCCATGTGGATGGCTCGCAAAGGAGCCAACCATCTTTTATTGTTTTTTGCCCCCTATCAGGGGGCATATACAAATACAAACACAAAAAAAAAAGATTATAAATAAAGATTAACAGTAACAGTGATATTCTTAACTAGTTTTGTATGATTTTGTGTTTTCTGGGTGAATGATGAATAGGCAATAGGCTCGATAGGCAATATGAAAATTTTTGAATAAAATAAATGTTTGCTGGTTGTAACATGTAAACAATGGATACAAAATTGCAAATTGGAATTAATTTTTGTTAAATTTAGTAGTTACAATCAGTTTTAAATATTAAAAATGGTAATTATTGTTTCTTTGCAGGTTACTAAAGCAACCCGCAGTTGACACATTGACAATGGCCTGACGCAGAAGTTATCGTGACAACTGGGGCTTTTCAACAGTTTGTTCAAAGAATTTCGCTATGCGTTCTAACGTACGATCGGGCATGCGTTTGCATATGATGTGGAAAACTTCTGTCAGATTCTTCACACAGGCATACATGAGCAACGTAACAGGTCATCCAAATGTAGAGAAAGTCTGGAGAACAGTCTGGATAAATAGCTAAAAATCAAGAGAACAATCAGTTATCGCATGCACCATTGAGCGGAATGACCAATTCACATACATCGCAAGAAACCCAACAATAAAGGGAACTGCTGCTGCTGTTGTTGGCTTCGTCTGGCCAGCTGGTCTTTTTGCATTTGCTGTGCCAGCAGCGTCACCTCATCTTGTTGGGTGTAAATGTCAAAAAACGCTTCAAGATTTGATTTTTCTAGCGTTTTAAAATTATTCTGTATAAAGTTGCACTCTTTGACCTGGTAAGGGTTGACAGAAAGAAATAAGCAGTATTCGTAATGTGAAGGCGGAGGGGGCACAACTTACCCCCCATTCTATCAAAACTATTTTCCTGCTACGCAAATCCAACTCGAACAAAATATCACTTGTGTACAAATTTACATAGTGCGGAAGTGCGGCAGTATATTTAGCGCTGCAAGCAAATCTGCTTAGCGCTATCCAGAGGAGGACTATTCTAGAGGAGCTGGAGCTGTTATACACTGCCGTTGTTTTTCTGATTTTCACTTTAGCAAATTTGAAACAATTTTATATTTTTAGAATCAGACAATAAGTGAACAATTTTCTGACTTTAGATTTTGACACAACCAACACAAACGGCAACCACAAAAAAAAAGAAGGTAGTTCAGAGATAGCAGATGAGCATTCATACTATTGATGAATATCGAGTGGAAGAAGAGTATGAAATCGATTAATTTACGATTGAAAGATGAGCGCGTACTATCGATAAATATGTCGAAACATTGGCTGCAAAAGAAAACTCTTCTTTTTATACCCTTGCAGAGGGTATTATAAAATTGATCAGTTGTTTGTAAGGCAGAGAAGAGATCGTTTCCGACCCCATAAAGTATATATATTCTTGATCAGCAAGAGAAGACGAGTTGATATAGCCATGTCCGTTTGTCCTTCTGTCCGTCTGTGAGTCTGGTGCTGCGCGAACTAGTCCCACAGTTTTAGAGCTATGGCATTAAAAGTTCGAATATAAGCTTTTCTATACAGCCACATGCACATCTGCGATTTTGAATAAGATCGGACAACTATATCATATAGCTGCCATACAAATACAAACGTTAAATGCGAATAACTTCTATATTTTTTGAACAATCTTATCCAAACTGATTACGTACATAAATAAAAAGGGATTACATCATATGCGTGAATTTCAAAACAATCGGATAAACATAACGCCTGATTTCGACGATATAAAATTTGCCTATATAGGCAACACACACACACAATCGCAATTTTGACACATATATGTGCTTCAGCAGTATGCAGCAGTACTGCTGCCATAAGCAGTGCACGCATAAGCAGTGAAGCACATATATGTGTCAAAATTGCGATTGTGTGTGTGTGAATATGAATATCAATCGCTACATTGTCTTGGCACGCTTACTATTTGGCGATTGGCTGCCCCGGCCAATGTATTTAAAATATTTTTTATTGGATTAAGAAACAAAAAATTTTTGAGGAACTAAAATGTAATGGTCAAGGGCTGCAAGGGTATACAAACTTTGGCTTAGCCGAAGTTAGCTTCTTTGATATTTTTATACCATGCATTCATAGAATGAAATGGTATATTAAAGTCGCCAAAATGTATGTAACAAAGAAAAGGAAGCTTTTCCGACCCTATAAAGTATATCTATTATTGATCAGTATCAATAGCCGAGTCGAATGAGACATGTCCGTCTGTAGGATCATCGAGATCTCGGAGACTATAAGAGCTAGAGCTACCAACCTTGGCATGTAGACCCGTTTTCTCTGCAGACAGATCAAGTTTATTTTTTTTTTCGCACCGCCCCTTGCACCACCGCTTTTTGAAAAACAATATTTTGAGCCTCCATATCTCGGGACCTATAAAAGATAGAGCTATCGGATTTGGACGCAGACCAAGTTTTAAGCGAAATATTTATCGTTTCGTAATTTAATTTGGCACACTAATACATGTCACGTATATCTATCATCCGACCAAATGTCACAAGAATCGGAATAAAAATGGCCGTGTTATACATAGAAACGTTTTTCACTCATAGAGGTCCAAGGCAGATGCACGCAAAAAAGAGCGAGATAGCACATGCTGGAAATCACGTATTTCGTCGGGCGTCGCTAAAGTGCTCGTTTCCTCATAAGAGTGAGCGAGATAGCATTTGAAAAAAATTTCATATACATCTCTTCACCTGATGCATGGTATATGCAAGTGGCCCGGCGACTTACTTACTTTATTTTAAGTGCAGTTTAGCAGGAAAAAAAAGGTATGTGATAATTTGAAAGTATGTAATTGGTTTTTAACCATTTCAAAACAAGGTGCCTAATCTTAGCTTGTTTAAAATAAGTATAAAACTAGAATTCATTCAACCACTTTAGTAATTGCTGGAGTTTATTTAGTTATTTATTAGATTTAATATTTTATTAAGTAGTTCTTGATTGGGGCAATTATTATTATTATTATCTGGGTTAACATTATTTATAGCTGGGATAGGAGCTAATTTTGAGTTTGATTTAAAAAAGATTATTGCTTTATTTACTTTACGTCAGTTGGTATTGATAAGAATTTCATCCATAGGATTTTAAAAATTAGCTATATTTATACCATGCATCCATAGGATGAAATGGTATATTCAAGTCGCCAAAATGTATGTAACAGGCAGAAGGAAGCTTTTCCGACCCTATAAAATATATATATTCTTGATCAGCATGAGAAGAGAAATTGATATAGCCATGTCCGTCTGTCCGTCCGTCCGTCTGTCCGTCCGTCCGTCCGTAAGAGTGCAGAGATCTCAGCAACTACAAATGTTAGAGTTACCAAATTTAGAATGTAGAATCGTGTAGTCTTGGCGCAGACCAAGTTTATGTTTTTTTTTGCCACGCCCCCTTCCGCCTCCGGAATTTAATAAAAAGTGCTTTTCTCTCGTAATATTTATCGTATCGTAATTTAATTTGGCATCGCTAGCGTTTTCTGTGACAAACCTGAATAAGTGTATACAATTTTTTTAAACGCAGCAAAAATTGTTTATGACGAAAATCGAAATAAGACTCTTTTTATACCCTTGCAAAACGGGTATATTAATTTTGGTCAGAAGTGTGCAACGCATAGAAGAAGCCATCGCCGACCATATAAAGTATATATATATATCAGAGAAAGATTATAGCTCCCATAGGAACCGTCGGTCGAAAATAGAGTTTTAGATCAATAACTTCGTTGTTTTTCATCTGATTGTAACATTTGGCAGTTTACTATACATCTATACGTCGTTGCCACATTTGATCAAGATCGGACTACTATATCATATAGCTCCCTTAGGAACAATCGGACCAAATATAGTTTTGCTTCTAAAAACTTTTTTGTTTCTATTGCGATTATCGCCAAACTTAGTAAATAACATTTGCACATAATAAATTATAATCCTGCCAAATTTGATCAAAATCGGATTTCTATTTGATATAGCTGTCATCCAAACAGATGGAAAAATTGCATGCTGCAGCATACACATAAATATACATGCATATGTGTGCGCGCCGTGCTATAGCATGTAGATACAGGTTTTTACACAAAAACCCTTTCCATTTTGCGATCTCCATTTAGGGATTGATTAACGCAAGAACTTGCAAGGGTATACAAACTTCGGCATGGTCGTAGTTAGCCCGGCCTTCTAGTTTTTTTTTTAATTTTCGCAAATGGTCCTAAGAGGTGAATACAATTTTTTAAAACGCGGCAAAAATTGTTTCTTTTTGCAAAAATGACAAAAACGAAAAAAGACTCTTTTTTTTTTTTAATTTTTGCAAATGGTCCTAATAAGTGAATACAATTTTTTGTAAACGCGGCAAAAATTGTTTATTTTTTGCAAAAATGACGAAAACGAAAAAAGACTCTTTTTATACCATGCATCCATAGGATGAAATGGTACATTAAAGTCGCCAAAATGTATGTAACAGGGAGAAGGAAGCTTTTCCGACCCTATAAAGTATATATATTCTTGATCAGCATAAGAAGAGAAATTGATAGAGCCATGTCCGTGATTTTCTCCCGTAATAGATCATAGATAGATCTTATGAACATGAAAAGTGATTTTCTCCCGTAATAGATCATAGATAGATCTTATGAACATCTGTCATTCCACCAAATTTTTTTTGCCACGGCCCCTTCCGCCTCCGGAATTTAATAAAAAGTGATTTTCTCCCGCAATATTTATCGTATCGGAATTTAATTCGGCACACTTATGTTATGGACATCTATCATTCCACCAAATTTCATAAAAATCGGAATAAAAATGGCCGAGTTATGCATTGAAACGTTTTGCACTCAAAGCGGTGCAAGGGCGAATTTGGCCGGTGGGGCGCTAAAGTGCACACACATAAGAATGAGCGAGATAGCATATGTTAGAAATCGCGCATACGAAAGAAATTTAATATATGAAATAAGTTTTATAAACTCAACGAAATTTGTTTTCCCCTGATGCATGGTATATCCAAGTCGGCCCGGCGACTTACTTACTTTATTTTTCATTTATAAACTCATGCTTGTAGTGTGTACAGTGTAAAACGGATAATAAAGAAATCCCTCGAGAACCACAATTTAATACAACTGACTGTCCCCCGGTGAACTCCAACGGTTTTACTTGTATTAGACTAATTTGACCTTCACCAAAGAGTCCCAATACTAGCGCCAACAGTAATAGAAGTCACAATTGCACAAACGACTCAAACGATCGGGCATGCGTTTGCATATTATGTGGAAAACTTCTGTCAGATTCTTCACACAGGCATACATGAGCAACGTAACAGGTCATCCAACATGTAGAGAAAGTCTGGAGAACAGTCTGGATAAATAGCTAAAAATCAAGAGAACAATCAGTTATCGCATGCACCATTGAGCGGAATGACCAATTCACATACATCGCAAGAAACCCAACAATAAAAGGGAACTGCTGCTGCTGTTGTTGGCTTCGTCTGGCCAGCTGGTCTTTTTGCATTTGCTGTGCCAGCAGCGTCACCTCATCTTGTTGGGTGTAAATGTCAAAAAACGCTTCAAGATTTGATTCTTCAAGCGTTTTAAAATTATTCTGTGTAAAGTTGCACTCTTTGACCTGGTAAGGGTTGACAGAAAGGAATAAGCAGTATTCGTAATGTGAAGGCGGATTGGGCACAACTTACCCCCCATTCTATCAAAACAATTTTCCTGCTACGCAAATCCATCTCGAACAAAATATCACTTGTCTACAAATTTACATAGTGCGGAAGTGCGGCAGTATATTTAGCGCTGCAAGCAAATCTGCTTAGTGCTATCCAGAGGAGGACTATTCTAGAGGAGCTGGAGCTGTTATACACTGCCGTTGTTTTTCTGATTTTCACTTTAGCAAACTTGAAACAATTTTATATTTTTAGAATCAGACAATAAGTGAACAATTTTCTGACTTTAGATTTTGACACAACCAACACAAACGGCAACCACAAAAAAAAGAGTAGCAGAGATAGCAGATGAGCGCGTACTATTGATGAATATCGAGTGGAAGAAGAGTATGAAATCGATTAATTTACGATTGAAAGATGAGCGCGTACTATCGATAAATATGTCGAAAATTGGCTGCAAAAGAAAACTCTTCTTTTTATACCCTTGCAGAGGGTATTATAAAATTGGTCAGATGTTTGTAACGCAGAGAAGGGATCGTTTCCGACCCCATAAAGTATATATATTCTTGATCAGCAAGAGAAGACGAGTTGATATAGCCATGTCCGTCTGTCCTTCTGTCCGTCTGTCTGTCTGGTGCTTCGCGATCTAGTCCCACAGTTTTAGAGCTATGGCATTCAAAGTTCGTATATAAGCTTTTCTATACAGCCACATGCACATCTGCGATTTTGAATAAGATCGGACAACTATATCATATAGCTGCCATACAAATACAAACGTTAAATGCGAATAACTTCTATATTTTTTGAACAATCTTATCAAACTGATTACGTACATAAATAAAAAGGGATTACATCATATGCGTGAATTTCAAAACAATCGGATAAACATAACGCCTGATTTCGACGATATAAAATTTGCCTATATAGGCAACACACACACACAATCGCAATTTTGACACATATATGTGCTTCACTGCTTATGCGTGCACTGCTGATGGCAGCAGTACTGCTGCATACTGCTGCTGCCATAAGCAGTGCACGCATAAGCAGTGAAGCACATATATGTGTCAAAATTGCGATTGTGTGTGTGTGTTGCCTATATAGGCAAATTTTATATCGTCGAAATCAGGCGTTATGTTTATCCGATTGTTTTGAAATTCACGCATATGATGTAATCCCTTTTTATTTATGTACGTAATCAGTTTGGATAAGATTGTTCAAAAAATATAGAAGTTATTCGCATTTAACGTTTGTATTTGTATGGCAGCTATATGATATAGTTGTCCGATCTTATTCAAAATCGCAGATGTGCATGTGGCTGTATAGAAAAGCTTATATACGAACTTTGAATGCCATAGCTCTAAAACTGTGGGACTAGATCGCGAAGCACCAGACAGACAGACGGACAGAAGGACAGACGGACATGGCTATATCAACTCGTCTTCTTGCTGATCAAGAATATATATACTTTATGGGGTCGGAAACGATCCCTTCTCTGCGTTACAAACATCTGACCAATTTTATAATACCCTCTGCAAGGGTATAAAAAGAAGAGTTTTCTTTTGCAGCCAATTTTCGACATATTTATCGATAGTACGCGCTCATCTTTCAATCGTAAATTAATCGATTTCATACTCTTCTTCCACTCGATATTCATCAATAGTACGCGCTCATCTGCTATCTCTGCTACTCTTTTTTTTGTGGTTGCCGTTTGTGTTGGTTGTGTCAAAATCTAAAGTCAGAAAATTGTTCACTTATTGTCTGATTCTAAAAATATAAAATTGTTTCAAGTTTGCTAAAGTGAAAATCAGAAAAACAACGGCAGTGTATAACAGCTCCAGCTCCTCTAGAATAGTCCTCCTCTGGATAGCACTAAGCAGATTTGCTTGCAGCGCTAAATATACTGCCGCACTTCCGCACTATGTAAATTTGTAGACAAGTGATATTTTGTTCGAGATGGATTTGCGTAGCAGGAAAATTGTTTTGATAGAATGGGGGGTAAGTTGTGCCCAATCCGCCTTCACATTACGAATACTGCTTATTCCTTTCTGTCAACCCTTACCAGGTCAAAGAGTGCAACTTTACACAGAATAATTTTAAAACGCTTGAAGAATCAAATCTTGAAGCGTTTTTTGACATTTACACCCAACAAGATGAGGTGACGCTGCTGGCACAGCAAATGCAAAAAGATCAGCTGGCCAGACGAAGCCAACAACAGCAGCAGCAGTTCCCTTTATTGTTGGGTTTCTTGCGATGTATGTGAATTGGTCATTCCGCTCAATGGTGCATGCGATAACTGATTGTTCTCTTGATTTTTAGCTATTTATCCAGACTGTTCTCCAGACTTTCTCTACATTTGGATGACCTGTTACGTTGCTCATGTATGCCTGTGTGAAGAATCTGACAGAAGTTTTCCACATAATATGCAAACGCATGCCCGATCGTTTGAGTCGTTTGTGCAATTGTGACTTCTATTACTGTTGGCGCTAGTATTGGGACTCTTTGGTGAAGGTCAAATTAGTCTAATACAAGTAAAACCGTTGGAGTTCACCGGGGGACAGTCAGTTGTATTAAATTGTGGTTCTCGAGGGATTTCTTTATTATCCGTTTTACACTGTACACACTACAAGCATGAGTTTATAAATGAAAAATAAAGTAAGTAAGTCGCCGGGCCGACTTGGATATACCATGCATCAGGGGAAAACAAATTTCGTTGAGTTTATAAAACTTATTTCATATATTAAATTTCTTTCGTATGCGCGATTTCTAACATATGCTATCTCGCTCATTCTTATGTGTGTGCACTTTAGCGCCCCACCGGCCAAATTCGCCCTTGCACCGCTTTGAGTGCAAAACGTTTCAATGCATAACTCGGCCATTTTTATTCCGATTTTTATGAAATTTGGTGGAATGATAGATGTCCATAACATAAGTGTGCCGAATTAAATTCCGATACGATAAATATTGCGGGAGAAAATCACTTTTTATTAAATTCCGGAGGCGGAAGGGGCCGTGGCAAAAAAATTTGGTGGAATGACAGATGTTCATAAGATCTATCTATGATCTATTACGGGAGAAAATCACTTTTCATGTTCATAAGATCTATCTATGATCTATTACGGGAGAAAATCACTTTTCATGTTCATAAGATCTATCTATGATCTATTACGGGAGAAAATCACGGACATGGCTCTATCAATTTCTCTTCTTATGCTGATCAAGAATATATATACTTTATAGGGTCGGAAAAGCTTCCTTCTCCCTGTTACATACATTTTGGCGACTTTAATGTACCATTTCATCCTATGGATGCATGGTATAAAAAGAGTCTTTTTTCGTTTTCGTCATTTTTGCAAAAATAAACAATTTTTGCCGCGTTTACAAAAAATTGTATTCACTTATTAGGACCATTTGCAAAAATTAAAAAAAAAAAAGAGTCTTTTTTCGTTTTTGTCATTTTTGCAAAAAGAAACAATTTTTGCCGCGTTTTAAAAAAATTGTATTCACCTCTTAGGACCATTTGCGAAAATTAAAAAAAAAACTAGAAGGCCGGGCTAACTACGACCATGCCGAAGTTTGTATACCCTTGCAAGTTCTTGCGTTAATCAATCCCTAAATGGAGATCGCAAAATGGAAAGGGTTTTTGTGTAAAAACCTGTATCTACATGCTATAGCACGGCGCGCACACATATGCATGTATATTTATGTGTATGCTGCAGCATGCAATTTTTCCATCTGTTTGGATGACAGCTATATCAAATAGAAATCCGATTTTGATCAAATTTGGCAGGATTATAATTTATTATGTGCAAATGTTATTTACTAAGTTTGGTGATAATCGCAATAGAAACAAAAAGTTTTTAGAAGCAAAACTATATTTGGTCCGATTGTTCCTAAGGGAGCTATATGATATAGTAGTCCGATCTTGATCAAATGTGGCAACGACGTATAGATGTATAGTAAACTGCCAAATGTTACAATCAGATGAAAAACAACGAAGTTATTGATCTAAAACTCTATTTTCGACCGACGGTTCCTATGGGAGCTATATGATATATATATATACTTTATATGGTCGGCGATGGCTCCTTCTATGCGTTGCACACTTCTGACCAAAATTAATATACCCTTTTTGCAAGGGTATAAAAAGAGTCTTATTTCGATTTTCGTCATAAACAATTTTTGCTGCGTTTAAAAAAAATTGTATACACTTATTCAGGGGTGTCACAGAAAACGCTAGCGATGCCAAATTAAATTACGATACGATAAATAAAGCGGAATTACGGGAGAAAAGCACTTTTTATTAAATTCCGGAGGCGGAAGGGGGCGTGGCAAAAAAAAAAACATAAACTTGGTCTGCGCCAAGACTACACGATTCTACATTCTAAATTTGGTAACTCTAACATTTGTAGTTGCTGAGATCTCTGCACTCTTACGGACGGACGGACGGACAGACGGACGGACGGACAGACGGACATGGCTATATCAATTTCTCTTCTCATGCTGATCAAGAATATATATACTTTATAGCAATTTTGACACATATATGTGCTTCACTGCTTATGCGTGCACTGCTTATGGCAGCAGTACTGCTGCATACTGCTGCTGCCATAAGCAGTGCACGCATAAGCAGTGAAGCACATATATGTGTCAAAATTGCGATTGTGTGTGTGTGAATATGAATATCAATCGCTACATTGTCTTGGCACGCTTACTATTTGGCGATTGGCTGCCCCGGCCAATGTATTTAAAATATTTTTTATTGGATTAAGAAACAAAAAATTTTTGAGGAACTAAAATGTAATGGTCAAGGGCTGCAAGGGTATACAAACTTTGGCTTAGCCGAAGTTAGCTTCTTTGATATTTTTATACCATGCATTCATAGAATGAAATGGTATATTAAAGTCGCCAAAATGTATGTAACAAAGAAAAGAAAGCTTTTCCGACCCTATAAAGTGTATCTATTATTGATCAGTATCAATAGCCGAGTCGAATGAGACATGTCCGTCTGTAGGATCATCGAGATCTCGGAGACTATAAGAGCTAGAGCTACCAACCTTGGCATGTAGACCCGTTTTCTCTGCAGACAGATCAAGTTTATTTTTTTTTTCGCCCCGCCCCTTGCACCACCGCTTTTTGAAAAACAATATTTTGAGCCTCCATATCTCGGGACCTATAAAAGATAGAGCTATCGGATTTGGACGCAGACCAAGTTTTACGCGAAATATTTATCGTGTCGTAATTTAATTTGGCACACTAATACATGTCACGTATATCTATCATCCGACCAAATGTCACAAGAATCGGAATAAAAATGGCCGTGTTATACATAGAAACGTTTTTCACTCATAGAGGTCCAAGGCAGATGCACGCAAAAAGAGCGAGATAGCACATGCTGGAAATCACGTATTTCGTCGGGCGTCGCTAAAGTGCTCGTTTCCTCATAAGAGTGAGCGAGATAGCATTTGAAAAAATTTCATATACATCTCTTCACCTGATGCATGGTATATGCAAGTGGCCCGGCGACTTACTTACTTTATTTTAAGTGCAGTTTAGCAGGAAAAAAAAGGTATGTGATAATTTGAAAGTATGTAATTGGTTTTTAACCATTTCAAAACAAGGTGCCTAATCTTAGCTTGTTTAAAATAAGTATAAAACTAGAATTCATTCAACCACTTTAGTAATTGCTGGAGTTTATTTATTTATTTATTAGATTCAATATTTTATTAAGTAGTTCTTGATTGGGGCAATTATTATTATTATTATCTGGGTTAACATTATTTATAGCTGGGATAGGAGCTAATTTTGAGTTTGATTTAAAAAAGATTATTCCTTTATTTACTTTACGTCAGTTGGTATTGATAAGAATTTCATCCATAGGATTTTTAAAATTAGCTATATTTATACCATGCATCCATAGGATGAAATGGTATATTAAAGTCGCCAAAATGTATGTAACAGCCAGAAGGAAGCTTTTCCGACCCTATAAAGTATATATATTCTTGATCAGCATGAGAAGAGAAATTGATAAAGCCATGTCCGTCTGTCCGTCTGTCCGTCCGTCCGTCTGTCCGTCCGTCCGTCCGTAAGAGTGCAGAGATCTCAGCAACTACAAATGTTAGAGTTACCAAATTTAGAATGTAGAATCGTGTAGTCTTGGCGCAGACCAAGTTAATGTTTTTTTTTTTGCCACGCCCCCTTCCGCCTCCGGAATTTAATAAAAAGTGCTTTTCTCCCGTAATTCCGCTTTATTTATCGTATCGTAATTTAATTTGGCATCGCTAGCGTTTTCTGTGACACCCCTGAATAAGTGTATACAATTTTTTTTAAACGCAGCAAAAATTGTTTATGACGAAAATCGAAATAAGACTCTTTTTATACCCTTGCAAAAAGGGTATATTAATTTTGGTCAGAAGTGTGCAACGCATAGAAGGAGCCATCGCCGACCATATAAAGTATATATATTCTTGATCAGCAAGACAAGACGAGTTCAAATCCGTTTGTGCGTCTGTCTGTCTGTCTGTCCGTCTGTTTGGATCAACAGCTTCTCCTGCGAAACCGCTAAAGCTACAAAGCTGCAATTTTGCACGAAGTCTTGTATATACTGCAGGCATTGTATATATCGGATTCATCCGGATCGGACGACTATATCATATAGCTCCCATAGGAACCGTCGGTCGAAAATAGAGTTTTAGATCAATAACTTCGTTGTTTTTCATCTGATTGTTATAAAACTTAACATTTGGCAGTTTACTATACATCTATACGTCGTTGCCACATTTGATCAAGATCGGACTACTATATCATGTAGCTCCCTTAGGAACAATCGGACCAAATATAGTTTTGCTTCTAAAAACTTTTTTGTTTCTATTGCGATTATCGCCAAACTTAGTAAATAACATTTGCACATAAATAAATTATAATCCTGCCAAATTTGATCAAAATCGGATTTCTATTTGATATAGCTGTCATCCAAACAGATGGAAAAATTGCATGCTGCAGCATACACATAAATATACATGCATATGTGTGCGCGCCGTGCTATAGCATGTAGATACAGGTTTTTACACAAAAACCCTTTCCATTTTGCGATCTCCATTTAGGGATTGAGTAACGCAAGAACTTGCAAGGGTATACAAACTTCGGCATGGTCGAAGTTAGCCCGGCCTTCTAGTTTTTTTTTTAATTTTCGCAAATGGTCCTAAGAGGTGAATACAATTTTTTTTAAACGCGGCAAAAATTGTTTCTTTTTGCAAAAATGACAAAAACGAAAAAAGACTCTATTTTTTTTTTTAATTTTTTCAAATGGTCCTAATAAGTGAATACATTTTTTTTTTAAACGCGGCAAAAATTGTTTATTTTTGCAAAAATGACGAAAACGAAAAAAGACTCTTTTTTTTTAATTTTAGCAAATGGTCCTAATAAGTGATTACAATTTTTTGTAAACGCGGCAAAAATTGTTTATTTTTGCAAAAATGACGAAAACGAAAAAAGACTCTTTTTATACCATGCATCCATAGGATGAAATGGTACATTAAAGTCGCCAAAATGTATGTAACAGGGAGAAGGAAGCTTTTCTGACCCTATAAAGTATATATATTCTTGATCAGCATAAGAAGAGAAATTGATAGAGCCATGTCCGTGATTTTCTCCCGTAATAGATCATAGATAGATCTTATGAACATGAAAAGTGATTTTCTCCCGTAATAGATCATAGATAGATCTTATGAACATCTGTCATTCCACCAAATTTTTTTGCCACGCCCCCTTCCGCCTCCGGAATTTAATAAAAAGTGATTTTCTCCCGCAATATTTATCGTATCGGAATTTAATTCGGCACACTTATATATGTTATGGACATCTATCATTCCACCAAATGTCACAAGAATCGGAATAAAAATGGCCGTGTTATACATAGAAACGTTTTTCACTCATAGAGGTCCAAGGCAGATGCACGCAAAAAAGAGCGAGATAGCACATGCTGGAAATCACGTATTTCGTCGGGCGTCGCTAAAGTGCTCGTTTCCTCATAAGAGTAAGCGAGATAGCATTTGAAAAAAATTTCATATACATCTCTTCACCTGATGCATGGTATATCCAAGTGGCCCGGCGACTTACTTACTTTATTTTTTTGTTTTTAACGCGTATAATATAATTGTAAAACATTAAACTATTTACAAGTTGAATAATAATTCTTTAACTTATATTATTGAAATGAGATTTATGCAGAGGTATCGACTCCTTTTATTCAATTCGATACTCATTGTATATTTGGTCCTTGTTTTATTGAATAGATCATATTTATACCCTTGCAAAAAGGGTATATTAATTTTGGTCAGAAGTGTGCAACGCATAGTAGGAATCATCCGACCATATAAAGTATATATAATTAAATATCCACTTTTTTTCTTTATTAAAAAAAATTATGGATCAAAAGATCTTTATTCGAACAGAGTATCTTAGGAATAACTTATCATTATTCATGAAGATATAATTAAAGTTCGGTATCAAAAAGCTTTTTATGTTAGTATTGGGAGCTTTTGATCTGGTGACAAGGGATCTGGATTTTGATTGGTTTATTGATTTTTGCCTATTAAGCGTTCTCACGCTTGGAAAGCTTTTGGTCTGGTGACATGGGATCTGGATTTTTATTGGCTTATTGATTTTTGCCTACTAAGCGTTCTCACGCTTGGAAAATTTTGGGGACAGTTGTTTATAGAATATTTGTTTGGTTTCAGTTGCGGTAAACATCCGCTGTTTTCTAGACTAAAAACAAAGGGGGCTTAAGTGGTGTGGGTGGATGGAGTGGCGGATATATTACTCCCCCATCACGTAGAAAATAGCCTGTCCTCAGGCGGATACATTGGGATATAGCGAGGGGTTTTTCTCAGCTGTAAAGAGTTGAGTATCAATTTTGTTTATAATTTGGGACTCAATTTTTTCAACAATTGGGGTTTCGATTATTTCTGTGGGGTCACATTTGTTATTTGATCGAAAATGCTTAATTATTAATTCTTGTGGCATTGCCTTAAACTTATAGATTAAGTATGTAATCAAACTTATTATAGTAAGTATAAAAGTGGTTAATGTAATAGTTTGAAATACAGTATAATATTTCGTGTGTTCGTTAATTATTTCTTTTGTTTGGATAAAGGAAATCGGTTCTAACCTGGTGATATTGTTTGTTACATAAATGCTTTGGCTATAGTCAAGCAATGAATTTATTATTGATATTTCGTTTAGTTGTAAATTTTTATTATGTTATTGCCTTCTATTACTAAGTCGTTGTTTACGCAATTTTGATTAAGTTTAGTTTTGGTAAATTCCATGTTACGATTATGTTTGGTTCAATGTAATTAGTTTGAAAATTCTTATATGTCTTAGTGTATTTACAAGTGGTTGGGGTTTGAT
Source organism: Drosophila sp. 14030-0761.01 (assembly GCA_018150735.1). NCBI lineage: Eukaryota > Metazoa > Arthropoda > Insecta > Diptera > Drosophilidae > Drosophila > Drosophila sp. 14030-0761.01. The sequence goes on from JAECWO010000050.1 coordinate 206,763, forward strand.
TTAAAATCCCTATTATACATTCATTAGTTTCTATTTGTTTTGTATTTTTATTGAACAAAGTGTTGTTGTTAAAATAGTATTTATCGTATGAATTTTCTGTCAAAATATTTTTGTTTTCATCTGGATAAGGAAGTATCTCAAAGATAGGGGTTTTTACTATTTCTTGAGGAATGTTTGAAATGATAAATATCTCATTTGAATTTGGTTTAAGCCAGGTGGATGTTTTTGTATTCAATAGTTTTTCCGAATTAACATGACTTAGGTGATTATGTTTTAAAAGTTTTGGGTTGAAAATTCCTAGTCTAGTGAGCTGCATGCCCATTTCTATGTCTTCAATGTATTCTGTGAAATGCTCAAAATTAAAGATTAGAACTTCTAATTTTACTGATTTTTTTTTTTCTTCTTTGAGGTTGTTTAATACTTCTAAACCTTTGTTAATAGTTTCTATTACGTAATTTAGTTCGTTTGCTTTTACACTATTGCTTTCAAGATTATTTATTTTTTCTTCTAATTCGTCTTTATCGTCTTGATCAAGAGTACCAAAAAGATATTTGTATATTGAACCAATTCCGTTAATTAGTCCTCGCTTGTTACGTTTTACAATTTGTATTCCATTAATTTCCCTACTTAGTTTTTCTGTTAGGTATTGAATATGGATTATGTCTTTAAATTCCTGTGCTTGTTGCATTAAATTGTTATATGTAATGTCTATTAGCGTTAAATTCACTTTTAAGTAATGATATTCAAAGTTTGTCGGTAAATCCATGGTTCCTGTCTTAAATATTAAGTAACCGTTTGGTGATTTTACTGGGTTTATGTCAATGGATTGACTGCATGTTGATTTTAATGTTAAGGATAGCATAATGCACAAAAAAGTCATCTTGAGTTGTTGACCTGTAATTAATCAATTGTCGTATTTGCTTTTATTAACTTTCTTTTTCTTTTTGAATTTTGATTTGTAGTGTGTGACCTTTTGTCCTCTATTTCTTTCTTCAAAATGTTTCTCATCTAATTGATTTATTTCTCCTGTCTTTTTGAATGGATTTGTTGTTTTTGACTTTACTAATGGTGCTTGTTTAAATCTCGTATCGATTTCGAAGTCGTGTCTATCTTTATTTAAATTGTTTATTTGATATATTTTATTCGTTTGGGTATTATAGTCGGGTGATCCTGCATAGATAAAAATGTCAGCTGGTGTTCGGTTAGTTGTTTTGTGTCTTGTCTTATGGTTGTATATGTAGAGAATTTTTTCAAATTTGATTAATTTATCTTCGATGTCATTTTCACTATTTATAATTCTGAGTTTTTCATTTACTGTTTTATGGAATCTTTCTATGTCTGATATGCCGTTTTTACTTGTTGTGATTTCTAACTTTACATTTTCTTCTTGTAGCCAATTTTTTAGTGCTATACACAGAAATGCTGAATCTTTGTCTGATTTTATTTCTATTGGTTTGCCCATTTCAGTGAATACTTTCATAATTGCTCTCTTGGCTTCTAACCAATCTCTAGACTTTACTTCTACAAGTGTTGCAAATTTGGAGTAAATGTCAATGCATGAAAGGAATTGTAAATTGTCGATCATGTAAAAATCCATGACATATTTTTCTCTGATATTAAAATTTTCTGGTGTTATTTCAAAAGTTAGTTTTGTATTTCTATTTTCTGTCTTAGCAATATTGCATACTGAGCATTCGTTAATAATGTTTTGGATTAGGTTTTGAAAATCGGGGAAATAATATTTTTCTTTAAACAAATTAATGGTTTTTTCGATTCCTGGATGTAATAATTCTTTATGTTGTTTTAGAATTATTTCTTTGAATTGTGCAAACGTTTGAAGGTCCTCTAACTTAATACTTGATTTCAAGGTTTTTGTATTTGTGTTCGATCGTATTATTTCAATAAAGGCTTGTTGAAATATAGGATAATCTTGCTCATTATGAAAATATAAAACAGTTTTCTTACCGCAAAGATATCTTTTAATTATATCTTTCGCGTAAGCATTGGTCAATTCTTTGTATGTTATTTTTATGTTGGATTTATAAAAATAAGTTGTTGTTTCTGCTTTGTCTTCTGAACCTCTAATGAATTCTATTTGCCTATTGAAATAATTAATAGGTTTTTCTACTATTGGAATGTAGTTTCCATTATCCTCATGAGCAGTATGTATTGTAGCTGCGGTGCTGTCTATTGATCCTAAAAGGTTTTCATCTGTTTTAATTCTGGAAAGGGCATCTGCTACGTGATTTTCTTTGCCGGGTAAATATTTAATTTTGTAATCAAACTCATTTAATTTTATTTTCCATCGTTGAAGTTTCATATTTGGTTCTTTTATATTGTTGAGCCATACTAAAGGCTTATGGTCGCTTAGAATTTCAAACTTTCTACCGAAAAGGTATGCTCTGAAATACTTTGTTGCCCAGACTATTGCTAGTAATTCCTTTTCTATAGCTGAATAATTCATCTCATGTTCGTTCAACGTTCTGCTTGCGTAAGAAATAGGTCTATGGTCCTGTGAGATGAACGCACCTAAAGCTTTATTGCTAGCATCTGTGGTTAGGAAAAATGGTTTTTTGAAATCGGGATATGCAAGTATGGGGTCGTTCATAAGAAGACATTTTAATTTTTCAAAGGATGAAATATAATGTGGGTCATTTATATTAATTTTAGCTCCTTTCTTTAATCCAAGTGTTAAAGGTTTTGCAATATGTGCAAAGTTTGGTACGAATTTCCGGAAGAATCCACATAATCCTAAGAATGATTTTATTTCTTTTGGGGTTTTAGGGATCGGATAGTTTTGAATTGCTTTTACTTTATTTGGGTTAGGTTTTATACTGAGTGATAGTATGTGTTCCTCCAATGAAGTGGAGTACACTATAATGTCATCCAGATAAACAAGGCAATCCTTATAAATAAGGTCTTCCAAAAGATTATTCATGCATCTTTGGAATGTTGCTGGGGCATTTTTAAGACCAAATGGCATACGTGTGTATTCGTAATGGCCATGTTTATTTAAGAAAGCTGTTTTTGCAATAGATTCAGGATCCATTTGAATTTGGTGAAATCCCTTAGCTAAATCAATGGTGATAAAGTATTGACATTTTCCCAGTTTGTCAAGAATTTCATCCATGACTGGAATTGGGAATTTGTCATCTATTGTGACTTCATTTAAATTTCGGTAGTCAACGACTAATCTGAATTTTTGTTTGTTGGAAGCATCTCCTTTTTTTGGAACGATCCAAATGGGTGAACAGTAGGGTGAGTTCGACTTTCGAATGATGCCCTGTTTGATCATTTCGTTTATTTGTTTGTTGATTTCTATATCAAATATTTGGGGATATTTGTATGGACGTTTATAAATTGGGTCCTCATGCTTTGTATGAATAGAGTGCCTTATTGTACTGGTGAAAGTCAAATTTTCACCTTCGCGGTACTGAATGTCACTGAATTCGTACAATACTTTTTTAAGTTTTTGTGTTTCTTCGTTGTTTAAATGGTCGAGTCTATACTCATTGCTTTCTATTATTTCATTTTCAATCGCATAATTTGTATCTGGGTCCCTCTCTGTGGGTGGGTCGAAACATTCTATGTTATGTTCTTCTTCTATTTCTTCAATATTTCTGAGATAAAATGTATAGTTTCCTAGTTTTACGTATTCTTCTTCATAGTTTATTTGGGCTTTGCAGGCTTTTAGGAAAGTTCTGCCTATCAACATGTCGTATTTATTTGAAAATTTATGGATATAAAATTTTTGTTCTGTTGGACAAAGTTTGTTGTGTGCAAGAAAAATGATTTCTTTTAATTCTACTGCTCCTTTAATCAGGTGAATTTTGGAATCTCCTAAATGGGTTTTGAAATTAAAAAAGTTCTCGGACATTATATTTATTGAAGATCCTGAGTCGACTACACATCTCAAAGGTTTATTGTTCATTGTTATTATGATGAAGGACCTGTCTCTATCTCTTCTTCCGATTGTTCCGAGGCATTCAAACGAAAATTTTCTGACGTGTCCATTCTGCTAATTCCACTATTACTTTCTCTTTGCCTTTTTGTAGGCTGGCTTGCTACGTTATCTTTTGGATACCTATTTTGCTGTTGATAATTCATTGGATTTTTAGCCCTGTCAATATTTAATTTTTGTTGAAATTCTTGGAAAAGTTGTTGGTTTTGTGTTGTATTAGATTGTTTTGGTTGAGACGGAGTTGTACTATTGGGTACAAAACATTTTCCACTTTTTTGGTTTTGAATTTGGCTTTGATTTGATTTTCTGATTTCTGTTGTACTATTCTCGTATAACCCTTCTCTTTGAGCTACTTGTTTCAGTTTGTCTAGCTAACGTCATAAATAATCTATCGGGTAATTTTTTGTTTATTACATCTTTTATAGTGTTATTTAAAGCATTTGTATAAAGTGTAGTGTTATTTGCATTGTTTTCCAAACTTAGTTTGTTTGTGATAATATAAGATTTATCTTCTAATTCAGTCACAAACTTACGAAGGTTTTCTGTATAGTTGGTGTTGTAGAGACGTCGAAGAAGTTCCTCACATGGGGTCTGCGTCTTCAATTCATTGATGAGGAATGCTCTTAGTTCCGGCCAGGTGTTGGCTTGTCCAATTTGCGAGAGTCGTTGTGCTTCTCCAGTGAGCTGCATCTCGATTGCGCTGAACAATATGTTATGTTGCCTAATATCATGGGTTGGATATAAGTGCATAATGAAATCTATCCTCCTTATGAATGATGTCAGATTCTCGGGTGTTCCATCATAGTGTGCCACCTGTCTTAACGAAGACAGCGCTTGACTGAGGTGGGCTTCGGTGAGTTCTAAGGCCATTTTGTTTTTTTTTTTTTTTTTTAGTGGTGCTTAGTTTTGTTCACACACAAGTTGGCGTTTTTTGTTCCACAATTGGAGTTTATGGTTGTAACACACAGTTGATATTTCCGCACACAATTGGCGTAAATATTTTTCACTGTTGTAGACTTTTGAGCGTTCACGTAAGTTCTTGATGTCGGATCGGAGTTTTATAGTGAGTATTCACTAATTCTATGTAACACACGGATAATAATTCTATGTGTCACACGGATAGAATAACAAGTTCACTTTTACCGATCCTACCGACTGCGCCAATTAAATATCCACTTCTTTTCTTTATTAAAAAAAATTATGGATCAAAAGATCTTTTTTCGAACAGAGTATCTTAGGAACTGACTTATCATTATTCATGAAGATATAATTAAAGTTCGGTATCAAAAGCTTTTTATGTTAGTATTGGGAGCTTTTGATCTGGTGACAAGGGATCTGGATTTTGATTGGTTTATTGATTTTTGACTATTAAGCGTTCTCACGCTTGGAAAGCTTTTGGTCTGGTGATAAGGGATCTGGATTTTTATTGGCTTATTAATTTTGCCTACTAAGCGTTCTCACGCTTGGAAAATTTTGGGGACAGTTGTTTATAGAATATTTGTTTGGTTTCAGTTGCGGTAAACATCCGCTGTTTTCTAGACTAAAAACAAAGGGGGCTTAAGTGGTGTGGGTGGATGGAGTGGCGGATATATTACTATATATTCTTGATCAGCATGACAAGACGAGTTCAAATCCATTTGTCCGTCTGTCTGTCCGTCCGTCTGTCTGGATCCGATCAAGATCGGACTACTATATCAAATAGCTCCCATATGAACGATCGGACCAAAAATAGTTTTTCTTTTAGAAACTTTTTTGTTTCTTATGCGATCATCGTCAAACTTAGTAAATAACATTTCCACATAGAAAATTATAATTCTGGTAAATTTGATCAAAATCCGATGACTATATCATGATGACTATATTATGACAAAAATGCATGCTGCATGCATATGTAAGCGTGCCGTGCTATGGCGTGTAAAAACGGATTTATTTATGATCTTAAATTGTTCATTAACATTTTTCAACTCATTGTCAGAATGTAGTTTTAAAAGAACTTCTTGTTTTAATTTAATATAAATATTAGTATTTATTATTTATACGCCAAAATCTATGTAACAGGGAGAAGGAAGTTTTTCCGACCCTATATAGTATATATATTCTTAATCAGTATCAATAGCCGAGTCGATTGAGACATGTCCGTCTGTAGGATCATCGAGATCTCGGAGACTATAAGAGCTAGAGCTACCAAACTTGGCATGTAGACTCGTTTGCTCTGCAGGTAGATCGAGTTAATTTTTTTTTCGCCCTGCCCCTTGCGCCCCCGCTTTTTGAAAAACAATATTTTGAGCCTCCATATCTCGGGAACTATAAAAGATAGAGCTATCGGATTTGGACGCAGACCAAGTTTCACGCGAAATATTTATCGTTTCGTAATTTAATTTGGCACACTAATACATGTCACGTATATCTATCATCCCACCAAATGTCACAAGAATCGGAATAAAAATGGCCGTGTTATACATAGAAACGTTTTTCACTCATAGCGGTGCAAGGCAGATGCACGCAAAAAAGAGCGAGATAGCATATGCTGGAAATCACGCATTTGAAGCATTTGAAAAAAATTTCATATACATCTCTTCACCTGATGCATGGTATATCCAAGTGGCCCGGCGACTTACTTACTTTATTTTTTTGTTTTTAACGCGTATAATATAATTGTAAAACATTAAACTATTTACAAGTTGAATAATAATTCTTTAACTTATATTATTGAAATGAGATTTATGCAGAGGTATCGACTCCTTTTATTCAATTCGATACTCATTGTATATTTGGTCCTTGTTTTATTGAATAGATCATATTTATACCCTTGCAAAAAGGGTATATTAATTTTGGTCAGAAGTGTGCAACGCATAGTAGGAATCATCCGACCATATAAAGTATATATAATTAAATATCCACTTCTTTTCTTTATTAAAAAAAATTATGGATCAAAAGATCTTTTTTCGAACAGAGTAACTGACTTATCATTATTCATGAAGATATAATTAAAGTTCGGTATCAAAAGCTTTTTATGTTAGTATTGGGAGCTTTTGATCTGGTGACAAGGGATCTGGATTTTGATTGGTTTATTGATTTTTGCCTATTAAGCGTTCTCACGCTTGGAAAGCTTTTGGTCTGGTGATAAGGGATCTGGATTTTTATTGGCTTATTAATTTTTCCTACTAAGCGTTCTCACGCTTGGAAAATTTTGGGGACAGTTGTTTATAGAATATTTGTTTGGTTTCAGTTGCGGTAAACATCCGCTGTTCTCTAGACTAAAAACAAAGGGGGCTTAAGTGGTGTGGGTGGATGGAGTGGCGGATATATTACTATATATTCTTGATCAGCATGGTAAGGCGAGTTCAAATCAGTTTGTCCGTCTGTCTGTCCGTCCGTCTGTCTGGATCAACAGCTTCTCCTTTGATCAAGATCGGACTACTATATCAAATAGCTCCCATATGAACGATCGGACCAAAAATAGTTTTTCTTTTAGAAACTTTTTTGTTTCTTATGCGATCATCGTCAAACTTAGTAAATAACATTTCCACATAGAAAATTATAATTCTGGTAAATTTGATCAAAATCCGATGACTATATTATGACAAAAATGCATGCTGCATGCATATGTAAGCGTGCCGTGCTATGGCGTGTAAAAACGGATTTATTTATGATCTTAAATTGTTCATTAACATTTTTCAACTCATTGTCAGAATGTAGTTTTAAAAGAACTTCTTGTTTTAATTTAATATAAATATTAGTATTTATTATTTATACCATGCATCCATAGGATGAAATGGTATATAAAAGTCGCCAAAATCTATGTAACAGGGTGAAGGAAGTTTTTCCGACCCTATAAAGTATATATATTCTTAATCAGTATCAATAGCCGAGTCGATTGAGACATGTCCGTCTGTAGGATCATCGAGATCTCGGAGACTATAAGAGCTAGAGCTACCAAACTTGGCATGTAGACTCGTTTGCTCTGCAGGTAGATCGAGTTAATTTTTTTTCGCCCTGCCCCTTGCGCCCCCGCTTTTTGAAAAACAATATTTTGAGCCTCCATATCTCGGGAACTATAAAAGATAGAGCTATCGGATTTGGACGCAGACCAAGTTTCACGCGAAATATTTATTGTTTCGTAATTTAATTTGGCACACTAATACATGTCACGTATATCTATCATCCCACCAAATGTCACAAGAATCGGAATAAAAATGGCCGTGTTATACATAGAAACGTTTTTCACTCATAGCGGTGCAAGGCAGATGCACGCAAAAAGAGCGAGATAGCATATGCTGGAAATCACGCATTTGAAGCATTTGAAAAAAATTTCATATACATCTTTTCACCTGATGCATGGTATATCCAAGTGGCCCGGCGACCTTACTTACTTTATTTTTTTGTTTTTAACGCGTATAATATAATTGTAAAACATTAAACTATTTACAAGTTGAATAATAATTCTTTAACTTATATTATTGAAATGAGATTTATGCAGAGGTATCGACTCCTTTTATTCAATTCGATACTCATTGTATATTTGGTCCTTGTTTTATTGAATAGATCATATTTATACCCTTGCAAAAAGGGTATATTAATTTTGGTCAGAAGTGTGCAACGCATAGTAGGAGTCATCTCCGACCATATAAAGTATATATATTCTTGATCAGCTTGACAAGACGAGTTCAAATCCATTTGTCCGTCTGTCTGTCCGTCCGTCTGTCTGGATCAACAGCTTCTCCTTTGATCAAGAAGGAATCGTTTCACTCGTTGACGAAGACGGACGTGTTTTTTTTACGCTTATAAACTTTTATTTTTTTCCTCGCGACAAAAAATTCCTAAATTTCTCAATATTCAATTCGGCATAGTTGAAATAATTTCCGATTTTTTTTATTTCCATTTCGCGTTTTGGTTTTTGTTGGTTCTTTACATGTGCAAACGCAAAATCAAATTTTAACAAAACGTTTATTAACATACAACAAAATCTCCCTTGGCCGTGTTGTTGTTTTTGTTAATTCTTTTGCTCTTGCGTTTTAACATATTTCCGTTAAAACTTACTCTCGCGCCTACGCGTACAAAGTGTTGTTGCATGCGCTTAATTTGACGTGCTCTCCCGCTCTTTTCTATTACTTTTTGTTCGCGCTCTCGTCTATTCCTTTCTCGCGTCTGAGTGATACGTGCTTTCGTTTTGTGCTTTTGTTTGTAAGCTTTAAATATATTAACCCTTGTGCTCAGATCTGGTCAGTATATTTATATTTTTAAATTATTTTCTTCAATTTATTTAAAAAAAAAAATTATAATGTCTGTCTGCTCCAAAAAAAACTGCAAAGTTTCCACCGAGGCTAAAGATTGTCATGATTATATCTTCTGGTTGTGTGAGAAACCCGTACATGTGAAGTGTGCGGGTCTCACGCCGAAGATTCATGGCTTGAAGTATGGATCTGATTCTTGCCGCGGTATCGAGAATGAGATGCGGACTTTTATGAAGCGGACTAGAGATGGCTTTACCACTCTGAGGGCTGGTTTTAATAAACTCCAAGCGGAGTTTATGTCGTTGGAGGCTCAGTTTAGTAGCCTAAAGCTATTAAATGAGTCGCCTAAACGGAAAAAGACCACTTCTCGAAGTGCATCTCATGCTCCGCCGGCGTCACTTCTCGTCCCTGGTGGGTCTTATGCCATATCTTCACCCAGTAATCAGCGCCTAATATCGTTTAAAAGCCCGGTAATTCCGGGCATTGAGGTTACTCCCATATCGCCTGGTAGTAACCTGTAACATGTAATGCGAAAGTAGGCGTAGTATCCGATTTGTCCGGGCAATCTTCCAATCGAATGGAAATTGCCGATAGTTTTATCATGGGAGGCCCTGTTAGTGGCTTTGCTGCGTCAGCAGTTGCAACTCCCAATGTTGCAGCTGCTATTGTAGCAGCTGTGCTGGGCGGCTGCGCCAAGCGATCTTATTGGTGTTCCACCAAAGAAACATGTATTTGTTTCTAGGCTTGCCCCTGAAGTCACATCTGATGATGTTATAGCCTATATTCGTTCTGTGGTTAAAGACCCGAATATTGCAGTGGAAAAGTTTAAATTTTCGTATGCCCGTGACATTTCGTCATTTAAAATAAGTGTCTCTGCCAACAGTTTTGACACTATATGTCATAAACGTTTTTGGCCGGAGCACATTATAGTTAAAGAATATACTGTGAAAAAGAAAAATCGGCCACCGATTCGCCTGCCAAGTGCTGCTCAAGCTACTAATACGGTTTCGGGCACACCAGCATCTGCTGGTGTGTCAAAAAACTAGATTCGTCCCTCAATCTGGGTTACCAGAATGTGAGAGGACTGAAATCAAAACTTACTAATCTCTATGTAGATAGCCTTTCTTTTACGAATAACATTTTAGCTTTTACGGAGACGTGGCTAAAACCTGACATTGCTGATGCATCTGTTTTTGCTTCAAAATTTTCTGTATTCAGATGTGATCGAACTTCTCGCGTGGGTGGAGGAGTTTTGATTGCTGTTGATGCTGCTTTACCATCTGAACAGATTCAGCCTTCTTATAATCAGGAGATTGAGTTTGTCAGTGTTAAGGTAGATTATCATTCTTTTTCCGCCTACATCACTTGTTCTTATATTCCACCGCAGTCTGACATGGTGGCTTATTTAAATCATTTAGAGGCAATTCGATCTGTCTCTGCTTTAACTTCTAATCGTGATATTCTCATTGTTCTAGGTGATTTTAATTTACCTTCCATAGCATGGTCCCTTGCGGATGAGTCTACTATACTGTTGCCCTCCACGTCACATGACTTTGTTGAGATGTCTCTTTCTCAAGTCAATTCAGTGCGTAATATAAATGGAAGATCATTAGATCTGATATTTGTACTTGATCCTTCCAATTGTGCTGTTTCCAGGATTGAACCTTTTGTTCTTCCGGAAGATAAATTTCATCCTACTGTAAATTTAACAATTGATCTACCTTTTCTTCCACCACTACTTTGTGCTAATACGATACCTCGAACCCGATGTTTTCGTAAAACAGATTTTTCTAATCTTAATGATTTCATTCTTGCTACAGATTGGTCTTATCTGTACAATTGTATAGACATGGACTCAGCTATTTCTTTCTTTTATAGTACACTTGATTCACTTTTCGATAATTGTGTTCCTCTCAAGAGACAGGTGATTTCTAATAGACCTCCTTGGTTCTCTCGGGAGTTATCCAACTTGAAAAATGTGAAGTCACGATGCTATAAGAAGTTTAAAAAAACTCGCCGTTCGTCTGATTTCATTCTGTATTCTGTTGCTCGCTCGAGATTTATGGTCCTTAATATGCAATGCTATAAGGATTATCTACGGCGCTGCAAATGTCAGTTTTCTCGCGATCCTAAGCAATTTTATAACTTTGTCAATACTAAACGTAAGACATCAGTGCATCCGTCTTCCTTGTCGTTTGAAAATAATAAAGCTAACACTGATCAGGCAATTGCCGATATGTTTGCTGATTTTTTCAAGACTACCTACTCCTCAACGGAATATCATTCAAGACTTCCGTATCCTTATCAGTTAAAAAAGTCGAACTGCATTTTTAATCCAGTGATTGATGAAAGTTCGCTTCTCAGCGTCCTTAATTTAGTGAAACCTGTGTATTCACCAGGACCTGATGGTATACCTGGTTGCGTACTCAGGTTTTGTGCAAATGCTTTATGTAAGCCAATTTTGAAGTTATTTTTGTTGTCTGTTGACTCGTCCTCCTTCCCAGCTATTTGGAAGGAATCATATATTATTCCTCTCCATAAAAATGGTAAAAAGTCCGAAGCTTCAAACTATAGGGGTATTTCCAAATTGTCTGCTATTCCTAAAGCTTTTGAAAAGATAATTACTTCTCAATTGCAACACTTCTGTGGGTCCATTATTTCGACATCCCAGCATGGGTTTGTGAAACGTAGATCCACTACCACTAACCTTTTAGAATTCACTTCTTTAACAATCGATGGATTTCGAAATGCAAAACAAACTGATGTCATATATACTGATTTCAGTAAGGCTTTTGATTCTGTTAATCATACGCTTTTGCTTATTAAGTTGAGCGACATTGGCTTTCCGCCAATTTTTCTCTGTTGGATTCGCGAGTATCTAACAAACAGAACACAGAAGGTACTTTTTAAGTCTTCCTTTTCCAGTTCCATTCATGTGACGTCTGGGGTGCCTCAGGGTAGTCATCTGGGCCCTCTGCTTTTTACACTCTTTATTAATGATCTTCCCTCAGTTATGATACATTCGCGTGTGCTTATGTATGCTGATGACGTTAAGCTTTGTTTTAGTTATAAAGATATGATTTCGCCTGCTTGCTTACAAGCCGATCTTAACAGTTTCGAGTCTTGGTGCCGGCTCAACTTGTTAAACCTCAATACTACTAAGTGTAAAGTAATGACTTTTCATAGAACTTCTCCTCAACTGGTAACCTATTTTCTTAATCATAGTCCATTGGAACGTCTAACTGAGATGAACGATTTAGGTGTGCTTATGGACAGCAAACTAACTTTTAATACCCACATTTCCAACATGGTCGGTAAAGCAATGGGTGTTCTTGGTTTTATAAAGCGGTGGTCGAAGGAATTCACTGACCCATACATAACCAAGATTCTCTTCACATCACTTGTACGGCCTATTCTGGAGTACGGTTCTTGTGTATGGTCTCCTCAGTATGAGACGCACCAAACTAGAATAGAATCTGTACAGAAACAATTTCTGCTTTTCGCTCTTCGTGGCTTAAACTGGAATCGCAATGCCAATTTGCCTTCGTACTCCAGTAGACTTCTTTTGATTAACCTTCCTTCTCTCATTAACCGTAGAATTATGCTTGGTGTAATCTTTATGCACAAGCTTTTGAATGGTGATATAGATTCGCCTGAGTTATTATCTGGTTAATTTTCTTTTTTCGTGTCCTTTGTGCTGACTACGATCGGTTGTACCGAGCGATTAGCACAGAGTCCTCTCTTCCTATACTAAAAACGTCTATTTTATGTTACTTAGCTCGTAATTAGCCTTAGTTATTCGATTTTATGTTTCTTGTCTTCGGTCGGTTGGGCGGAACGCCTGGGACTCGCGCGAAGAAAAAAAAAAGATCGGACTACTATATCATATAGCTCCCATATGAACGATCGGACCAAAAATAGTTTTTCTTTTAGAAACTTTTTTGTTTCTTATGCGATCATCGTCAAACTTAGTAAATAACATTTCCACATAGAAAATTATAATTCTGGTAAATTTGATCAAAATCCGATGACTATATCATGATGACTATATTATGACAAAAATGCATGCTGCATGCATATGTAAGCGTGCCGTGCTATGGCGTGTAAGAACGGATTTATTTATGATCTTAAATTGTTCATTAACATTTTTCAACTCATTGTCAGAATGTAGTTTTAAAAGAACTTCTTGTTTTAATTTAATATAAATATTAGTATTTATTATTTATACCATGCATCCATAGGATGAAATGGTATATAAAAGTCGCCAAAATCTATGTAACAGGGAGAAGGAAGCTTTTCCGACCCTATAAAGTATATATGTATATTCTTAATCAGTATCAATAGCCGAGTCGATTGAGACATGTCCGTCTGTAGGATCATCGAGATCTCGGAGACTATAAGAGCTAGAGCTACCAAACTTGGCATGTAGACTCGATTGCTCTGCAGGTAGATCGAGTTAATTTTTTTTTCGCCCCGCCCCTTGCGCCCCGGCTTTTTGAAAAACAATTTTTTGAGCCTCCATATCTCGGGAACTATAAAAGATAGAGCTATCGGATTTGGACGCAGACCAAGTTTCACGCGAAATATTTTCTGTATTCAGATGTGATCGAACTTCTCGCGTGGGTGGAGGAGTTTTGATTGCTGTTGATGCTGCTTTACCATCTGAACAGATTCAGCCTTCTTATAATCAGGAGATTGAGTTTGTCAGTGTTAAGTTAGATTATCATTCTTTTTCCGCCTACATCACTTGTTCTTATATTCCACCGCAGTCTGACATGGTGGCTTATTTAAATCATTTAGAGGCAATTCGATCTGTCTCTGCTTTAACTTCTAGTCGTGATATTCTCATTGTTCTAGGTGATTTTAATTTACCTTCCATAGCATGGTCCCTTGCGGATGAGTCTACTATACTGTTGCCCTCCACGTCATATGACTTTGTTGAGATGTCTCTTTCTCAAGTCAATTCAGTGCGTAACATAAATGGAAAATCATTAGATCTGATATTTGTACTTGATCCTTCCAATTGTGCTGTTTCCAGGATTGAACCTTTTGTTCTTCCGGAAGATAAATTTCATCCTACTGTAAATTTAACAATTGATCTACCTTTTCTTCCACCACTACTTTGTGCTAATACGATACCTCGAACCCGATGTTTTCGTAAAACAGATTTTTCTAATCTTAATGATCTCAAGTCAATTCAGTGCGTAACATAAATGGAAGATCATTAGATCTGATATTTGTACTTGATCCTTCCAATTGTGCTGTTTCCAGGATTGAACCTTTTGTTCTTCCGGAAGATAAATTTCATCCTACTGTAAATTTAACAATTGATCTACCTTTTCTTCCACCACTACTTTGTGCTAATACGATACCTCGAACCCGATGTTTTCGTAAAACAGATTTTTCTAATCTTAATGATTTCATTCTTGCTACAGATTGGTCTTATTTGTACAATTGTATAGACATGGACTCAGCTATTTCTTTCTTTTATAGTACACTTGATTCACTTTTCGATAATTGTGTTCCTCTCAAGAGACAGGTGATTTCTAATAGACCTCCTTGGTTCTCTCGGGAGTTATCCAACTTGAAAAATGTGAAGTCACGATGCTATAAGAAGTTTAAAAAACTCGCCGTTCGTCTGATTTCATTCTGTATTCTGTTTCTCGCTCGAGATTTATGGTCCTTAATATGCAATGCTATAAGGATTATCTACGGCGCTGCAAATGTCAGTTTTCTCGCGATCCTAAGCAATTTTATAACTTTGTCAATACTAAACGTAAGACATCAGTGCATCCGTCTTCCTTGTCGTTTGAAAATAATAAAGCTAACACTGATCAGGCAATTGCCGATATGTTTGCTGATTTTTTCAAGACTACCTGCTCCTCAACGGAATATCATTCAAGACTTCCGTATCCTTAACAGTTAAAAAGTCGAACTGCATTTTTAATCCAGTGATTGATGAAAGTTCGCTTCTCAGCGTCCTTAATTTAGTGAAACCTGTGAAACCTGATGGTATACCTGGTTGCGTACTCAGGTTTTGTGCAAATGCTTTATGTAAGCCAATTTTGAAGTTATTTTTGTTGTCTGTTGACTCGTCCTCCTTTCCAGCTATTTGGAAGGAATCATATATTATTCCTCTCCATAAAAATGGTAAAAAGTCCGAAGCTTCAAACTATAGGGGTATTTCCAAATTGTCTGCTATTCCTAAAGCTTTTGAAAAGATAATTACTTCTCAATTGCAACACTTCTGTGGGTCCATTATTTGGACATCCCAGCATGGGTTTGTGAAACGTAGATCCACTACCACTAACCTTTTAGAATTCACTTCTTTAACAATCGATGGATTTCGAAATGCAAAACAAACTGATGTCATATATACTGATTTCAGTAAGGCTTTTGATTCTGTGAATCATACGCTTTTGCTTATTAAGTTGAGCGACATTGGCTTTCCGCCAATTTTTCTCTGTTGGATTCGCGAGTATCTAACAAACAGAACACAGAAGGTACTTTTTAAGTCTTCCTTTTCCAGTTCCATTCATGTGACGTCTGGGGTGCCTCAGGGTAGTCATCTGGGCCCTCTGCTTTTTACACTCTTTATTAATGATCTTCCCTCAGTTATGATAAATTCGCGTGTGCTTATGTATGCTGATGACGTTAAGCTTTGTTTTAGTTATAAAGATATGATTTCGCCTGCTTGCTTACAAGCCGATCTTAACAGTTTCGAGTCTTGGTGCCGGCTCAACTTGTTAAACCCCAATACTACTAAGTGTAAAGTAATGACTTTTCATAGAACTTCTCCTCAACTGGTAACCTATTTTCTTAATCATAGTCCATTGGAACGTCTAACTGAGATGAACGATTTAGGTGTGCTTATTCTTGCTACAGATTGGTCTTATTTGTACAATTGTATAGACATGGACTCAGCTATTTCTTTCTTTTATAGTACACTTGATTCACTTTTCGATAATTGTGTTCCTCTCAAGAGACAGGTGATTTCTAATAGACCTCCTTGGTTCTCTCGGGAGTTATCCAACTTGAAAAATGTGAAGTCACGATGCTATAAGAAGTTTAAAAAACTCGCCGTTCGTCTGATTTCATTCTGTATTCTGTTGCTCGCTCGAGATTTATGGTCCTTAATATGCAATGCTATAAGGATTATCTACGGCGCTGCAAATGTCAGTTTTCTCGCGATCCTAAGCAATTTTATAACTTTGTCAATACTAAACGTAAGACATCAGTGCATCCGTCTTCCTTGTCGTTTGAAAATAATAAGGCTAACACTGATCAGGCAATTGCCGATATGTTTGCTGATTTTTTCAAGACTACCTGCTCCTCAACGGAATATCATTCAAGACTTCCGTATCCTTAACAGTTAAAAAAGTCGAACTGCATTTTTAATCCAGTGATTGATGAAAGTTCGCTTCTCAGCGTCCTTAATTTAGTGAAACCTGTGAAACCTGATGGTATACCTGGTTGCGTACTCAGGTTTTGTGCAAATGCTTTATGTAAGCCAATTTTGAAGTTATTTTTGTTGTCTGTTGACTCGTCCTCCTTCCCAGCTATTTGGAAGGAATCATATATTATTCCTCTCCATAAAAATGGTAAAAAAGTCCGAAGCTTCAAACTATAGGGGTATTTCCAAATTGTCTGCTATTCCTAAAGCTTTTGAAAAGATAATTACATCTCAATTGCAACACTTCTGTGGGTCCATTATTTGGACATCCCAGCATGGGTTTGTGAAACGTAGATCCACTACCACTAACCTTTTAGAATTCACTTCTTTAACAATCGATGGATTTCGAAATGCAAAACAAACTGATGTCATATATACTGATTTCAGTAAGGCTTTTGATTCTGTGAATCATACGCTTTTGCTTATTAAGTTGAGCGACATTGGCTTTCCGCCAATTTTTCTCTGTTGGATTCGCGAGTATCTAACAAACAGAACACAGAAGGTACTTTTTAAGTCTTCCTTTTCCAGTTCCATTCATGTGACGTCTGGGGTGCCTCAGGGTAGTCATCTGGGCCCTCTGCTTTTTACACTCTTTATTAATGATCTTCCCTCAGTTATGATACATTCGCGTGTGCTTATGTATGCTGATGACGTTAAGCTTTGTTTTAGTTATAAAGATATGATTTCGCCTGCTTGCTTACAAGCCGATCTTAACAGTTTCGAGTCTTGGTGCCGGCTCAACTTGTTAAACCCCAATACTACTAAGTGTAAAGTAATGACTTTTCATAGAACTTCTCCTCAACTGGTAACCTATTTTCTTAATCATAGTCCATTGGAACGTCTAACTGAGATGAACGATTTAGGTGTGCTTATTCTTGCTACAGATTGGTCTTATTTGTACAATTGTATAGACATGGACTCAGCTATTTCTTTCTTTTATAGTACACTTGATTCACTTTTCGATAATTGTGTTCCTCTCAAGAGACAGGTGATTTCTAATAGACCTCCTTGGTTCTCTCGGGAGTTATCCAACTTGAAAAATGTGAAGTCACGATGCTATAAGAAGTTTAAAAAACTCGCCGTTCGTCTGATTTCATTCTGTATTCTGTTGCTCGCTCGAGATTTATGGTCCTTAATATGCAATGCTATAAGGATTATCTACGGCGCTGCAAATGTCAGTTTTCTCGCGATCCTAAGCAATTTTATAACTTTGTCAATACTAAACGTAAGACATCAGTGCATCCGTCTTCCTTGTCGTTTGAAAATAATAAAGCTAACACTGATCAGGCAATTGCCGATATGTTTGCTGATTTTTTCAAGACTACCTGCTCCTCAACGGAATATCATTCAAGACTTCCGTATCCTTAACAGTTAAAAAAGTCGAACTGCATTTTTAATCCAGTGATTGATGAAAGTTCGCTTCTCAGCGTCCTTAATTTAGTGAAACCTGTGAAACCTGATGGTATACCTGGTTGCGTACTCAGGTTTTGTGCAAATGCTTTATGTAAGCCAATTTTGAAGTTATTTTTGTTGTCTGTTGACTCGTCCTCCTTCCCAGCTATTTGGAAGGAATCATATATTATTCCTCTCCATAAAAATGGTAAAAAGTCCGAAGCTTCAAACTATAGGGGTATTTCCAAATTGTCTGCTATTCCTAAAGCTTTTGAAAAGATAATTACTTCTCAATTGCAACACTTCTGTGGGTCCATTATTTGGACATCCCAGCATGGGTTTGTGAAACGTAGATCCACTACCACTAACCTTTTAGAATTCACTTCTTTAACAATCGATGGATTTCGAAATGCAAAACAAACTGATGTCATATATACTGATTTCAGTAAGGCTTTTGATTCTGTGAATCATACGCTTTTGCTTATTAAGTTGAGCGACATTGGCTTTCCGCCAATTTTTCTCTGTTGGATTCGCGAGTATCTAACAAACAGAACACAGAAGGTACTTTTTAAGTCTTCCTTTTCCAGTTCCATTCATGTGACGTCTGGGGTGCCTCAGGGTAGTCATCTGGGCCCTCTGCTTTTTACACTCTTTATTAATGATCTTCCCTCAGTTATGATACATTCGCGTGTGCTTATGTATGCTGATGACGTTAAGCTTTGTTTTAGTTATAAAGATATGATTTCGCCTGCTTGCTTACAAGCCGATCTTAACAGTTTCGAGTCTTGGTGCCGGCTCAACTTGTTAAACCCCAATACTACTAAGTGTAAAGTAATGACTTTTCATAGAACTTCTCCTCAACTGGTAACCTATTTTCTTAATCATAGTCCATTGGAACGTCTAACTGAGATGAACGATTTAGGTGTGCTTATGGACAGCAAACTAACTTTTAATACCCACATTTCCAACATGGTCGGTAAAGCAATGGGTGTTCTTGGTTTTATAAAGCGGTGGTCGAAGGAATTCACTGACCCATACATAACCAAGATTCTCTTCACATCATTTGTACGGCCTATTCTGGAGTACGGTTCTTGTGTATGGTCTCCTCAGTATGAGACGCACCAATCTAGAATAGAAACCATTTCTGCTTTTCGCTCTTCGTGGCTTAAACTGGAATCGCAATGCCAATTTGCCTTCGTACTCCAGTAGACTTCTTTTGATTAACCTTCCTTCTCTCATTAACCGTAGAATTATGCTTGGTGTAATCTTTATGCACAAGCTTTTGAATGGTGATATAGATTCGCCTGAGTTATTATCTCGTGTCCTTTGTGCTGACTACGATCGGTTGTACCGAGCGATTAGCACAGAGTCCTCTCTTCCTATACTAAAAACGTCTATTTTATGTTACTTAGCTCGTAATTAGCCTTAGTTATTCGATTTTATGTTTCTTGTCTTCGTCCACGCGATAACGTGTCGTACGGTATGCGACAGCGCCCCTCGGTCGGTTGGACGGAACGCCTGGGACTCGCGCGAAGAAAAAAAAAAGATCGGACTACTATATCATATAGCTCCCATATGAACGATCGGACCAAAAATAGTTTTTCTTTTAGAAACTTTTTTGTTTCTTATGCGATCATCGCCAAACTTAGTAAATAACATTTCCACATAGAAAATTATAATTCTGGTAAATTTGATCAATCATTGTCAGAATGTAGTTTTAAAAGAACTTCTTGTTTTAATTTAATATAAATATTAGTATTTATTATTTATACCATGCATCCATAGGATGAAATGGTATATAAAAGTCGCCAAAATCTATGTAACAGGGAGAAGGAAGCTTTTCCGACCCTATAAAGTATATATATTCTTAATCAGTATCAATAGCCGAGTCGATTGAGACATGTCCATCTGTAGAATCATCGAGATCTCGGAGACTATAAGAGCTAGAGCTACCAAGCTTGGCATGTAGACTCGTTTGCTCTGCAGGTAGACCTGATGCATGGTATATCCAAGTGGCCGGTGCAGTTTAGCAAGAAAAAAAGGTATGTGATAATTTGAAAGTATGTAATTGGTTTTTAACCATTTCAAAACAAGGTGGCTAATCTTAGCTTGTTTAAAATAAGTATAAAACTAGAATTCACTCAACCACTTTAGTAATTGCTGGAGTTTATTTATTTATTAGATTTAATATTTTATTAAGTAGTTCTTGATTGGGGCAATTATTATTATTATTATCTGGGTTAACATTATTTATAGCTGGGATAGGAGCTAATTTTGAGTTTGATTTAAAAAAGATTATTGCTTTATTTACTTTAAGTCAGTTGGTATTGATAAGAATTTCATCCATAGGATTTTTTAAAATTAGCTATATTTCATTTATAAAGTCATGCTTGTAGTGTGTACAGTGTAAAACGGATAATAAAGAAATCCCTCGAGAACCACAATTTAACACAACTGACTGTCCCCGGTGAACTCCAACGGTTTTACTTGTATTACACTAATTTAACCTTCACCAAAGGGTCCCAATACTAGCGCCAACAGTAATAGAAGTCACAATTGCACAAACGACTCAAACGATCGGGCATGCGTTTGCATATTATGTGGAAAACTTCTGTCAGATTCTTCACACGGGCATACATGAGCAACGTAACAGGTAATAGGAGTCAACCACACGTTCCTGTTCATCCAAATGTAGAGAAAAGTCTGGATAAATAGCTAAAAATCAAGAGAACAATCAATTATGTTATGCTCCATTGTGCGGAATGACCAATTCACTTACATCGCAAGAAACCCAACAATAAAGGGAACTGCTGCTGCTGTTGTTGGCTTCATTTGCTGTGCCAGCAGCGTCACCTCAACTTGTTGGGTGTAAATGTCAAAAAACGCTTCAAGATTTGATTCTTCAAGCGTTTTAAAAATATTCTGTATAAAGTTGCTCTCTTTGACCTGGTAAGGGTTAACAGAAAGGAATAAGCAGTATTCTAACAAAATATCACTTGTCTACAATTTTTCTAAGTGCGGAAGTGCGGCAGCATATTTAGCGCTTCAAGCAAATCTGCTTAGCGCTATCCAGAGGAGGACAATTCTAGAGGAGCTGGAGCTGTTATACACTGCCGTTGTTTTTCTGATTTTCACTTTAGCAAAATATAAATTAGCTATATTTCATTTATAAACTCATGCTTGTACTGTGTACAGTGTAAAACGGATAATAAAGAAATCCCTCGGGAACCACAATTTAACACAACTGACTGTCTCCCGGTGAACTCCAACGGTTTTACTAGTATTAGACTAATTTGACCTTCACCAAAGAGTCCCAATACTAGCGCCAACAATAATAGAAGTCACAATTGCACAAACGACTCAAACGATTCGTTTGAATCGTTTGTGCCTTCTATTACTGTTCGCGCTAGTATTGGGACTAGTCAGGGGAAATAAATAAATTTTAGCTTTTTGACTAAAAAACAAAATTCTATAAAAATTTTAAATCAGTTATGTGTGTGTGCTTTAGCGCCTAATTAAATTACGATACGATAAATATTGCGGGAGAAAATCAATTTTTATTGAATACTAAATTTGGTAGCTCAGTAGTTACTGAGATCTCGGCACTCTTACGGACGGACAGACAGATAGACGGATATAGCTATATCAATTTCTCTTCTCATGCTGATCAAGAATATATATGCTTTACAGGGTCGGAAAAGCTTCCTTTTGCCTGTTACATACATTTTGGCGACTTTGATATAATATTTCATCCTATGGATGCATGGTATAAAAAGACATGTTTTTGTTAAACTGGCGAACATTATTCTTGCCGAATTCTTTATTTAAACTTTTTATTTTTATTTATTTTACCCTTGCAGAGGGTATTATAAAATTGGTCAGATGTTTGTAACGCAGAGAAGGGTTCTTTTCCGACCCTATAAAGTATATATATTCTTGATCAGCAAGAGAAGACTAGTTGATATAGCTCCCATACAAATACAAACGTTAAATGCGAATAACTTCTCTATTTTTTGAACATTCTTATCCAAATATAAAGGGATTACTATACATCATATGCGTGAATCAAATCTCTTCATATCTCGTTCGCGACATAAGTATTTTTTTGGATTTTTTTTTTTTGTTTATTAAACTAATAGACTTGAGTTCGAATCCCACGAAAGTCGATGACAAATTTTTTAGTGTATTTAAAATATTTCTTCATTCTATAACACACAACAAATTTTTTAGGAAATAAAATGTAATGGTCAAGGGCTGAAAGGGTATACCAACTACGGCATAGCCGACGTTAGCTTCCTTGATATTTTTTACATTAAAATATACTTTAACTTGTAGGCGTGGAGAACCAGAGCCATGTGGATGGCTCGCAAAGGAGCCAACGATATTTTATTGTTTTTGGTTATTAACAGTAACAGTGATATTCTTAACTAGTTTTGTATGATTTTGTGTTTTCTGGGTCAATGGTGAATAGGCAATAGGCTCGATAGGCATTTGAAAATTTTTACATGAAAAAAAATGTATGCTGTGTTGTAACATGTAAACTCGATACATTTATGTTTAAGATGAGCGCGTACTTTTGATGAATATCGAGTTGAAGAAGAGCACGAAATCGATTAATTTACGTTTGAAAGATGACCGCCTACTATCGATGAATATGTCGAAAATTGATTGCACAAGAAAACTTTTTATACCATGCATCCATAGGATGAAATGGTATATTAAAGTCGCCAAAATGTATGTAACAGGGAGAAGGAATCTTTTCCGACCCTATAAAGTATATATATTCTTGATCAGCATGAGAAGAGAAATTGATATAGCCATGTCCGTCTGTCCGTCTGTCCGTCTGTCCGTCTGTCCGTCTGTCCGTCCGTCCGTCCGTCCGTAAGAGTGCAGAGATCTCAGCAACTACAAATGTTAGAGTTACCAAATTTAGAATGTAGACTCGTGTAGTCTTGACGCAGACCAAGTTTATGTTTTTTTTTTGCCACGCCCCCTTCCGCCTCCAGAATTTAATAAAAAGTGATTTTCTCCCGTAATATTTATCGTATCATAATTTAATTTGGCACACTCATAGATCTTATGAACATCTATCATTCCACCAAATTTTTTTGCCACGCCCCCTTCCGCCTCCGGGATATAATAAAAAGTGATTTGCTCCCGCAATATTTATCGTATCGGAATTTAATTCGGCACACTTATATATGTTATGGACATCTATCATTCCACCAAATTTCATAAAAATCGGAATATAAATGGCCGAGTTATGCATTGAAACGTTTTGCACTCAAAGCGGTGCAAGGGCGAATTTGGCCGGTGGGGCGCTAAAGTGCACACACATAAGAGTGAGCGATATAGCATATGTTAGAAATCGCGCATACGAAAGAAATTTAATATATGAAATAAGTTTTATAAACTCAAGGTAATTTGTTTTCCCCTGATGCATGGTATATCCAAGTCGGCCCGGCGACTTAGTTACTTTATTTTTTTTTTGGTTTTTAACTCGTAAAATATAATTGTAAAACATTAAACTATTTACAAGTTGAATAATAATTCTTAAACTTATATTATTGAAATGAGATTTATGAAGAGGTATCGACTCCTTTTATTCAATTCGCGACTCATTGTATATTTGGTCCTTGTTTTATTGAATCGATCATATTTATACCCTTGCAAAAATGGTATATTAATTTTGGTCAGAAGTGTGCAACGCATAGTAGGAGTCATCTCCGACCATATAAAGTATATATATTCTTGATCAGCATGACAAGACGAGTTCAAATCCGTTTGTCCGTCTGTCTGTCCGTCCGTCTGGATCAACAGCTTCTCCTTTGATCAAGATCGGACTACTATATCAATTTAGAAACTTTTTTGTTTCTTATGCGATCATTGTCAAACTTAGTAAATAACATTTCCACGTATAAAATTACAATTCTGGTAAATTTGATCAAAATCGGATGACTCTATCATGATGACTATAATTTGAAAAAATTGCACGCTGCATGCGTATCTATGTAACAGGCAGAAGGAAGCTTTTCCGACCCTATAAAGTATATATATTCTTGATCAGTATCAATAGCCGAGTCGATTGAGACATGTCCGTCTGTAGGATCATCGAGATCTCGGAGACTATAAGAGCAAGAGCTACCAAGCTTGGCATGTAGACTCGTTTGCTCTGCAGGTAGATCGAGTTAATTTTTTTTTAGCCCCGGCCCTTGCGTTCCCGCTTTTTGAATAACAATATTTTGAGCCTCCATATCTCGGGAACTATAAAAGATAGAGCTATCGGATTTGGACGCAGACCAAGTTTCACGCGAAATATTTATCGTTTCCACATAAGAGTGAGCGAAATAGCATTTGAAAAATTTTCATATACATCTCTTCACCTGATGCATGGTATATCCAAGTGGCCGGTGCAGTTTAGCAAGAAAAAAAGGTATGTGATAATTTGAAAGTATGTAATTGGTTTTTAACCATTTCAAAACAAGGTGGCTAATCTTAGCTTGTTTAAAATAAGTATAAAACTAGAATTCACTCAACCACTTTAGTAATTGCTGGAGTTTATTTATTTATTAGATTTAATATTTTATTAAGTAGTTCTTGATTGGGGCAATTATTATTATTATTATCTGGGTTAACATTATTTATAGCTGGGATAGGAGCTAATTTTGAGTTTGATTTAAAAAAGATTATTGCTTTATTTACTTTACGTCAGTTGGTATTGATAAGAATTTCATCCATAGGATTTTTAAAATTAGCTATATTTCATTTATAAAGTCATGCTTGTAGTGTGTACAGTGTAAAACGGATAATAAAGAAATCCCTCGAGAACCACAATTTAACACAACTGACTGTCCCCCGGTGAACTCCAACGGTTTTACTTGTATTACACTAATTTGACCTTCACCAAAGGGTCCCAATACTAGCGCCAACAGTAATAGAAGTCACAATTGCACAAACGACTCAAACGATCGGGCATGCGTTTGCATATTATGTGGAAAACTTCTGTCAGATTCTTCACACGGGCATACATGAGCAACGTAACAGGTAATAGGAGTCAACCACACGTTCCTGTTCATCCAAATGTAGAGAAAAGTCTGGATAAATAGCTAAAAATCAAGAGAACAATCAATTATGTTATGCTCCATTGTGCGGAATGACCAATTCACTTACATCGCAAGAAACCCAACAATAAAGGGAACTGCTGCTGCTGTTGTTGGCTTCATTTGCTGTGCCAGCAGCGTCACCTCAACTTGTTGGGTGTAAATGTCAAAAAACGCTTCAAGATTTGATTCTTCAAGCGTTTTAAAAATATTCTGTATAAAGTTGCACTCTTTGACCTGGTAAGGGTTAACAGAAAGGACTAAGCAGTATTCGTTATGTAAAGGCGGAGGGGGCACAATTTACCCATTCTATCAAAACTATTTTCCTGCTACGCAAATCCAACTCGAACAAAATATCACTTGTCTACAAATTTTCCAAGTGCGGAAGTGCGGCAGCATATTTAGCGCTTCAAGCAAATCTGCTTAGCGCTATCCAGAGGAGGACTATTCTAGAGGAGCTGGAGCTGTTATACACTGCCGTTGTTTTTCTGATTTTCACTTTAGCAAAATATAAATTAGCTATATTTCATTTATAAACTCGTGCTTGTACTGTGTACAGTGTAAAACGGATAATAAAGAAATCCCTCGGGAACCACAATTTAACACAACTGACTGTCTCCCGGTGAACTCCAACGGTTTTACTAGTATTAGACTAATTTGACCTTCACCAAAGAGTCCCAATACTAGCGCCAACAATAATAGAAGTCACAATTGCACAAACGACTCAAACGATTCGTTTGAATCGTTTGTGCCTTCTATTACTGTTCGCGCTAGTATTGGGACTAGTCAGGGGAAATAAATAAATTTTAGCTTTTTGACTAAAAAACAAAATTCTATAAAAATTTTAAATCAGTTATGTGTGTGTGCTTTAGCGCCTAATTAAATTACGATACGATAAATATTGCGGGAGAAAATCAATTTTTATTGAATACTAAATTTGGTAGCTCAGTAGTTACTGAGATCTCGGCACTCTTACGGACGGACAGACAGATAGACGGATATAGCTATATCAATTTCTCTTCTCATGCTGATCAAGAATATATATGCTTTACAGGGTCGGAAAAGCTTCCTTTTGCCTGTTACATACATTTTGGCGACTTTGATATAATATTTCATCCTATGGATGCATGGTATAAAAAGACATGTTTTTGTTAAACTGGCGAACATTATTCTTGCCGAATTCTTTATTTAAACTTTTTATTTTTATTTATTTTACCCTTGCAGAGGGTATTATAAAATTGGTCAGATGTTTGTAACGCAGAGAAGGGTTCTTTTCCGACCCTATAAAGTATATATATTCTTGATCAGCAAGAGAAGACTAGTTGATATAGCTCCCATACAAATACAAACGTTAAATGCGAATAACTTCTCTATTTTTTGAACATTCTTATCCAAACTCATTACACACATAAATATAAAGGGATTACTATACATCATATGCGTGAATCAAATCTCTTCATATCTCGTTCGCGACATAAGTATTTTTTTGGATTTTTTTTTTTTTGTTTATTAAACTAATAGACTTGAGTTCGAATCCCACGAAAGTCGATGACAAATTTTTTAGTGTATTTAAAATATTTCTTTATTCTATAACACACAACAAATTTTTTAGGAAATAAAATGTAATGGTCAAGGGCTGCAAGGGTATACCAACTACGGCATAGCCGACGTTAGCTTCCTTGATATTTTTTACGTTAAAATATACTTTAACTTGTAGGCGTGGAGAACCAGAGCCATGTGGATGGCTCGCAAAGGAGCCAACGATATTTTATTGTTTTTCGCCCCGTATCAGGGGGCATATACAAATACAAAAAAAAAGATTATAAATAATGGTGGTTATTAACAGTAACAGTGATATTCTTAACTAGTTTTGTATGATTTTGTGTTTTCTGGGTCAATGGTGAATAGGCAATAGGCTCGATAGGCAATTTGAAAATTTTTACATGAAAAAAAATGTATGCTGTGTTGTAACATGTAAACTCGATACATTTATGTTTAAGATGAGCGCGTACTTTTGATGAATATCGAGTTGAAGAAGAGCACGAAATCGATTAATTTACGTTTGAAAGATGACCGCCTACTATCGATGAATATGTCGAAAATTGATTGCACAAGAAAACTTTTTTTTTTTTTGGTTTTTAACTCGTAAAATATAATTGTAAAACATTAAACTATTTACAAGTTGAATAATAATTCTTAAACTTATATTATTGAAATGAGATTTATGAAGAGGTATCGACTCCTTTTATTCAATTCGCGACTCATTGTATATTTGGTCCTTGTTTTATTGAATCGATCATATTTATACCCTTGCAAAAATGGTATATTAATTTTGGTCAGAAGTGTGCAACGCATAGTAGGAGTCATCTCCGACCATATAAAGTATATATATTCTTGATCAGCATGACAAGACGAGTTCAAATCCGTTTGTCCGTCTGTCTGTCCGTCCGTCTGGATCAACAGCTTCTCCTTTGATCAAGATCGGACTACTATATCAATTTAGAAACTTTTTTGTTTCTTATGCGATCATTGTCAAACTTAGTAAATAACATTTCCACGTATAAAATTACAATTCTGGTAAATTTGATCAAAATCGGATGACTCTATCATGATGACTATAATTTGAAAAATTGCACGCTGCATGCGTATCTATGTAACAGGCAGAAGGAAGCTTTTCCGACCCTATAAAGTATATATATTCTTGATCAGTATCAATAGCCGAGTCGATTGAGACATGTCCGTCTGTAGGATCATCGAGATCTCGGAGACTATAAGAGCAAGAGCTACCAAGCTTGTCATGTAGACTCGTTTGCTCTGCAGGTAGATCGAGTTAATTTTTTTTAGCCCCGGCCCTTGCGTTCCCGCTTTTTGAATAACAATATTTTGAGCCTCCATATCTCGGGAACTATA
This sequence comes from Drosophila sp. 14030-0761.01, assembly GCA_018150735.1. Lineage (NCBI taxonomy): Eukaryota > Metazoa > Arthropoda > Insecta > Diptera > Drosophilidae > Drosophila > Drosophila sp. 14030-0761.01. The sequence goes on from JAECWO010000050.1 coordinate 234,813, forward strand.
AAAGATAGAGCTATCGGATTTGGACGCAGACCAAGTTTCACGCGAAATATTTATCGTTTCCACATAAGAGTGAGCGAAATAGCATTTGAAAAATTTTCATATACATCTCTTCACCTGATGCATGGTATATCCAAGTGGCCGGTGCAGTTTATCAAGAAAAAAAGGTATTTGATAATTTGAAAGTATGTAATTGGTTTTTAACCATTTCAAAACAAGGTGCCTAATCTTAGCTTGTTTAAAATAAGTATAAAACTAGAATTCACTCAACCACTTTAGTAATTGCTGGAGTTTATTTATTTATTAGATTTAATATTTTATTAAGTAGTTCTTGATTGGGGCAATTATTATTATTATTATCTGGGTTAACATTATTTATAGCTGGGATAGGAGCTAATTTTGAGTTTGATTTAAAAAAGATTATTGCTTTATTTACTTTACGTCAGTTGGTATTGATAAGAATTTCATCCATAGGATTTTATAATTAGCTATATTTCATTTATAAACTCATGCTTGTAGTGTGTACAGTGTAAAACGGATAATAAAGAAATCCCTCGAGAACCACAATTTAACACAACTGACTGTCCCCCGGTGAACTCCAACGGTTTTACTTGTATTAGACTAATTTGACCTTCACCAAAGGGTCCCAATACTAGCGCCAACAGTAATAGAAGTCACAATTGCACAAACGACTCAAACGATCGGGCATGCGTTTGCATATTATGTGGAAAACTTCTGTCAGATTCTTCACACGGGCTTACATGAGCAACGTAACAGGTAATAGGAGCCAACCACACGTTCCTGTTCATCCAAATGTAGAGAAAAGTCTGGATAAATAGCTAAAAATCAAGAGAACAATCAATTATGTTATGCTCCATTGTGCGGAATGACCAATTCACTTACATCGCAAGAAACCCAACAATAAAGGGAACTGCTGCTGCTGTTGTTGGCTTCATTTGCTGTGCCAGCAGCGTCACATCAACTTGTTGGGTGTAAATGTCAAAAAACGCTTCAAGATTTGATTCTTCAAGCGTTTTAAAAATATTCTGTATAAAGTTGCACTCTTTGACCTGGTAAGGGTTAACAGAAAGGAATAAGCAGTATTCGTTATGTAAAGGCGGAGGGGGCACAATTTACCCATTCTATCAAAACTATTTTCCTGCTACGCAAATCCAACTCGAACAAAATATCACTTGTGTACAAATTTTCCAAGTGCGGAAGTGCGGCAGCATATTTAGCGCTGCAAGCAAATCTGCTTAGCGCTATCCAGAGGAGGACTATTCTAGAGGAGCTGGAGCTGTTATACACTGCCGTTGTTTTTCAGATTTTCACTTTAGCAAAATATGAATTAGCTATATTTCATTTATAAACTCGTGCTTGTACTGTGTACAGTGTAAAACGGATAATAAAGAAATCCCTCGGGAACCACAATTTAACACAACTGACTGTCTCCCGGTGAACTCCAACGGTTTTACTAGTATTAGACTAATTTGACCTTCACCAAAGAGTCCCAATACTAGCGCCAACAATAATAGAAGTCACAATTGCACAAACGACTCAAACGATTCGTTTGAATCGTTTGTGCCTTCTATTACTGTTCGCGCTAGTATTGGGACTAGTCAGGGGAAATAAATAAATTTTAGCTTTTTGACTAAAAAACAAAATTCTATAAAAATTTTGAATCAGTTATGTGTGTGTGCTTTAGCGCCTAATTAAATTACGATACGATAAATATTGCGGGAGAAAATCAATTTTTATTGAATACTAAATTTGGTAGCTCAGTAGTTACTGAGATCTCTGCACTCTTACGGACGGACAGACAGATAGACGGATATAGCTATATCAATTTCTCTTATCATGCTGATCAAGAATATATATGCTTTACAGGGTCGGAAAAGCTTCCTTCTGCCTGTTACATACATTTTGGCGACTTTGATATAATATTTCATCCTATGGATGCATGGTGTAAAAAGACATGTTTTTGTTAAACTGGCGAACATTATTCTTGCCGAATTCTTTATTTAAACTTTTTATTTTTATTTATTATACCCTTGCAGAGGGTATTATAAAATTGGTCAGATGTTTGTAACGCAGAGAAGGGTTCTTTTCCGACCCTATAAAGTATATATATTCTTGATCAGCAAGAGAAGACGAGTTGATATAGCTCCCATACAAATACAAACGTTAAATGCGAATAACTTCTCTATTTTTTGAACATTCTTATCCAAACTCATTACACACATAAATATAAAGGGATTACTATACATCATATGCATGAATCAAATCTCTTCATATCTCGTTCGCGACATAAGTATTTTTTGTGTTTTTTTTTTTGTTTATTAAACTAATAGACTTGAGTTCGAATCCCACGAAAGTCGATGACAAATTTTTTAGTGTATTTAAAATATTTCTTTATTCTATAACACACAACAAATTTTTTAGGAATTAAAATGTAATGGTCAAGGGCTGCAAGGGTATACCAACTACGGCATAGCCGACGTTAGCTTCCTTGATATTTTTTACAATAAAATATACTTTAACTTGTAGGCGTGGAGAACCAGAGCCATGTGGATGGCTCGCAAAGGAGCCAACGATATTTTATTGTTTTTGGTTATTAACAGTAACAGTGATATTCTTAACTAGTTTTGTATGATTTTGTGTTTTCTGGGTGAATGGTGAATAGGCAATAGGCTCGATAGGCAATTTGAAAATTTTTACATGAAAAAAATGTATGCTGGGTTGTAACATGTAAACTCGATACATTTATGTTTAAGATGAGCGCGTACTATTGATGAATATCGAGTTGAAGAAGAGCATGAAATCGATTAATTTACGTTTGAAAGATGAGCGCGTACTATCGATGAATATGTCGAAAATTGATTGCACAAGAAAACTCTTTTTTTTTTTGGTTTTTAACTCGTAAAATATAATTGTAAAACATTAAACTATTTACAAGTTGAATAATAATTCTTAAACTTATATTATTGAAATGAGATTTATGAAGAGGTATCGACTCCTTTTATTCAATTCGCTACTCATTGTATATTTGGTCCTTGTTTTATATTAATTTTGGTCAGAAGTGTGCAACGCATAGTAGGAGTCATCTCCGACCATATAAAGTATATATATTCTTGATCAGCATGACAAGACGAGTTCAAATCCGTTTGTCCGTCTGTCTGTCCGTCCGTCCGTCCGTCTGGATCAACAGCTTCTCCTTTGATCAAGATCGGACTACTATATCATTTTAGAAACTTTTTTGTTTCTTATGCGATCATTGTCAAACTTAGTAAATAACATTTCCACGTATAAAATTACAATTCTGGTAAATTTGATCAAAATCGGATGACTCTATCATGAAGACTATAATTTGAAAAAATTGCACTCTGCATGCGTATCTATGTAACAGGGAGAAGGAAGCTTTTCCGACCCTATAAAGTATATATATTCTTGATCAGTATCAATAGCCGAGTCGATTGAGACATGTCCGTCTGTAGGATCATCGAGATCTCGGAGACTATAAGAGCAAGAGCTACCAAACTTGGCATGACTCGTTTGCTCTGCTGGTAGATCGAGTTAATTTTTTTTTTGCCCCGCCCCCGCTATTTGAAAAACAATATTTTGAGCCTCCATATCTCGGGAACTGTAAAAGATAGAGCTATCGTATTTGGACAGTAGATGCGTGCAGTATGCACGCAGACCAAGTTTTTTTCAAATTTTTGCCACGCCCCCTTCCACCCCCGAAATTCGCAAAATTCGATTTTCACCCAAAATATTTATCGTTTCGTAATTTAATTTGGCACACTAATACATGTCACGTATATCTATCATCCCACCAAATATTACAAGAATCAGAATAAAAATGGCCGAGTTATACATAGAAACGTTTTTCACTCATAGCGGTGCAAGGCAGATGCACACAAAAAAGAGCGAGATAGCATATGCTGGAAATCACCGATTTGGTCGGGGGGCACTAAGGTGCTCCTGTCCACATAAGAGTGAGCGAGATAGCATTTAAAAGAAATTTAATATATATCTTTTCACCTGATACATGGTATATCCAAGTCGGCCCGGCGACTTACTTACTTTATTTTAAGTGCAGGTTAGCAGGAAAAAATAGGTATCTGATAATTTGAAAGTAATTGCTTTTTAACCGTTACAAAACAAGTTGATTAAAATCGGAAATCTTTTAGGAGCCTAATCTTAGCTTTTAATATAAAATAAGTATGTTGCAGCATCGCTTGTATTGTTGTTGGTGGTCATTGTTTAGCGCAGCGAGATTCGTGTGCATCAAGATCTCATAAACGACTGCCTTCCTAACTCCCTGAGTTCATCTAATTATATAGTGCTTAGCAAACACCGCTCGAACCATGTTCTAACCACGCTCGAACAATGTTTTAACCACGCTCGAACCACGCTCGGCGACAGGTTCCAGCGCTGTCGCCTCGCTACAACAGGACTTTACCAAACCACAACACAAGACGATTAATCACGACGCATATGTAAATGGCTGATGCAATGTCAGGCCATATTACCGTTGCGATTCCAATGAAAAACCCAAAGACGCACAACTACAAGTTTCTCTTACACGCATTTCTAGCTCCTAGCACGGCCATCCTGACCATAACACGACCTCGTGAAATTCCATAAAAATAAATCATTTTATTCATAAATCAAATCATTATCAAATAGAACTTAATATTACCATTTCAATTTTTCATACAACTTTATCAATTACAACTACCAGATTTTAGTTTCAACTTTAAATCACTTACAAACTTTAAACTCAAATCTTTGTTTCATTCTTAAACAATTCATTTTTAAATTAATTTATTTCTCTTATAGTTCTTTTCATTATCATAAACCCAACTGGTTTCACTTTCCATTATCTTATGCGCCACACGCCATGATCAAAACATTTGTTTTGCACTTGTGCTTGCATTATGACAAATTCTTTCAAATTTTATAATCAGCCCTTCAGGCATCCATACTGTCTCTTTCAACAGTTTCAATTGTGTCAGAACTGTCTCTTTCAACAGTTTCTTTTTCATTCATTTCATTACTGTCTCTTTCAACAGTTTCCTTTTCACTATCATTTAAGGCCTCTTCACTACTTTCTAATTCAACTGGTATATACTCCTCTGGCAATTTTCTTATATCTTCGTGAGCATACTTATATTTTCTATTATTTTTCAATGATCTAAGGATATATCTATCTCCGTCTAACAATTCGGCTATTTGTAAAGGGCCTCTAAACTTTGGACTTAATTTTGTTTGATGCCTCTCTTCTTTTTTTAACAACACAAAATCTCCTACTTTGTATCCAACAACCTTAGCCTTGGTTTTATCAAAGTGGTCTTTACTATATGCTGCAGCTGCTGATATATTTTGCACCGCTCGAGCTCTTGATTCTACCAAATCAACCTCTTGTGTCATGTCACATGGTGGAAGCAACCCCAACGGACGAGCAGCCTTTCCAATAAACAATTCCAAAGGACTTGCCTTTGTCACTCGACTTACTGTACAATTTAAGGCTAACTGTACCTCGCCCAATGCGTCTTGCCAAGATCTGTTGCTAGTCTCAACTGCCGTTAGTAAGTTTTTCAAGGTGCTCCACCTGACCGTTGGCCCTACTTGCACCTGTCGCAATTAAATGCAAATTTATTTTTTGTTGAGAACAAAACTCACTAAATTTGGAGCTGGCAAAGCACCTATCCTGGTCTGCTATTACGCGGTTTGGTACTCCAAACAAAGATACAGCCGATTTCACAGCACCTATATAACTGTCAGCATCAATATTGAGTGTGTGTGTTAAATAAACAAATTTAGTAAAAGCGTCTACCTGGACAATGACATACTCTTTTTTGTCAGACTTGCCACTCAACTTCCTAGTTATATCTATGTGTATCGTGTGCCAAGTTGTGTCAATTTTCGGTATTGGATGAAGTCTAGCCTGGATTTTACCTGATGATGACTTTGACATTTTGCAAGTAATATAGTTTTCAACAAACTTTCGTATTTTCGGTATTGGATGAAATCTAGCCTGGATTTTACCTGATGATGACTTTGACATTTTGCAAGTAATATAGTTTTCAACAAACTTTCGTATGTACTTAGACATATGATCGAACCAATAATAATCATAGGCCTTATCTAATGTCTTCTCCCAACCTAAGTGCATCTGATTTATTACAGACCATCTAAATGCTCTTGGAATAATTGGCAAGGAACGAGTTCTACCATTTCTCTGAATCTTCCGAAAAATTATTCCTGCTGTTATCTCGTAAGTTCTTGCAATGTCCTCGGGAAGAGAATTATCTTTTAATTTATTCACAATATCAATAATATCGGGATCCTCATACTGGCCATCGGGGGTGACAAAAGCCGGACACTCTATCGATTCTTCATGCATGGGGATTTGGTAATATCCACTTGCCATATATAAACATGTGAAATATTTAGCTCCATGAAGTCTAGCTATTTTATCTGATATAAGAGGTGGAGGATATGTGTCTGAAACTGTATTAGCATTCAATTCACGGTAATCAACGCACAAACGTTAAGAACCATCCTTTTTGTTCACTAACATCATAGGGCTTGCATAGGGTGAACAACTTGCCCTTATGACTTTGCATTCTAACAACTCTTTAATCTTGTCGCGCACCAACTCTCTTTCATTTGGGCTAAGTCTGTATGTTCTTCTCTGAACAACTTTTCTGGGGTCTACTAATTTAATTTTCATTTCACCCGCACTGACTCTAGAAGAAGGAATCCCGTTTGTAAAATTCTTGGAGTAATTTTCCAATAACTTGTTTAATTCATCCTCATCTTCACCGACAAAATCAGTATTCACTTTAGACAATGTATCGTTATTTGAACAACAGTTTACAATTTTTGATCGGGCAATTTCAAATTTCCCGAGTGTCATAATGACTTGAAAACCCTGCGATAATATTTCTCGGTTAATAACAACTTCGTTCTTCAAATATTCATCGCCCAGAACATGGAATAACATTTCAATATAATGGTTGTTAATTAATTTACTACAAATGCTGCCTTTGCCAATACCCTCTAGTAATACTACATTGTTAATTCTTTCACCAACTAACTTAGCACTTATCTTTTGTTGAATCAAAGAACATTCTCTTACACTCTCTTCACCTGATACGTATCCTTGGCCTTGTCCGTTTTGGGCTTACTGCAATGAGTTGAAATGTGTCCAACTTCGCCACACTTGAAACAGGTTACATTTGACTGCTGTTGTCGATCAAACACGCTCTTGCCACTATGCTCTGCAGCACGGGGAGCAAAACTACGTTGCTGCCTAGCTCTACAGTCAGCCATCTTGTGACCCAGTTTTCCATAAAAATGACAATTGATGGTTGAAAATTTCTGCCGTTTTATGTCGGTTGAAGCTGTTTCTCCTTGTAAAGATTTCTTCCGTTTGTTGAATGTAAAAGCTTTAAGCTGTGTATCCACACTCAAATTTGTATGACAAACGCGTTGCGTTTGAAGCAAATTTGAACGTGGATAGTGTTGATTGCAGTAATTTTCGTGTTTGAAGTGCGCGTTTGACGAAAATAGAAATGCTTCTATCTTCGACGTGTTGAATAAATTTGTTTGACAATGGATAGTAGTGTTTGAACGAACATCATTTTTAAAAGCGAGTTGCAGAGAGAGCACGTGGGCAAAATGGATAAGAAATTTATGGAAGAGTTCATTGATTCCTTTAGAAATGAGACCACATTGTGGCAAAATAAATGTGAGGACTATAAAAACAAAAATCTAAGGAATAAAGCGTGGGAAAATCTTGCCATCAAGGCCACGATTTTATTACTTTCCGCGTCCATGCTCACCGCTAAACAAATTTTTACAAATGATATTTGTCAAACGCTGTTGGACTATGGATACGCAAACTGATTTGTGTTTGACAAACGCGTTTGTCATACAAATTTGAGTGTGGATACACAGCTTTAAGCTCGGTCTGTTGTTCACTACTGGTGCGCACGTTTGAAGTAAAGGTTAGACGTTGCAATCTGGTATCAATATGAGCCAACTGAACAAGCGTCACAGAAACAGCAATCTCCTCCACATACATATTACGCCATTTATTGATGAGTGCCGTCACCATGCGACTTGCATAATTGGAGAGACAATCTCCGTCGGTCGGGCTAGTTGATAACATAGTCAAAAACATAGCAGCCGGTGTCTCCACGCTGGCAAAACGCTAAACAAAAAGTTCCTTGAACTCAGCCCAATTTATTTCGGGATAACATATTTGCGAAAGCCACTGCGATGCACTGCTTTTCAACGCTGCACTCAAAGCCATCACCAACGCACTGCCTTGTATGGTATTTTCAGCTAATATTATATTTACTGTGGCGCACCACGCGGACGCGTCGGCGCCAACAAGATCTCCGTTAAATTTCGGTAACACTTCTGTCTTATTATTTGTTGTTTCGGATGGCACAGATTTTAGTGCTTTAACAAGTTCAATTAAATTTTTGTTTTGCATTTCCATTAACACTTGCCATGGATCATTTGGCATATTCGGCAGCGAGCCCAATCCCACTTCTGATGTTGCAGCATCGCTTGTATTGTTGTTGGTGGTCATTGTTTAGCGCAGCGAGTTTCGTGTGCATCCAGATCAGCGTGACCGCGCCGGACCAAACGAGAAATACCAATTTGGCCTCAAAAATATACTATAAAATACTATTTCATATTTTACAAAATACCACTATAAATACCATAACAAATAAATCGCCTGGAAATTCAAATTATAATATGTAAAAATAATAACTGACTTATTATATATAGAAAAAATAAGTGTTTTCCCATTGCAAAAAATGTTTGTTGTTTATTTCATTTTAAAAAATTAATAATATTAATATTAATAATATTTCATTCCAACATAAAACTATAACAATATGCATTCGTATTCAATTCCATATTCCAATATATATTTAAAGTCTTAAAATTAATTAAGTGCTTAAAATTCATATTGTAACATTTTCTTAAAATAAAATAATAGAGGAACTTCTTTGTCCAGTCATCGAGTAACATGTTCTTAAAATAAAATAATAAAGGAACTTCTTTGTCGAGTCTTGTAAGTTTCTCTTAAGATCAGAATATTACATTTAATTATATTTACTAGCCTTCTTCGTCAGAGCATCTTAAATTAAATTTGTTGAGATCTTTACATAACATTTGTTGATTGGGCTTAAAATTATTGCACCCATTTTCGCGCATTTTTTTTGGTGCGTTTGCAGTAAAACCCTTGCGCAATGGCACTATCGGGAAACGCATGCTTGATCACATCGCTAATATGGTCCATTACTCTCATTGATATGTTGTGTTCAGCAATCGCTGCAGCAAACATAATTTCTGCCTTTTTGATAGAGGTAGCTAGAGTGTTGTCCGACTCTTTAAAAAACGATTGAATCTGAAAAAAGAATAGTTATTATCTACATATAATTTAAAAGCATATAAAGAACTCACCTTTGATTTTCCACAGAAGTATTTCATATTATCTTTATGTTTTTGTGTAGCCGCGTGCTGCTAAAGTGACGCCAGCCTACTCAAAATGTCAGTCTGACACGCTTTGCAGTGCGCATCCATATTATTTGCGCTCCTGCCCAGCCATTTTTCATTTTCCGGCATAGTCTCCCACTCAGCTCTATATTTTTGCTTATTGCTCATGTTTTCTATTTATTTGTTTTAAAATTAAGCAAGTCTTCAGCATTAAGCATTCGAGTCATTAAGACTTAAAGTGTGACCAAACCGAAAATACCATATAATACCATAAAATCTAAGAAAAATGTTACTAAATACCTATATACCATTAAAATACTTTTGAGCAAAATCAGAGCTGATAAAATACCAAAAAGTATTTAAAATACCATATTCGGTCACGCTGATCCATAAACGACTGCCTTCCTAACTCCCTGAGTTCATCTAATTATATAGTGCTTAGCAATCAGTTTATTTATTTAGTTTATTTATTTATTCGATTTAATATTTTATTAAGTAGTTCTTGATTAGGGCAATTATTATTATTATTATCTGGGTTAACATTATTTATAGCTGGGATAGGAGCTAATTTTGAGTTTGATTTAAAAAAGATTATTGCTTTATTTACTTTAAGTCAGTTGGTATAGATAAGAATTTCATCCATAGGATTTTATAATTAGCTATATTTCATTTATAAACTCATGCTTGTAGTGTGTACAGTGTAAAACGGATAATAAAGAAATCCCTCGAGAACCACAATTTAACACAACTGACTGTCCCCCGGTGAACTCCAACGGTTTTACTTGTATTAGACTAATTTGACCTTCACCAAAGAGTCCCAATACTAGCGCCAACAGTAATAGAAGTCACAATTGCACAAACGACTCAAACGATAGCTTTCAGGGAAAATAAATCGTTTGAATCGTTTGACCTTCTATTATTGTTAGCGCTAGTATTGGGACTAGTCAGGGGAAATAAATAAATTATAGCTTTTTGACTAAAAAACAAAATTCTATAAAAATTTTAGATCAGTTATGTGTGTGTGTGCAATACGATACGATAAATATTGCGGGAGAAAATCAATTTTTATTGAATACTAAATTTGGTAGCTCAGTAGTTACTGAGATCTCTGCACTCTTACGGACGGACAGACAGAGAGACGGATATAGCTATATCAATTTCTCTTCTCATGCTGATCAAGAATATATATGCTTTTCCTTCTGCCTGTTACATACATTTTGGCGACTTTAATATAATATTTCAGCCTATGGATGCATGGTATAAAAAGACATGTTTCTGTTAAACTGGCAAGCATTATTATTGCAAAATTCTTTTTTTAAACTTTTTATTTATATTTATTTTACCCTTGCAGAGGGTATATATAGGGTAAAATAGGTCAGATGTTTGTAACACAGAGAAGGGATCGTTTCCGACCCCATAAAGTGTATATAGTAATATATCCGCCACTCCATCCTCCCACACCACTTAACCCCCCCTTTGTTTTTAGTGTAGAAAACAGCGGATGTTTACCGCAACTGAAACCAAACAAATATTCTATAAACAACTGTCCTCAAAATTTTCCAAGCGTAAGAACGCTTAGTAGGCAAAAATCAATAAGCCAATAAAAATCCAGATCCCTTGTCACCAGACCAAAAGCTTTCCAAGCGTGAGAACGCTTAATAGTCAAAAATCAATAAACCAATCAAAATCCAGATCCCTTGTCACCAGATCAAAAGCTCCCAATACTAACATAAAAAGCTTTTGATACCGAACTTTAATTATATCTTCATGAATAATGATAAGTTAGTTCCTAAGATACTCTGTTCAAATAAAGATCTTTTGATCCATAATTTTTTTTAATAAAGAAAAGAAGTGGATATTTAATTGGCGCAGTCGGTAGGATCGGTCAAAGTGAACTTGTTATTCTATCCGTGTGACACATAGAATTATTATCCGTGCGTTACATAGAATTAGTGAATACTCACTATAAAACTCCGATCCGACATCAAGAACTTACGTGAACGCTCAAAAGTCTACAACAGTGAAAAATATTTACGCCAACTGTGTGCGGAAATATCAACTGTGTGTTACAACCATAAACTCCAATTGTGGAACAAAAAACGCCAACTTGTGTGTGAACAAAACTAAGCACCACTAAAAAAAAAAAATACAAAATGGCCTTAGAACTCACCGAAGCCCACCTCAGTCAAGCACTGTCTTCGTTAAGACAGGTGGCACACTATGATGGAACACCCGAGAATCTGACATCATTCATAAGGAGGATGGATTTCATTATGCACTTATATCCAACCCATGATATTAGGCAACATAACATATTGTTCAGCGCAATCGAGATGCAGCTCACTGGAGAAGCACAACGACTCTCGCAAATTGGACAAGCCAACACCTGGCCGGAACTAAGAGCATTCCTCATCAATGAATTGAAGACGCAGACCCCATGTGAGGAACTTCTTCGACGTCTCTACAACACCAACTATACAGGAAACCTTCGTAAGTTTGTGACTGAATTAGAAGATAAATCTTATATTATCACAAACAAACTAAGTTTGGAAAACGATGCAAATAACACTACTCTTTATACAAATGCTTTAAATAACACTATAAAAGATGTAATAAACAAAAAATTACCCGATAGATTATTTATGACGTTAGCTAGACATAATATAACCACAGTTAGCAAACTGAAACAAGTAGCTCAAAGAGAAGGGTTATACGAGAATAGTACAACAGAAATCAGAAAATCGTATCAAAGCCAAATTCAAAACCAAAAAAGTGGAAAATCTTTTGTACCCAATAGTACAACTCCGTCTCAACCAAAACAATCTAATACAACACAAAACCAACAACTTTTCCAAGAATTTCAACAAAAATTAAATATTGACAGGGCTAAAAATCCAATGAATTATCAACAGCAAAATAGGTACCCAAAAGATAATGTAGCAAACCAGCCTACAAAAAGGCAAAGAGAAAGTAATAGTGGAATTAGCAGAATGGACACGTCAGAAAATTTTCGTTTTAATGCCTCGGAACAATCGGAAGAAGAGATAGAGACAGGTCCTTCATCATAATAACAATGAACAATAAACCTCTGAGATGTGTAGTCGACTCAGGATCTTCAATAAATATAATGTCCGAGAACTTTTTTAATTTCAAAACCCATTTAGGAGATTCCAAAATTCACCTGATTAAAGGAGCAGTAGAATTAAAAGAAATCATTTTTCTTGCTCCCAACAAACTTTGTCCAACAGAACAAAAATTTTATATCCATAAATTTTCAAATAAATACGACATGTTGATAGGCAGAACTTTCCTAAAAGCCTGCAAAGCCCAAATAAACTATGAAGAAGAATACGTAAAACTAGGAAACTATACATTTTATCTCAAAAATATTGAAGAAATAGAAGAAGAATACAACATAGAATGTTTCGACCCACCCACAGAGAGGGACCCGGATACAAATTATGCGATTGAAAATGAAATAATAGAAAGCAATGAGTATATTGTATATTGTACGAATTCAGTGACATTCAGTACCGCGAAGGTGAAAATTTGACTTTCACGAGTACAATAAAGCACTCTATTCATACAAAGCATGAGGACCCAATTTATAAACGTCCATACAAATATCCCCAAATATTTGATATAGAAATCAACAAACAAATAAACGAAATGATCAAACAGGGCATCATTCGAAAATCGAACTCACCCTACTGTTCACCCATTTGGATCGTTCCAAAAAAAGGAGATGCTTCCAACAAACAAAAATTCAGATTAGTCGTTGACTACCGAAATTTAAATGAAGTTACAATAGATGACAAATTCCCAATTCCAGTCATGGATGAAATTCTTGACAAACTGGGAAAATGCCAATACTTTACCACCATTGATTTAGCTAAGGGATTTCACCAAATTCAAATGGATCCTGAATCTATTGCAAAAACAGCTTTCTCAAATAAACATGGCCATTACGAATACACACGTATGTCATTTGGTCTTAAAAATGCCCCAGCAACATTCCAAAAATGCATGAATAATCTTTTGGAAGACATTATTTATAAGGATTGCCTTGTTTATCTGGATGACATTATAGTGTACTCCACTTCATTGGAGGAAAACATACTATCACTCAGAAAGGTATTTAAAACTCGACAAATGCGAATTTATGAAAAAAGAAACAGAATTCCTTGGTCATATTATAACAACAGAAGGTATAAAACCTAACCCAAATAAAGTAAAAGCAATTCAAAATTATCCGATCCCTAAAACCCCAAAAGAAATAAAATCATTCTTAGGATTATGTGGATTCTTCCGGAAATTCGTACCAAACTTTGCACATATTGCAAAACCTTTAACACTTGGATTAAAGAAAGGAGCTAAAATTAATATAAATGACCCACATTATATTTCATCCTTTGAAAAATTAAAATGTCTTCTTATGAACGACCCCATACTTGCATATCCCGATTTCAAAAAACCATTTTTCCTAACCACAGATGCTAGCAATAAAGCTTTAGGTGCGTTCATCTCACAAGACCATAGACCTATTTCTTACGCAAGCAGAACGTTGAACGAACATGAGATCAATTATTCAGCTATAGAAAAGGAATTACTAGCAATAGTCTGGGCAACAAAGTATTTCAGACCATACCTTTTCGGTAGAAAGTTTGAAATTCTAAGCGACCATAAGCCTTTAGTATGGCTCAACAATATAAAAGAACCAAATATGAAACTTCAACGATGGAAAATAAAATTAAATTAGTTTGATTACAAAATTAAATATTTACCCGGCAAAGAAAATCACGTAGCAGATGCCCTTTCCAGAATTAAAACAGATGAAAACCTTTTAGGATCAATAGACAGCACCGCAGCTACAATACATACTGCTCATGAGGATTATGGAAACTACATTCCAATAGTAGAAAAACCTATTAATTATTTCAATAGGCAAATAGAATTCATTAGAGGTTCAGAAGACAAAGCGGAAACAACAACTTATTTTTATAAATCCAACATAAAAATAACATACAAAGAAATGACCAATGCTTACGCGAAAGATATAATTAAAAGATATCTTTTCATAATGAGCAAGATTATCCTATATTTCAACAAGCCTTTATTGAAATAATACGATCAAACACAAATACAAAAACCTCGAAATCAAGTATTAAGTTAGAGGACCTTCAAACGTTTGCACAATTCAAAGAAATAATCCTAAAACAACATAAAGAATTATTACATCCAGGAATCGAAAAAACCATTAATTTGTTTAAAGAAAAATATTATTTCCCCGATTTTCAAAACCTAATCCAAAACATTATTAACGAATGTTCAGTATGCAATAATGCTAAGACAGAAAATAGAAATACAAAACTAACTTTTGAAATAACACCAGAAAATTTTAATATCGACATTTACTCCAAATTTGCAACACTTGTAGAAGTAAAGTCTAGAGATTGGTTAGAAGCCAAGAGAGCAATTATGAAAGTATTCACTGAAATGGGCAAACCAATAGAAATAAAATCAGACAAAGATTCAGCATTTCTGTGTAAAGCACTAAAAAATTGGCTACAAGAAGAAAATGTAAAGTTAGAAATCACAACAAGTAAAAACGGCATATCAGACATAGAAAGATTCCATAAAACAGTAAATGGAAAACTCAGAATTATAAATAGTAAAAATGACATCGAAGATAAATTAATCAAATTTGAAAAAATTCTCTACATATACAACCATAAGACAAGACACAAAACAAATAACCGAACACCAGCTGACATTTTTATCTATGCAGGATCACCCGACTATAGTACCCAAACGAATAAAATATATCAAATAAACAATTTAAATAAAGATAGACACGACTTCGAAATCGATACGAGATTTAAACAAGCACCATTAGTAAAGTCAAAAACAACAAATCCATTCAAAAAGACAGGAGAAATAAATCAATTAGATGAGAAACATTTTGAAGAAAGAAATAGAGGAGAAAAGGTCACACACTACAAATCAAAATTCAAAAAGAAAAAGAAAGTTAATAAAAGCAAATACAACAATTGATTAATTACAGGTCAACAACTCAAGATGATTTTTTTGTGCATTATGCTATCCTTAATATTAAAATCAACATGCAGTCAATCCATTGACATAAACCCAGTAAAATCACCAAACGGTTACATATAACAATTTAATGCAACAAGCACAGGAATTTAAAGACATAATCCATATTCAATACCTAACAGAAAAACTAAGTAGGGAAATTAATGGAATACAAATTGTAAAACGTAACAAGCGAGGACTAATTAACGGAATTGGTTCAATATACAAATATCTTTTTGGTACTCTTGATCAAGACGATAAAGACGAATTAGAAGAAAAAATAAATAATCTTGAAAGCAATAGTGTAAAAGCAAACGAACTAAATTACGTAATAGAAACTATTAACAAAGGTTTAGAAGTATTAAACAACCTCAAAGAAGAAAAAGAAAAATCAGTAAAATTAGAAGTTCTAATCTTTAATTTTGAGCATTTCACAGAATACATTGAAGACATAGAAATGGGCATGCAGCTCACTAGACTAGGAATTTTCAGCCCAAAACTTTTAAAACATAATCACCTAAGTCATGTTAATTCGGAAAAACTATTGAATTCAAAAACATCCACCTGGCTTAAACCAAATTCAAATGAGATATTTATCATTTCAAACATTCCTCAAGAAATAGTAAAAACCCCTATCTTTGAGATACTTCCTTATCCAGATGAAATCAAAAATATTTTGACAGAAAATTCATACGATAAATACTATTTTAACAACAACACTTTGTTCAATAAAAATACAAAACAAATAGAAACTAATGAATGTATAATAGGGATTTTAAATCAAACCCCAACCACTTATAAATACACTAAGACATATAAGAATTTTCAAACTAATTACATTGAACCAAACATAATCGTAACATGGAATTTACCAAAAACTAAACTTAATCAAAATTGCGTAAACAACGACTTAGTAATAGAAGGCAATAACATAATAAAAATTTACGATTGTGCCTTACAACTAAACGAAATATCAATAATAAATTCATTGCTTGACTATAGCCAAAGCATTTATGTAACAAACAATATCACCAGGTTAGAACCGATTTCCTTTATCCAAACAAAAGAAATAATTAACGAACACACGAAATATTATACTGTATTTCACACTATTACATTAACCACTTTTATACTTACTATAATAAGTTTGATTGCGTACTTAATCTATAAGTTTAAGGCAATGCCACAAGAATTAATAATTAAGCATTTTCGATCAAATAACAAATGTGACCCCACAGAAATAATCGAAACCCCAATTGTTAGAAAAAATTGAGTCCCAAATTATAAACAAAATTGATACTCAACTCATTACAGCTGAGAAAAACAGGCTATTTTCTACGTGATTTGGGAGTAATATATCCGCAACTCCATCCACCCACACCACTTAACCCCCCCTTTGTTTTTAGTCTAGAAAACAGCGGATGTTTACCGCAACTGAAACCAAACAAATATTCTATAAACAACTGTCCCCAAAAGTTTCCAAGCGTGAGAACGCTTAGTAGGCAAAAATCAATAAGCCAATAAAAATCCAGATCCCTTGTCACCAGACCAAAAGCTTTCCAAGCGTGAGAACGCTTAATAGGCAAAAATCAATAAACCAATCAAAATCCAGATCCCTTGTCACCAGATCAAAAGCTCCCAATACTAACATAAAAAGCTTTTGATACCGAACTTTAATTATATCTTCATGAATAATGATAAGTTAGTTCCTAAGATACTCTCTTCGAATAAAGATCTTTTGATCCATAATTTTTTTTAATAAAGAAAAGAAGTGGATATTTAATTAAATATTCTTGATCAGCAAGAGAAGACGAGTTGATATAGCTCCCAGGCACAAATCTGGCTCCCATACAAATACAAACGTAAATGCGAATAACTTCTCTATTTTTTTAACATTTTGAACATCCAAACTGATTGCACACATAAATATAAAGGCATTACATCATATGCGTGAATCAAATCTCTTCAAATCTCGTTCGCGACATAAGTATTTTTTGGATTTTTTTTTGTTTATTAAACGAATAGACGTAAGTTCGAATCCCACGAAAGTCGATGACAAATTTTTTAGTGTATTTAAAATATTTCTTTATTGCATTAACACAACAAATTCAGGGCATATTTTTAAGGTCAATATTAAAAGATTATCCAACTGCCGATCTTTTAATTCATTTAATTTGATTGTAAATTGTCTTGGCACGCTTACTATTAGTCGATTGGCTGGCCCGATCAATGGAGGTGCGGTGGTTTAGTGGATAGAGGACTTGCGTATAAAACGAAAGGTGCGGGTTATAGGATATTTCTTTATTCTATAACACAGCTTTTTTGATATTTTGTGACGATATATAAATCTATCGACACAACACCTATCGATAGCGATAACGCTCAATGAAGAGCAGTGCTTATTAGTATTATTATTAGTATTAAGTTCATATGATTATTAGTATTAAGTTCATGAACTGGGTCTGACCCGATAAGTAGAACTAGTTCTTCTTTTCTTTGCAGCGCCACCTAGCCTGGCCAACCACTCGCCGCTCACTCGTTTCGCCGATCATGCTCTTCGCTTTGGCCGTCATGCTCTTCGCTTTCGCCGCTCTTGCTCTTCGCCTTCGCCGCTCATGCTCTTCGCCGGCGCTTTCTAGAAAAGCCCAAAAGGTAACGGTGATCGGGCTGACGCCACGCGCCGGCGCCACGTACATTCGGCGCGAGCGCCAAGTGTGGAGAATATCTCCAGTGCTAGACGTTAGCGGGTCAGAGTATGGCAAAAATATATATATGTCTATAAGAAGAAAAAAAAGGAAAGGAAGTGAATATATATACAATAAATAAAAGTGGAACAAAATTAAATAAAAAAAAAAAATATGAAGGAAACCGAGGTGTGAGAATTTATTTGTTGGCCACACGGTGGACTTTCAAGTCCTTTAGTCGAGTGTTCGGAGGACCCGAATAGCGGGCTAGTGTATCAAAGTGAAAGTGCTTAGTCGGCCATGCCGAACCACAATCCTGGTCAATGTGCTGTCCCACTAACCCATGCCCAGTATTTAGTCCATGTGTGGCAGGATTCCGGGTCAATCCCTTGCCTGGCCCGCTGGATCCATCTCCCCCCGCCTCAATATAAAGGTATATTAAGTAGTATATCCCGGTCCTTTGTGGTTGCTAGGTCAATCCTCGGCTAGAGATCGAGCCCGTAGTATCAATCGACCAGTAGATATCAAACATCATTCCCATCCTCAGTCGACCCGCAATTATCCCTGTCCGGGTCAATCCCTATGAGATACCTATTGTCATGTCCCTCCTCAGGCCTCAGACCCCCATCTCGGCTAGAAGCTAACCCATATGTGTATCGTATTTATGCCGTCTTGCATGTATCCTTCCCTTTTTCAGTATATCCGATCTGGAATCAACAATCTTCCAATAATCTCAAGTTTCGGTATCTTTACAAATATTTTTGTAATGAGGCCCTGGGAAGACTGAGATATATACCCCAGCTGAAAAATACTTCCTTCCAGCAGGGACCCGAGATTTTAGATAACATTATATATTTTTTTTTTTTACATAAATATAATTTGATTGAAGGAGACTAACATCTGTGTGGATTAAAAACCCACCTTAACCAAAGATTGACCCAAAACACATTTTTTTTATAATTCGGCAGTAGACGAATATTTAATATTCCCGCGAATTATTTATCGTATCCCTTCACTTTCATTTTTTTTGTGTATCAGACGATCCTGCATAAGGATTGGTCAAACAACCCATCAAAAATATAATATAGTGTCCTCGTTTTTTTTTAGGTGCGGTTGCCACTGACCCCTACGTCCTAAGATAACAACGTCTCAGTTAGTCTACGGTAGAACCCACGCGAAGAGCTTTGGTATAACCCATTAAGCGGTAGATTCAAAAGGCAAGCCCAGTAGAACCAACGACAGAACCCCCAGATTACAATCAGTCACCGATAGGACTCTCGCTAGGACCCTTGATAGAATTCGAAACGCAATAGGATCAACGGCAAGCACTGTGGAATCAACGACAGAACCCAAAATCATAGTTAGTCATCGATAGAACTCTCGCTAGGACCTTCGATATAACCATTAGCAGTAAAATCAAAGATCACAAGCTCAGTAGAATCAACGACAGAACCCAATGGCTCAGTTAGTCATCGATAGAACTCCCGCTAGGACCGTGGATATAACTTATTTATCAGTGGAATCTACACCACCAGCACGGTAGAATCACCGACAGAACCCAAAGTTAGTATTTTAAGTTAATTTCAAACCCAGAGCACATGGTTCCTTTTGACTATTCATTTGCACTAAAATATTGCCCACGCTGTATCACTGCCGGTCCGGCGGGGAAATTTCTCTCGACACGGTGAGCCCTTCGCATCGACGAACCTATCCACTCCTCTTCTCAGGTCACGTGTCCAGACATCGACGATATATAAAAGCAAGTCAACATCGAGAGAGTCTAACCTACGCCACCGTCGAGTGAACATCGGAGTTGTCCCGCCTACACAAAGTCAAAGGACACGGGACTAAACCTCAAGGATAATCATCTGGCCTCTAAGGATCATCATCGCTTCAAGGATAATCACCTCGTATCCAAGGAGCATCATCAGACAACGCAAAGATTAACCGTATCAAGGATCCTCCTGTCATATCCAAGGATCATCGATCGATAACACCAGTCAAGGATAGTCATCGCAAGGAGTGTTGCTTAGCATCGCTAGGATCATCGCTTGATGTTACAGTTCAAGGACGACCAACAAGCATCGCAAGGAGCCTCACTCAGCAACGCCAAGACCATCGCTTGATAATTCAAGGATCATCTCAGACCAACCTAAGCTGTCGACTGTGAGCTCAGGATCAGCGTAGCACCGTAAAGTATTCATTCAACATTCCAAAAGCCAAGGACCATCCGACCAACCAACATGGGTGTTAAATGGATTAGTTATCGACGCAAAGGAGAGCTGGAAGCTTTCATCAACGAGTTCGGATTGACCCCAGGAGGAACAGTGGAGGAAATGAGAACCCGATTCGCTAGTTTCGCTTCACGAGAAGACCACCCCCCAGAGATACTTTATCGCTTGGCAACCCTGGAAGGACAATACGGAGCTGTGGCCACTACAGACAAGGGACTCGAAGTGAAAGCCCGATCTCGACCAGTCTCTCCGGCTAGCGTCAGCGATACCCCGAAGGAAGTACACATGGAGTCACTTCGCGACTTTCTGCCCGAAGCCAAACCATTGGCACTGACGTCCTCCTTGTCCAAGTCAACGGACCTTATCCTGGAAGTACCAGAGAAGAACAGGACACCACCCATGGAGCACCGCCCACCGCATACAATGAATCAGGCGTTGATGGCGGAAAAGATATCCAAATGGGGTATCTCTTTTGATGGCACAGCAGATCCGTTATATTTCTTGGAGAAGCTGGAAGTCCGTGCGGCCACCTACGACATCGATTTGGAGTCACTGACCAACATGATGCCACTTCTATTCTCCGGAAGAGCCGAAGGATGGTGGCCAAAGTGTGGCCTGCTAAACGTGACCTGGGGTGAATTCAAAGAAGAATTCCTGGATTTCTTTTTGCCACCCAGGTATTTCGAAAAGTCGGCAGGAGTATTCGGAACCCTTCAAGCAATACTTGATCGAGCTACGACTCATGATGCGTCGAGCGAACTACTCCCCAATGCAGGAGCTCGAGAGGATCTACGAAAATCTACAGCCGGATTACCAACTGTATACCCGGCGCATCGACTTCAGGAGCTTAGCAGAGCTCACTAGACTGGTGATCAACTACGAAATCATAAAGAACGGAAGAAAGGAATGTACCAACCAGCGTTTACTATTCTGCTGGGAATGCGGAAAACGAGATGTCCGCACCTTCGAATGTTGTCGCCGTTCGGGAAACGGCGCGCGCCTTCACTTGTCCGAGGGTCAATAAATATGCTTCGGTTCGACAAGGGTCGTGTTCTAGCCCAAGTCAAACTGAATGGAACGACTGCTGTCGCAACGCTGGACACTGTTGCAACCCGATGCTTCATCAGTGAACACTTAGCTTCACAAGTGACATCGACAGCAAGCCTGACCAGAGTCAGTGCCCACATCAACCTAGCAGACGGATCACTCAAGGAGATCACTCAAGCACTACTAATCAAGTTGGAATTGGGTGCAAGAGTCGCTGAGGTACCTTTGCTCATCATGCCTAATTTGATGGACCAACTACTACTCGGAACGGACTTCCTGAAGAAAATCGGAACGACGATCGAATGTGGAGGCTACCGACTAACTCTGGAAGACTTCGTCTCATCGAGAAATATATCTGTTAAGCTACAAGAACCTAAGAAGCCTACCACAACGGAAGAAAACATATCCCGAAGTCCTCCCTTGCCTCAACCTTGTGCCCAAGCTATCAGCAAAAACCCCTTTAGGAAACCGTCAGTGACTGAAGATCCCGCGAGGAGCATCACTAGCCCCACTACAGTTACATCGGAGATAGCTCCTCTAGCCATTGTATCCTCTGCATTGGAGCTACCTGATTCCGAGCCAGATGACATCTTCGACCCCGTTGTCACAGCCTTTCTCGCCGAAGAACTACCCAAGTTCGACGGATTGGAAGGAGTAACACAGATTGCCGAACATGTCATCACGCTAAAAGGTGACCACACAATGA
This sequence comes from Drosophila sp. 14030-0761.01, assembly GCA_018150735.1. NCBI lineage: Eukaryota > Metazoa > Arthropoda > Insecta > Diptera > Drosophilidae > Drosophila > Drosophila sp. 14030-0761.01. The sequence goes on from JAECWO010000050.1 coordinate 257,102, forward strand.
AGCAAAGGTATTACCCAAGGAACCCATCCCAACAGAAGGTCATCAACGAAACCGTAGACCAACTCCTGAAGGAAGATCGGATCGAACCATCGAAGAGTCCCCACAGTGTTCCCATAGTACTTGTAGGCCAGAAGACAGGAGATACGCGCATGTGTATCGACTTTCGGCAACTGAATGAATATTCCATTCGAGATGCCTACCCCCTGCCACGGATCAATCACATCCTAGAGAAGCTTCGTGAAGCTAAGTTCATTTCTACACTGGATCTCAAAAGTGGGTTTTTGGCAAATTCCCCTTGCCAAGGAAAGTCGTGCCTGCACAGCCTTCACCGTACCCGGACGTGGGTTGTTCCAATGGAAGGTGATGCCATTTGGACTTCATTCCGCATCGGCGACCTTTCAACGCACATTGGATAGTGTCATCGGACCGGAGATGGAACCCCATGCCTTTGCCTATTTGGATGACATCGTTGTCATCGGGAAAACTCTGGAAGAACACATAGTCAACCTACGCGAAGTATTTCGACGCCTTCGAGAAGCCAATCTCCGGATCAACCAAGCAAAATGTCGATTTTTCAAACGAAGACTACAGTTCTTGGGACACGTCGTCAGTTGACAAGGAATTCACGCGGATCCGGACAAAGTTGCTGCTGTCAGAGAACTAGCACCCCCTACAAATATCCATCAACTAAGAAATTGTCTTGGATTAGCATCATGGTATCGCAGATTTGTTCCCGATTTCTCTAGGATCGTTCCACCCATCACCTCGCTGCTGTAGAAGAATGGCAAGTGGAATTGGGGCAAAGGTCAACAGGAAGCCTTCGAGGAACTCAAGAACCGTCTGACGACTGCTCCTGTTCTCGCTTGTCCAGATTTTCAAGAGAAGTTCTGTTTGCAAACCGATGCCAGCGACTATGGTTTGGGAGCGGTACTTACTCAACGCTTAGAAGGCACCGAAAGAGTCATCGCATACGCTAGCCGATGACTAAGCCCTCCCCATGTTAATTACTCGCCAACCGAGAAGGATTGCCTTGCGATAGTCTGGGCTATCCGAAAGCTACGATGTTATCTGGAAGGTTATAAATTCGACGTAATCACGGATCATTTGGCCCTGAAATTCTATTGAAAATCCCACTGGTCGCATCGCTCGCTGGGCTTTGGAGCTCCAGCAGTACGAGTTCGACATCCAATATCGACGAGGAAAACTCAACGTAGTGGCGGACACCCTGTCCCGTCAACCATTGGAAACTTTGCAAACTATCCGAGACGCAGAACTCAGATGTACTTGGTGGCAGAAGCTCAAGCAACAAGTAGAAGAACATCCCAAACAATTTCCGGAATTCAAGAGCGAAGGGAATCAGCTTTATCGTCGTAGAGATCACCATCCAGAGAACGACGATCCTACCCAATGGAAACTACGCGTGGCCAAAGAAGACCGAGCTTGAGTTCTACAAGAGTGCCACAACGCACCAACCGCCGGACACTTGGGCATACGGAAGACCACTATCCGTGTGGCTCAACGATATTACTGGCCAGGATTTTTCCGAGATGTCTCCAGGCATGTGCGCAGCTGTCTACAATGGCAACACTACAAAACCGACCAAAGGAAACCAGCTGGAAAGATAAGTCCAAGAACCTTGGAGTGTCGTTTGCATGGACTTCGTGGGACCCCTACCCCGATCTAAGCAAGGTAACACAGTCCTTCTGGTCTTTTTGGACGCCTACAGCAGATGGGTGGAACTGATACCACTTCGTAAAGCCAGCGCCACAACCCTAGTGAAAGCATTTCGAGAAAGGATCATCAGAGGATTTGGAACTCGTTCTTCAGTGGTATGCGACAATGGAACACAGTTCACGAGCAAGTCTTTCAAGCTCTACTGTCAACGCTCTGGAATCAAACTACAGTACACCGCACCATACACCCCTCAGCAGAATCCCACGGAACGTGCCAATCGCACAGTGAAAACTATGATAGCGCAGTACCTCGAAGCCGGTCAAAACACGTGGGACTAGCTGCTACCGGAATTCACTCTGGCGATGACTACAAGAGACCACAGGGAGACGCCGCCGCACCGCCAGTTTGGGCGACCTCAAACCAGGCAGGGATCAATGCCTCCGTAACTCAGGTAACCGAGAAGACGGGAGGAGCTCAAGAGGAAGATTGACCAGTTCACCAGGGCCACTTGCTGGAGGTATACCCTCCCAACGTCCTTGCCCCCGTAGGGTGATCTCTCATCCAAGTATATCTCACCACATTGTTAAATGTAAGTTACATTGTTAGAATCTAAGTATTTCTGTAAGCCACACAGTTAGGGTCGTAGGGTCTAAAGTTACTGGTCAGAGTCTTTAAACATATTTTTCATGCAGCATGACGGTCCAATTCTCCCGCTTCGTCGGGTAAGTCGGGAGGACGTGTGACGATATATAAATCTATCGACACAACACCTATCGATAGCGATAACGCTCAATGAAGAGCAGTGCTTATTAGTATTATTATTAGTATTAAGCTCATATGATTATTAGTATTATTGACCCGATAGGTAGAACTAGTTCTTCTTTTCTTTGCAGCGCCACCTAGCCTGGCCAACCACTCGCCGCTCACTCGTTTCGCCGATCATGCTCTTCGCTGTCGCCCCTCATGCTCTTCGCTTTCGCCGCTCTTGCTCTTCGCCTTCGCCGCTCATGCTCTTTGCCGGCGCTTTCTAGAAAAGCCCAAAAGGTAACGGTGATCGGGCTGACGCCACGCGCCGGCGCCACGTACATTCGATGAGTCATGCGAGCTATGCGTAAGAGAGGGACGGAAATAGGAAGCTGAGAATGGCTGACGCAATTGCGCAGCTGTACCCGGCATCGACGCCTGCCAAAGCTTCACGGCGAAAAACAGGCCGAAGTGGAGTGGAAAAATTTGGCCGGCGGTCATTCAAGTTTAGACCACGGGAAGTGACACAAGTGAGTGAAAAGTGAAGTGACAGTGAAGAAGAGAAACCATATAAAACACAAAGGACAAGGATCAAGGACGAGGGACCCAGAATAACACAAGGACTAAGGACCCAGAATATCACTAAGGACAACACGTTCAACACCAAGGACACGCAGGACGAAACGAGTCAGCGGAGAGAAACGGCCAGGTGAGTCGGCGCGAGCGCCACGTGTGGAGAATATCTCCAGTGACGTGGGTTGTTCCAATGGAAGGTGATGCCATTTGGACTTCATTCCGCATCGGCGACCTTTCAACGCACATTGGATAGTGTCATCGGACCGGAGATGGAACCCCATGCCTTTGCCTATTTGGATGACATCGTTGTCATCGGGAAAACTCTGGAAGAACACTTAGTCAACCTACGTCAAGTATTTCGACGCCTTCGAGAAGCCAATCTCCGGATCAACCAAGCAAAATGTCGATTTTTCAAACGAAGACTACAGTTCTTGAGACAAGGAATTCACACGGATCCGGACAAAGTTGCTGCTGTCAGAGAACTAGCACCCGCTACAAATATCCATCAACTAAGATATTGTCTTGGATTAGCATCATGGTATCGCAGATTTGTTCCCGATTTCTCTAGGATCGTTCAACCCATCACCTCGCTGCTGTAGAAGAATGGCAAGTGGAATTGGGGCAAAGGTCAACAGGAAGCCTTCGAGGAACTCAAGAACCGTCTGACGACTGCTCCTGTTCTCGCTTGTCCAGATTTTCAAGAGAAGTTCTGTTTGCAAACCGATGCCAGCGACTATGGTTTGGGAGCGGTACTTACTCAACGCTTAGAAGGCACAGAAAGAGTCATCGCATACTCTAGCCGACGACTAAGCCCTCCCGAAGTTAATTACTCGCCAACCGAGAAGGAGTGCCTTGCGATAGTCTGGGCTATCCGCAAGCTACGATGTTATCTGGAAGGTTATAAATTCGACGTAATCACGGATCATTTGGCCCTCAAATTCTATTGAAAATCCCATTGGTCGCATCGCTCGCTGGGCTTTGGAGCTCCAGCAGTACGAGTTCGACATCCAATATCGACGAGGAGAACTCAACGTAGTGGCGGACACCCTGTCCCGTCAACCATTGGAAACTTTGCAAACTATCCGAGACGCAGAACTCAGATGTACTTGGTGGCAGAAGCTCAAGCAACAAGTAGAAGAACTTAGGATGTTCTGTTCAATTTCCGGACTTCAAGAGCGAAGGGAATCAGCTTTATCGTCGTAGAGATCACCATCCAGAGAACGACGATCCTACCCAATGGAAACTATGCGTGGCCAAAAAAGACCGAGCTCGAGTTCTACAAGAGTGCCACAACGCACCAACCGCCGGACACTTGGGCATACGGAAGACCACTATCCGTGTGGCTACACGATATTACTGGCCAGGATTTTTCCGAGATGTCTCCAGGCATGTGCGCAGCTGTCTACAATGGCAACACTACAAAACCGACCAAAGGAAACCAGCTGGAAAGATAAGTCCAAGAACCTTGGAGTGTCGTTTGCATGGACTTCGTGGGACCCCTACCCCGATCTAAGCAAGGTAACACAGTCCTTCTGGTCTTTTTGGACGCCTACAGCAGATGGGTGGAACTGATACCACTTCGTAAAGCCAGCGCCACAACCCTAGAGAAAGCATTTCGAGAAAGGATCAACAGACGATTTGGAACTCCTTCTTCAGTGGTATGCGACAATGGAACACAATTCACGAGCAAGTCTTTCAAGCTCTACCGTCAACGCTCTGGAATCAAACTACAGTACACCGCACCATACACCCCTCAGCAGAATCCCACGGAACGTGCCAATCGCACAGTGAAAACTATGATAGCGCAGTACCTTGAAGCCGGTCAAAACACGTGGGACCAGCTGCTACCGGAATTCACTCTGGCGATGACTACAAGAGACCACAGGGAGACGCCGCCGCACCGCCAGTTTGGGCGACCTCAAACCAGGCAGGGATCAATGCCTCCGTAACTCAGGTAACCGAGAAGACGGGAGGAGCTCAAGAGGAAGATTGACCAGTTCACAAGGGCCACTTGCTGGAGGTATACCCTCCCAACGTCCTTGCCCCCGTAAGGTGATCTCTCATCCAAGTATATCTCACCACATTGTTAAATGTAAGTTACATTGTTAGAATCTAAGTATTTCTGTAAGCCACACAGTTAGGGTCGTTGGGTCTAAAGTTACTGTTCAGAGTCTTTAAACATATTTTTCATGCAGCATAACGGTCCAATTCTCCCGCTTCGTCGGGTAAGTCGGGAGGACGTGTGACGATATATAAATCTATCGACACAACACCTATCGATAGCGATAACGCTCAATGAAGAGCAGTGCTTATTAGTATTATTATTAGTATTAAGCTCATATGATTATTAGTATTAAGTTCATGAACTGGCTCTTACCCGATAGGTAGAACTAGTTCTTCTTTTCTTTGCAGCGCCACCTAGCCTGGCCAACCACTCGCCGCTCACTCGTTTCGCCGATCATGCTCTTCGCTTTCGCCCCTCATGCTCTTCGCTTTCGCCGCTCTTGCTCTTCGCCTTCACCGCTCATGCTCTTTGCCGGCGCTTTCTAGAAAAGCCCAAAAGGTAACGGTGATCGGGCTGACGCCACGCGCCGGCGCCACGTACATTCGATGAGTCACGTAGGCCATTGCGCATATGCGGCTATGCGTAAGAGAGGGACGGAAAGAGGAAGTTGAGAATGGCTGACGCAATGGCGCAGCTGTACCCGGCAACGACGCGTGCCAAAGCTTCACGGCGAAAAACAGGCCGAAGTGGAGTGGAAAAATTTGGCAGGCGGTCATTCAAGTTTAGACCACGGGAAGTGACACAAGTAAGTGAAAAGTGAAGTGCCAGTGAAGAAGAGAAACCATATAAGACACAAAGGACAAAGATCAAGGACGAGGGACCCAGAATAACACAAGGACTAAGGACCCAGAATAACACTAAGGACAACACGTTCAACACCAAGGACACGCAGGACGAAACGAGTCAGCGGAGAGAAACGGCCAGGTGAGTCGGCGCGAGCGCCACGTGTGGAGAATATCTCCAGTGCTAGACGTTAGCGGGGCAGAGTGTGGCAAAAATATATATATGTCTATGAGAAGAAAAAAAAGGAAAGGAAGTGAATATATATATATGTCGAATAAACATTGTTGTTCTTAGTATTTTCTGAATTTTGGAATACTTTATACTGTTCACTCTCACTTTGTATTAATAAACTGTTAGCGCAGCGAGTTTAGGTGTTGTTCTGGCACGTCTGATTTTTAGACTCCTATGCCGACTCCAATGACTTAACACCAAACCTCACTCGACAACATTTCCAATGTTGTCACGCTGTCAGGCTTATCAACATATATCTAGCAACAATGCTTCTGCAAAGGCAACATTTCAAATCCGCCAAGTCATCCTGCAATCTCAACATACCAATTGTCAACCTGCAAAGGGCAGTGTTGGACATGCCATAGTTACAGGTGACATACCTGTCAATTCACATATCAAACGTTAACAAAACATTAGCCTACTCTTAGGCACTCTAAATTCTCCGACACGGCCATTCTGACAAGTTACACGTCCTCGTGTAAAAGAATATGAAGATCCTTTCCAATGTACTATTTGCTCTAGTTGACCACACGGTTTCTTATCCTGACTCTGGCTTAATCAGTCAACTTCCATCCATTTATAAATCACCAAACTCATATTTGCAGTAACATACAAAGTTCTTATTTTATTAACATTAGATGTAAACTAATTATAGTACAACACTGTACGGCCCTCCTGACCATCACACGTCTTCGTGTATTACATTAATAACGTTACGACATGCATTGCTCAGTCTGAAAAGACAATTTGATTCAATCTTATTATAAAGGATGTTAAAATAAAGCTTAGTTTTTTTTTTTTTTTTTTTTATTGTTCTATGGGTTGTACCAGTGGCAGAATACAGGATATAGATCTGGCTATTACTCTATGCACCCGGCGTTCAGTGATCTCCCACTAGTTTTTGACTCTCTCGTGAAGTAACATATGTCCCGGACACCAACCATATTGGGCTCCTATCACCACACCTCTCCATACTGATACTGAACAAGAAAACACAATAACTCGTGCTCTTACCAGCACCCGCAGAGTAGTGCTTCAGGTAACCTTCAGGAATGGAGTCTGACATTCTGCATTGAAAACCATCAATGCCTTTCACCACATTGGAGTCCACCAATGTCTCTCACTCGTTAGAATCCACTAATGCATCACCTAGAGTCTCTCTTTCAACTCTGTTCTTCTTGACGTCTCTTTCAACGCCGTCTATATTGACGTCTCTTTCAACGCCGTCTTTCTTGACGTCTCTTTCAACGCCGTTTTCTTGACCTCTCTTTCAACGTCGTGACCCGTATTAGAATCCACTAATACATCACTATCAACACACATGTCCAACTCAGTGGGAATCCCTTCCGCCGGCATACCTCTCAACGATTCGTGCGAATATTTATAAGTTCGCTTATTAGCCATGGATTTTAAAACACATCTGTCGCCATCGAGTATCTCCGCCACTTGGAATGGTCCCCTGAACTTTGGGTCTAGCTTCGTCTGATGTCTCTCTTCATTTCTGAGCAATACATAATTGCCTACTTTGAATTTTACAATTTTTAGTTTGTTTTTGTCAAATCTAGCTTTTTCATAGGAGGCGGATTTATCTATGTTTTCTTTGGCCATCTTTCTTACAAGACTTACATCGACTTTATTCTGATTCTCAAAAACATGTAACATATTTAAAGGTCGAATTTCTTTACCGATCAGCAATTCCAAAGGACTATTTTTAGTGGTTCTATTTGTTGTGCAATTTATGGCCAGCTGTATTTCGCCTAAAGCATCCTGCCAGGATCGCTTACTGGTCTCTATAGCAGTTAACATTCGTTTTAACACGCTCATAACGCGCTCTACCTGACCGTTCGCGCGACTAGCACCCGTTGCAACCAAGTGTAAACCTATCTTTTGCATGGTGCAGAACTTGCTAAAATCCTTTCCAGTAAAACATCTGCCCTGGTCAGCAATGACTCTATTCGGTACGCCGAAAAAATGCTTCATGGAATTATCGATGACTTTAAAGCATTAACGCAACTTTCAGTATTTACGTTTACAGTATGATACAAATAAACAAACTTGGTAAACGCATCGATTTGTACTATAAGGTACTCCTTTTTATCGCTTTTTCCACTCAGCTTGCCAGTTATATCTATGTGCACCGTGTGCCATGGTATATCTACTTTAGGAATGGGATGGAGCATTACTTGTACTTTGCCTGACGGCGGATTAGTGAGTCTGCAGGTAACAATTATCTACAAATTTACGGACATATTTACGCATATTCTCGAACCAGTAGAACCTCGTACATTTTATACAAAGTCTTTTCCCAACCGAGATGTACAATTGCCTCATGAACGTGATTCACTACCGACCACCTAAATGGTCTGGGTATAACAGGAAGGCATCTAGATTTACCATTCCGTTGGATTTTTCGGAAGAGTATTTCTGAACGAAGTTCGTACGTCTTTGCCAAATCCTCCTCCAACTCGTCATTTTGAAGTCTAGAAATGATTGAAGAAGTCTCAGAATCTCTTTGTTGCTCAGCAAGAAGCCAATTGTCTGATATCTCAGTTAAATGCACACGTTTAATGGGAGCCTGAGCAGACAATTTAATAGGTAATGGATTACGAGAAAAGAAATCCACATGGGCCATCTTTACACCAGGTCTATACTGAATTTCAAAGTCAAATGACTGCATATAAGCCCACCATCGATGGACTCTCGGCGTCAGGAAGACTTTAACGAATTACAGTCGGTGTAAACAACAAAATGTAGGCCCTGCAGGTAGTGACGAAAATGCTTCATGGAATTGAACAATGCCAGCGTCTCTAGTTCGTATGAATGATAACGAGATTCTGAAGGAGAGGTTCGTTTGCTGTAATATTCAACAACATTAGGTTTATTATCGATTTTATGTAATAAGATCGCTCCGTAGCCATCCATACTAGCATCTGTATGTAATTCGATGGGGTGCTTAGGATCAAATATAGAGAGACAGGCTCGTCTGTTAATGTTTTTATTACACTCTGGCGAATTTGCTCGTGTTCCAATTTCCACTCGAATGTCTTATTCTTGCATGTGAGACAATACAATGGCTTCATTGTTTGTGAAAATCCTGGCATAAACTGCCTAAAATATGACAGTTTCTAGTCTTTGAAACGCCTCTTCCTTTGTTTGAGAAACAATCATTATGTCATCCATGTAAACTATGACAAACGAGTAGGCAAGGTCACCCAATGCCTTCATTACAGCGCGCTGGAACACAGACGGCGCATTTTTAAGACCGAAAGGCATCGTCAAAAACTCATATTGTCCCTCCGGTGTAACGAAAGCTGTACGCTCAATTGAATTTGGGTGAATAGGAATCTGATGGAAACCACTTGCCATGTCCAGACAGGAAAAATATCTTGCCCCACCCAGTCTAGAGATTTGATCATTAATTAAAGGCAACGGATACTTGTCGGCCACAGTATTTAAATTCAACGCGCGATAGTCAACGCAAAGCCGGTCAGAGCCGTTTTTCTTTTTGACAAGACTTATCAACGCCACACAACTCAGTATCAATATTAGCCAGATTTGAAGAGGTATAAGAGACAGCCACAGCACATACAGATATTGTTTTCAGAAATTCGACCTTATCACATGATAATATGACCTTAAAATTATGATAAAGAATTTCACGACCTATTATAATGTCGTAATTTAAGCTATCGCTTAGAACAACATGAAACAGAACTTCAAGGAAATAATTACTTATTTTAACATTTGACAAAATTTGCAAAGTACTAGTTACTGTATGGTTTCCAATGCCCTTCAAGAGGACTTTTTTTTTTTTTTCGCGCGAGTCCCAGGCGTTCCGCCCACCTCCCGCCCAACCGACCGAGGGGCGCAGTCGCATAACGTACGACACGTTATCGCGTGGACGAAGACAAGAAACATAAAATCGAATAACTAGGGCTAATTACGAGCTAAGTAACATAAAATAGGCGTTTTTAGTATAGGAAGAGAGGAATCTGTGCTGATCGCTCGGTACAACCGATTGTAGTCAGCACAAAGGACACGAAAGGGTTCATGCAAAGCATAGTTAGTAGTACAGCCAAAGATAAAGGAATAAAGTTTCTGGTAGGTCTACATGGAACAGATAGATTAACCTGAGATAATAACTCAGGCGAATCTATATCACCATTCAAAAGCTTGTGCATAAAGATTACACCAAGCATAATTCTACGGTTAATGAGAGAAGGAAGGTTAATCAAAAGAAGTCTACTGGAGTTCGAAGGCAAATTGGCATTGCGATTCCAGTTTAAGCCACGAAGAGCGAAAAGCAGAAATTGTTATCTCAGTTAGTTAAATCGTTCATCTCAGTTAGACGTTCCAATGGACTATGATTAAGAAAATAGGTTACCAGTTGAGGAGAAGTTCTATGAAAAGTCATTACTTTACACTTCGTAGTATTGAGGTTTAACAAGTTGAGCCGGCACCAAGACTCGAAACTCTTAAGATCGGCTTGTAAGCAAGCAGGCGAAATCATATCTTTATAACTAAAACAAAGCTTAACGTCATCAGCATACATAAGCACACGCGAATGTATCATAACTGAGGGAAGATCATTAATAAAGAGTGTAAAAAGCAGAGGGTCCAGATGACTACCCTGCGGCACCCCAGACGTCACATGAATGGAACTGGAAAAGGAAGACTTGAAAAGTACCTTCTGCGTTCTGTTTGTTAGATACTCGCGAATCCGACAAAGAAAAATTGGCGGAAAGCCAATGTTAAGCAAAAGCGTATGATTAACAGAATCAAAAGCCTTACTGAAATCAGTATATATGACATCAGTTTGTTTTGCATTTCTGAATCCATCGATTGTTAAAGAAGTGAATTCTAAAAGGTTAGTGGTATTGGATCTACGTTTCACAAACCCATGCTGGGATGTCGAAATAATAGACCTACAAAAGTGTTGCAATTGAGAAGCAATTATCTTTTCAAAAGCTTTAGGAATAGCAGACAATTTGGAAATACCCCTATAGTTTAAAGCTTCGGACTTTTTACCATTTTTATGGAGAGGAATAATATATGATTCCTTCCAAATAGCTGGGAAGGAGGACGAGTCAACAGACAACAAAAATAACTTCAAAATTGGCTTACATAAAGCATTTGCACAAAACCTGAGTACGCAACCAGGTATACCATCAGGTCCTGGTGAATACACAGGCTTCACTAAATTAAGCACGCTGAGAAGCGAACTTTCATCAATCACTGGATTAAAAATGCAGTTCGACTTTTTTAACTGATAAGGATACGGAAGTCTTGAAAAAATCAGCAAACATATCGGCAATTGCCTGATCAGTGTTAGCTTTATTATTTTCAAACGACAAGGAAGACGGATGCACTGATGTCTTACGTATAGTATTGACAAAGTTATAAAATTGCTTAGCAGAGCCGTAGATAATCCTTATAGCATTGCATATTAAGCACCATAAATCTCGAGCGAGCAACAGAATACAGAATGAAATCAGACGAACGGCGAGTTTTTTTAAACTTTTTATAGCATCGTGACTTCACATTTTTCAAGTTGGATAACTCCCGAGAGAACCAAGGAGGTCTATTAGAAATCACTTGTCTCTTGAGAGGAACACAATTATCGAAAAGTGAATCAAGTGTACTATAAAAGAAAGAAATAGCTGAGTCCATGTCTATACAATTGTACAGATAAGACCAATCTGTAGCAAGAATGAAATCATTAAGATTAGAAAAATCTGTTTTACGAAAACATCGGGTTCGAGGTATCGTATTAGCACCAAGTAGTGGTGGAAGGAAAGGTAGATCAATTGTTAAATTTACAGTAGGATGAAATTTATCTTCCGGAAGAACAAAAGGTTCAATCCTGGAAACAGCACAATTGGAAGGATCAAGTACAAATATCAGATCTAATGATCTTCCATTTGTATTACGCACTGAATTGACTTGAGACAGAGACATCTCAAGAAGGCCGTCAACAAAGTCATGTGACGTGGAAGGCAACAGTATAGTATATATACTCATCCGCACGGGACCATGCTATGGAAGGTAAATTAAAATCTCCTAGAACAATGAGAATATCACGATATCACAGATCGAATTGCCTCTAAATGATTTAAATAAGCCACCATGTCAGACTGCGGTGGAATATAAGAACAAGTGATGTAGGCGGAAAAAGAATGATAATCTACCTTAACACTGACAAACTCAATCTCCTGATTATAAGAAGGCTGAATCTGTTCAGATGGTAAAGCAGCATCAACAGCAATCAAAACTCCTCCACCCACGCGAGGAGTTCGATCACATCTGAATACAGAAAATTTTGAAGCAAAAACAGATGCATCAGCAATGTCAGATTTTAGCCACGTCTCCGTAAAAGCTAAAATGTTATTCGTAAAAGTAAGGATATCTACATAGAGATTAGTAAGTTTTGATTTCAGTCCTCTCACATTCTGGTAACCCAGATTGAGGGACGAATCTAGTTTTTTGACACACCAGCAGATGCTGGTACGAAACCGTGTTAGTAGCTTGAGCAGCACTTGGCAGGCGAATCGGTAGCCGATTTTTCTTTTTCACAGTATATTCTTTAACTATAATGTGCTCCGGCCAAAAACGTTTATGACATATAGTGTCAAAACTGTTGGCAGAGACACTTATTTTAAATTTACGAAAATTTAAACTTTTCCACTGCAATATTCGGGTCTTTAACCACAGAACGAATATAGGCTATAACATCATCAGATGTGACTTCAGGGGCAAGCCTAGAAACAAATACATGTTTCTTTGGTGGAACACCAATAAGATCCCTTGGCGGCTGTGCTACAATAGCAGCTGCAACATTGGGAGTTGCAACTGCTGACGCAGCAAAGCCACTAACAGGGCCTCCTATAATGAAACTATCGGCAATTTCCATTCGATTGGAAGATTGCCCGGACAAATCGGATACTACGCCTACTATCGCATTAGATGCGAGGTTACTACCAGGCGATATGGAAGTAACCTCAATTCCTGGAATTACCGGGCTTTTAAACGATATTAGGCGCTGGTTACTGGGTGATGATATGGCATGAGACCCGCCAGGGACGAGAAGAGACGCCGGCGGAGCAGGAGATGCACCTCGAGGAGTGGTCTTTTTCCGTTTAGGCGACTCATTTAATAGCTTTGGGCTACTAAACTGAGCCTCCAACGACATAAACTCCGCTTGGAGTTTATTAAAACCAGCCTTCAGAGTGGTAAAGCCATCTCTAGTCCGCTTCATGAAAGTCCGCATCTCATTCTCGATACCGCGGCAAGAATCACATCCATACTTCAAGCCTCCACCGATTTTAATAGTGTCATGAATCTTCGGCGTGAGACCCGCACACTTCACATGTACTCACACAACCAGCAGAAGATATACTCATGACAATCTTTAGCCTCGGTGGAAACTTTGCAGTTTCTTTTGGAGCAGACAGACAGTATAATTTTTTAAATAAATTGAAGAAAATAATTTAAAAATATAAATATACTGACCAGATCTGAGCACAAGTGTTAATATATTTAAAGCTTAAAAGCACAAAACGAAAGCACGTATCACTCAGACGCGAGAAAGGGATAGACGAGAGCGCGAACAAAACAATTTGTACGCGTAGGCGCGAGAGTAAGTTATAACGGAAATATGTGAGAACGCAAGAGCAAAAGAATTAACAAAAACAACAACACCGCCTAGGGAGATTTTGTTGTATGTTAATAAACGTTTTGTTAAAATTTGATTTTGCGTTTGCACAAGTAAAGAACCAACAAAAACCAAAACGCGAAATGAAAATAAAAAATCGGAAATTATTTCAACTATGCCGAGTTGAATATTGAGAAATTTTAGGAATTTTTTGTCGCGAGGAAAAAAATAAAAGTTTATAAGCGTAAAAAAAACACGTCCGTCTTCGTCAACGAGTGAAATTGTTAATTCGTTTTCCCGAAGGCTTATGTGATATTTCTTCCTTCACAAGAAAACATTCAGCTCCGGAATCAAAGTATAATGGGTACGACTCACCGGATTGGGTTAGGGTACCAATGGGTTCTTTAACTTGGCACAAGTTTACACGTCTTTCTTCAATTCTTCTTCAGGGCAAGCAGACTTCATGTGTCCAGCAACTCCGCATTTGAAACAAATAATTGGTCCTCTCTTCGTCTCTAGTGGACGGGCAGTGTGCTGAGAAAATCTCTGGTTTCCTTGTCTTCTAAAACGGCAATCCGCCATTTTGTGTCCATTTTTTCCGCAAAAGTGACATTTCACGGCAGGTTGTAGTTGTAGTCGCATTCGCTTGTTTTCAGCGTCTACTGGAGCGGAATGGTCTTTCCTTTTACCAACAGCAAAGGCTTTTAACTCATTTAGCATCTCGTTGCGCGTCTTGGTGTTGGTTGTAAAAATTGTTCGTTGCAGCTTCGGCTCGACCTGAGCAGTGTGTGCTAAAATTACTGACATAGCAGCTTGCTCTATAGTCAACCCTTTTCATTTTGACAGCAGTGACGTGAGTAGTCGGCTTCCGTACAGTGACAAGCACTTTCCTTCGTTTGGACGGCCATTGAGAATATTGAAAATTGTGGCAGCGGGGGTTTCAGTGCCTTCAAAGTGCTGCAGAAACAATTCCTTGAATTGGTTCCACGTCATACCAGCAAAAGAAATTTGGGGTAGCCAATTGGACGCACTCCCTTCCAGCGATTTGCTTAGGGCCATGAGAAGTGCGCTGCCCTCCAACGAATTCTCCGCCAGTATTAGGTTCACAGTCGAGCACCATGCAGCAGCACTTGATCCCAAAGAGTCAGGGTCTAACTTTGGCAAGACAACTGATTTTGTACGACCTTGCTCCAGTCGTCCACTTTTGACTGCATTGATCACCTCGATTAAACTACGGTGTTGCGCTTCCAAAACCATGCACAAGCGGTCGTCAGGATTAATTTGCGGTGGAGACAATCCCACTTATGATGTCGAATAAACATTGTTGTTCTTAGTATTTTCCATTTTCTGTACTTGGAATACTTTATACTGTTCACTCTCACTTTGTATTAATAAACTGTTAGCGCAGCGAGTTTAGGTGTTGTTCTGGCACGTCTGATTTTTAGACTCCCTATGCCGACTCCAATGACTTAACACCAAACCTCACTCGACAACATTTCCAATGTTGTCACGCTGTCAGGCTTATCAACATACATCCAGCAACAATGCTTCTGCAAAGGCAACAACTCAAATCCGCCAAGTCATCCTGCAATGCCATAGTTACAGGTGACATACCTGTCAATTCACATATCGAACATTAACAAAACATTAGCCTACTCTTAGGCACTCTAAATTCTCCGACATATATATAAATATAATGGCTCGCAAAGGAACCAACCATCTTTTATTGTTTTTCGCCCCCTATCAGGGGGCATATACAAATACAAATATAAAAAAAAAGATTATAAATAAAGGTGGTTATTAACAGTGACAGTTTTTCTGGGAGAATGGTGAATAGGCAATTTAGTAGTTACAATAAGTTTTATATATTAAAAAAGCTAATTATTGTTTCTTTGGCAGGCGTTTGCATATGATGTGGAAAACTTCTGTCAGATTCTTCACACAGGCATACATGTGCAACGTAACAGGTAATTGGAGCCAACCACACGTTCCTGTTCATCCAAATGTAGAGAAAAGTCTGGATAAATAGCTAAAAATGAAGAGAACAATCAATTATGGTATTCTCCATTGTGCGGAATGACCAATTCACTTACATCGCAAGAAACCTAACAATAAAGGGAACTGCTGCTGCTGTTGTTGGCTTCGTCTGGCCAGCTGGTCTTTTTGCATTTGCTGTGCGAGCAGCGTCACCTTATCTTGTTGGCTGTAAATGTCAAAAAACGCTTCAAGATTTGATTCTTCAAGCGTTTTAAAATTATTCTGTATAAAGTTGCACTCTTTGACCTGGTAAGGGTTGACAGAAAGGTATAAGCAGTATTCGTAAGGTAAAGGCGGAGGGGGCACAACTTACCCATTCTATCAAAACTATTTTCCTGCTACGCAAATCCATCTCGAACAAAATATCACTTGTCTACAAATTTTCCAAGTGCGGCAGCATGTTTAGTGCTGCAAGCAAATCTGCTTAGCGCTATCCAGAGGAGGACTATTCTAGAGAAGCTGGAGCTGTTATACACTGCCGTTAATATTCTAATTTTCACTTTAGAAAAATATAAAATAGCTATATTTTATTTATAAACTCGTGCTTGTAGTGTGTACAGTGTATATAATAAAGAAATCCCTCGGGAACCACAATTTAACACAACTGACTGTCCCCCATTGAACTCCAACGGTTTTACTAGTATTAGACTAATTTGACCTTCACCAAAGAGTCCCAATACTAGCGCCAACAGTAATAGAAGTCACAATTGCACACACGACTTAAACGATAGCTTTCAAGGAAAATAAATCGTTTGAATCGTTTGTGCCTTCTATTACTGTTAGCGCTAGCATTGGGACTAGTCAGGGGAAATAAATAAATTTTATCTTTTTGACTAAAAAACAAAATTCTATAAAAATTTTAAATCAGTTATGTGTGTGTGCTTTAGCGCCTAATTTAATTACGATACGATAAATATTGCAGGAGAAAATCAATTTTTATTGATTACTAAATTTGGTAGCTCAGTAGTTATTGAGATCTCAGCACTCTTACGGACGGACAGACAGAGAGACGGATATAGCTATAGCTTTTTTTAAACTTTTTATTTATATTTATTTTACCCTTGCAGAGGGTATTATAAAATTGGTCAGATGTTTGTAACGCAGAGAAGGGATCGTTTCCGACCCCATAAAGTATATATATTCTTGATCAGCAAGAGAAGACGAGTTGATATAGCTCACATACAAATATAAACGTTAAATGCGAATAACTTCTCTATTTTTTGCACATTCTTATCCAAACTCATTACACACATAAATATAAAGGGATACCATCATATGCGTGAATCAAATCTCTTCAAATTTTGTTCGCGACATAAGTATTTTTTTTTGATTTTTTTTTTTCTTTATTAAACGAATAGACGTGAGTTCGAATCCCACGAATGTCGATGACAAATTTTTTAGTGTTTTTAAAATATTTCTTTATTGCATTAACACATAAAAAATTCAGGGCATATTTTTAAGGTCAATATTAAAAGATTATCCAACTGCCGATCTTTTAATTCAATTTGGCAATCATTTAATTTGATTGTAAATTGTCTTGGCACGCTTACTATTAGTCGATTGGCTGGCCCGATCAATGGAGGTGCGGTGGCTTAATGGATAGAGGACTTGCGTATAAAACAAAAGGTGCGGGTTCGAATCTCGTTATCGATGTAAATATTTAAAAAAAGTTTTTTTTTGTTTGTTAAACGAATAGACGCGAGTTCGAATCCCACCTAAGTATATATATTCTTGATCAGCAAGAGAAGACGAGTTGATATAGCTCCCATACAACTACAAACGTTAAATGCGAATAACTTCTCTATTTTTTGAACATTCTTATCCAAACTCATTACACACATAAATATAAAGGGATTACATCATATGCATCATATTTATTTTTTTTTTTTTAAACGAATAGACGTGAATTCGAATCCCACGAAAGTCGATGATTTCTATATTCTATAACACACAACAAATTTTTTAGGAAATAAAATGTAATGGTCAAGGGCTGCAAGGGTATACCAACTACGGCATAGCCGAAGTTAGCTTCTTTGATGCGTATATGACGTAATCCGTTTTTATTTATGTACATAAGCAGTTTGGATTAGATTGTTCAAAAAATAGAGAAGTTATTCGCATATAAAAAAAGGTTATAAATAAAGGTGTTTATTAACAGTAACAGTGATATTCTTAACTAGTTTTGTATGATTTTGTGTTTTCTGGGTGAATGGTGAATAGGCAATAGGCTCGAAAGGCAATATGAAAATTTTTACATGAAATAAATGTTTGCTGGGTTGTAACATGTAAACAATGGATATAAAATTGCAAATTGGAATTAATTTTTGTTAAATTTAGTAGTTACAATCAGTTTTAAATATTAAAAATGCTAATTATTGTTTCTTTGCAGGTCACTAAAGCAACCCACAGTTGACACATTGACAATGGCCTGACGCAGCAGTTATCGTGACAACTGGGGCTTTTCAACAGTTTGTTCAAAGAATTTCGCTATGCGTTCTAACGTACGATCGGGCATGCGTTTGCATATGATGTGGAAAACTTCTGTCAGATTCTTCACACAGGCATACATGAGCAACGTAACAGGTAATTGGAGCCAACCACACGTTCCTGTTCATCCAAATGTAGAGAAAAGTCTGGATAAATAGCTAAAAATCAAGAGAACAATCAATTGCATGCACCATTGTGCGGAATGACCAATTCACTTACATCGCAAGAAACCCAACAAAAAAGGAAACTGCTGCTGCTGTTGTTGGCTTCGTCTGGCCAGCTGGTCTTTTTGCATTTCCTGTGCCAGCAGCGTCACCTCATCTTGTTGGCTGTAAATGTCAAAAAACGCTTCAAGATTTGATTCTTCAAGCGTTTTAAAATTATTCTGTATAAAGTTGCACTCTTTGACCTGGTAAGGGTTGACAGAAAGGAATAAGCAGTATTCGTAAGGTGAAGGCACAACTTACTAATTCTATCAAAACTATTTTCCTGCTACGCAAATCCATCTCGAACAAAATATCACTTGTCTACAAATTTTCCAAGTGCGGCAGCATATTTAGCGCTTCAAGCAAATCTGCTTAGCGCTATCCAGAGGAGGACTATTCTAGAGGAGCTGGAGCTGTTATACACTGCCGTTGTTTTTCAGATTTTCACTTTAGCAATATATAAATTAGCTATATTTATACCATGCATTCATAGAATGAAATGGTATATTAAAGTCGCCAAAATGTATGTAACAGGGAGAATAAAGTATATATAGTAATATATCCGCCACTCCATCCACCCACACCACTTAACCCCCCCTTTGTTTTTAGTCTAGAAAACAGCGGATGTTTACCGCAACTGAAACCAAACAAATATTCTAAAAACAACTGTCCCCAAAATTTTCCAAGCGTGAGAACGCTTAGTAGGCAAAAATCAATAAGCCAATCAAAATCAAGATCCCTTGTCACCAGATCAAAAGCTCCCAATACTAACATAAAAAGCTTTTGATACCGAACTTTAAATATATCTTCATGAATAATGATAAGTCAGATCCTAAGATACTCTGTTCGAATAAAGATCTTTTGATCCATAATTTTTTTTAATAAAGAAAAGAAGTGGATATTTAATTGGCGCAGTCGGTAGGATCGGTAAAAGTGAACTTGTTATTCTATCCGTGTGACACATAGAATTATTATCCGTGCGTTACATAGAATTAGTGAATACTCACTATAAAACTCCGATCCGACATCAAGAACTTTCGTGAACGCTCAAAAGTCTACAACAGTGAAAAATATTTACGCCAACTGTGTGCGGAAATATCAACTGTGTGTTACAACCATAAACTCCACTTGTGGAACAAAAAACGCCAACTTGTGTGTGAACAAAACTAAGCACCACTAAAAAAAAAAAAAAATACAAAATGGCCTTAGAACTCACCGAAGCCCACCTCAGTCAAGCGCTGTCTTCGTTGAGACAGGTGGCACACTATGATGGAACACTCGAGAATCTGACATCATTCATAAGGAGGATAGATTTCATTATGCACTTATATCCAACCCATGATATTAGGCAACATAAAATATTGTTCACCGCAATCGAGATGCAGCTCACTGGAGAAGCACAACGACTCTCGCAAATTGGACAAGCCAACACCTGGCCGGAACTAAGAACATTCCTCATCAATGAATTGAAGACGCAGACCCCATGTGAGGAACTTCTTCGACGTCTCTACAACACCAACTATACAGAAAACCTTCGTAAGTTTGTGACTGAATTAGAAGATAAATCTTATATTATCACAAACAAACTAAGTTTGGAAAACGATGCAAATAACACTACTCTTTATACAAATGCTTTAAATAACACTATAAAAGATGTAATAAACAAAAAATTACCCGATAGATTATTTATGACGTTAGCTAGACATGATATAACCACAGTTAGCAAACTGAAACAAGTAGCTCAAAGAGAAGGGTTATACTAGAATAGTACAACAGAAATCAGAAAATCAAATCAAAGCCAAATTCAAAACCAAAAAAGTGGAAAATCTTTTGTACCCAATATTACAACTCCGTCTCAACCAAAACAATCTAATACAACACAAAACTTTTCCAAGAATTTCAACAAAAATTAAATATTGACAGGGCTAAAAATCCAATGAATTATCTACAGCAAAATAGGTATCCAAAAGATAATGTAGCAAACCAGCCTACAAAAAGGCAAAGAGAAAGTAATAGTATCATGTGGATCTCGATGCCATACATATCTGCAGACCATTCTACTTGTTCGATGAATTCTAGAGCTTTGTCGTTGCCATCGAATCTAAACGTCCATTCTCTGACTTGTTTGGCCACCTTTGCATACTCGCTAGATTGATGAGGTTTACTTCTTTTCTCATATACCACCTCTTCTTCCACTCTTTTCTTCCTTTCATCGATTGTGGTCCTTAGGAGTTGTTTTTCGTTGTCGTCTAGAGCGTTATCGCTGGCCCACCTGGACGTTTTGAAATTTGGGATGGCCAGCGTTGCGATGTCTATTCCCCTTTGGGGTCCTGTTTCTCTTTGCGATTTTGAGAATTTTATCGCCAGCTCATATATTTGTTTCGTCCTTGTTTCATCCTCTTCATGCTTGAAGATCCATTCTCCGAATTGCTTCCTCATGTCCTCCACCGTTCCTGTCATGTTCATCCCGAATTCTCTGCCATGTTTCACCAGATTCTCCTTCTTCATATGGTACTCCCATGATTTGGTCATTTTGCCGCTTTCTTATCCTTTTTGATTGCTTACGTTATTTATTTTATCAGTATAGCACGTTGGGCGCCAGTTGTAGCGATCCTTTTTCGTCCTTAGAGTCGTTGATGAGACTTTTCAGGGCTAGGTTCGGCACAACAAAATTTATTTTGTGCCCCGATAAATAATAATATATATGAATGAATATATATGCTTCACAGGGTCGGAAAAGCTTCCTTCTCCCTGTTACATACATTTTGGCGACTTTAATATAATATTTCATCCTATGGATGCATCATGGTATAAAAAGACATGTTTTTGTTAAACTGGCGAACATTATTCTTGCCGAATTCTTTATTTAAACTTTTATTTATATTTATATTTATTTTACCCTTGCAGAGGGTATTATAAAATTGGTCAGATGTTTGTAACGCAGAGAAGGGATCGTTTCCGACCCCATAAAGTATATATATTCTTGAGCAGCAAGAGAAGACGAGTTGATATAGTTCCCATACAAATACAAACGTTAAATGCGAATAACTTCTGATTACACACATAAATATATAGGGATTACATCATATGCGTGAATCAAATCTCTTCAAATCTCATTCGCGACATAAGTATTTTTTTGATTTTTTTGTTTGGATTAACACATAAAAAATTCAGGGCATATTTTTAAGGTCAATATTAAAAGATTATCCAACTGCCGATCTTTTAATTCAATTTGGCAATCGTTTAATTTGAATGTAAATTGTTTTGGCACGCTTACTATTGGGCGATTGGCTGGCCCGATCAATGGAAATGCGGTGGCTTTGATAGATAGAGAATAGAGGACTCGAATCAATATAAATATTTAAAAAAATTTTTTTTTTTTTGTTTGTTAAACGAATAGACGCAAGTTGGAATCCCACCAAAGTCGATGACAAATTTTTTAGTGTATTTAAAATATTTCTTTATTCTATAACACACAACAAATTTTTTTAGGAAATAAAATGTAATGGTCAAGGGCTGCAAGGGTATACCAACTACGGCATGGCCGAAGTTAGCTTCTTTGATATTTTTTAAAATAAAATATACTTTAACTTGTAGGCTTGGAGAACCAGAGCCATGTGGATGGCTCGCAAAGGAGCCAACCATCTTTTATTGTTTTTCGCCCCATATCAGGGGGCATATACAAATACAAATACAAAAAAAAAGGTTATAAATAAAGGTGGTTATTAACAGTAACAGTGATATTCTTAACTAGTTTTGTATGATTTTGTGTTTTCTGGGTGAATGGTGAATAGGCAATAGGCTCGATAGGCAATATGAAAATTTTTACATGAAATAAATGTTGGCTGGGTTGTAACATGTAAACAATGGATACAAAATTGCAAATTGGAATTAATTTTTGTTAAATTTAGTTACAATCAGTTTTAAATATTAAAAATGCTAATTATTGTTTCTTTGCAGGTCACTAAAGCAACCCGCAGTTGACACATTGACAATGGCCTGACGCAGAAGTTATCGTGACAACTGGGGCTTTTCAACAGTTTGTTCAAAGAATTTCGCGTTTGCATATGATGTGGAAAACTTCTGTCAGAGTCTTCACACAGGCATACATGAGCAACGTAACAGGTAATTGGAGCCAACCACACGTCCCTGTTCATCCAAATGAAGAGAAAGTCTGGATAAATAGCTAAAAATCAAGAGAACAATTAATTATGGTATGCACCATTGAGCGGAATGACCAATTCTCTTACATCGCAAGAAACCCAACAATAAAGGGAACTGCTGCTGCTGTTGTTGGCTTCGTCTGGCCAGCTGGTCTTTTTGCATTTGCTGTGCCAGTAGCGTCACCTCATCTTGTTGGCTGTAAATGTCAAAAAACGCTTCAAGATTGTATTCTTCAAGCGTTTTAAAATTATTCTGTATAAAGTTGCACTCTTTGACCTGGTAAGGGTTGACAGAAAGGAATAAGCAGTATTCGTAAGGTGAAGGCGGAGGGGGCACAACTTACCCATTCTATCAAAACTATTTTCCTGCTACGCAAATCCATCTCAAACAAAATATCACTTGTCTACAAATTTTCCAAGTGTGGAAGTGCGGCAGCATATTTAGCGCTGCAAGCAAATCTGCTTAGCGCTATCCAGAGGAGGACTATTCTAGAGGATCTGGAGCTGTTATACACTGCCGTTGTTTTTCAGATTTTAACTTTAGCAAAATATAAATTAGCTATGTATATTTCATTTATAAACTCATGCTTGTAGTGTGTACAGTGTAAAACGGATAATAAAGAAATCCTTCGGGAACCACAATTTAACACAACTGACTGTCCCCCATTGAACTCCACCGGTTTTACTAGTATTAGACTAATTTGACCTTCACCAAAGAGTCCCAATACTAGCGCCAATAGTAATAGAAGTGACCATTGCACAAACGACTCAAACGATAGCTTTCAAGGAAAATAAAACGTTTAAATCGTTTGTGCCTTCTATCACTGTTAGCGCTAGTATTGGGACTAGTCAGGGGAAATAAAAAAATTTTAGCTTTTTGACTAAAAAACAAAATTCTATAAATATATATGCTTTACAGGGTCGGAAAAGCTTTCTTCTGCCTGTTACATAAATTTGGCGACTTTATTATAATATTTCATCCTATGGATGCATCATGGTATAAAAAGACATGTTTTTGTTAAACTGGCGAACATTATTCTTGCCGAATTCTTTATTTAAACTTTTTATTTATATTTATTTTACCCTTGCAGAGGGTATTATAAAATTGGTCAGATGTTTGTAACGCAGAGAAGGGATCGTTTCCGACCTCATAAAGTATATATATTCTTGATCAGCAAGAGAAGACGAGTTGATATAGTTCCCATACAAATACAAACGTTAAATGCGAATAACTTCTCTATTTTTTGAACATTCTTATCCAAACTGATTACACACATAAATAAAGAGGGATTACATCATATGCGTGAATTAAATCTCTTCAAATCTCATTCGCGACATAGGTATTTTTTTTTGTTTGTTTGTTAAACGAATATACGCGAGTTCGAATCCCACCAAAGTCGATGACAAATTTTTTAGTGTATTTAAAATATTTCTTTATTGGATTAACACATAAAAAATTCAGGGCATATTTTTAAGGTCAATATTAAAAGATTATCCAACTGCCGATCTTTTAATTCAATTTTTCAATATTTTAATTTGATTGTAAATTGTCTTGGCACGCTTACTATTGGGCGATTGACAAAATCGATGACAAATTTTTTAGTGTATTTAAAATATTTCTTTATTGGATTAACACATAAAAAATTCAGGGCATATTTTTAAGGTCAATATTGAAAGATTATCCAACTGCCGATCTTTTAATTCAATTTGGCAATCTTTTAATTTGAATGTAAATTGTTTTGGCACGCTTACTATTGGGCGATTGGCTGGCCCGATCAATGGAAATGCGGTGGCTTTGATAGATAGAGAATAGAGGACTCGAATCAATATAAATATTTAAAAAAATTTTTTTTTTTTTTGTTTGTTAAACGAATAGACGCAAGTTGGAATCCCACCAAAGTCGATGACAAATTTTTAGTGTATTTAAAATATTTCTTTATTCTATAACACACAACAAATTTTTTAGGAAATAAAATGTAATGGTCAAGGGCTGCAAGGGTATACCAACTACGGCATGGCCGAAGTTAGCTTCTTTGATATTTTTTAAAATAAAATATACTTTAACTTGTAGGCTTAAAAGAACCAGAGCCATGTGGATGGCTCGCAAAGGAGCCAACCATCTTTTATTGTTTTTCGCCCCCTATCAGGGGGCATATACAAATACAAATACAAAAAAAAGGTTATAAATAAAGGTGGTTATTAACAGTAACAGTGATATTCTTAACTAGTTTTGTATGATTTTGTGTTTTCTGGGTGAATGGTGAATAGGCAATAGGCTCGATAGGCAATATGAAAATTTTTACATGAAATAAATGTTTTCTGGGTTGTAACATGTAAACAATGGATACAAAATTGCAAATTGGAATTAATTTTTGTTAAATTTAGTAGTTACAATTAGTTTTAAATATTAAAAATGCTAATTATTGTTTCTTTGCAGGTCACTAAAGCAACCCGCAGTTGACACATTGACAATGGCCTGACGCAGAAGTTATCGTGACAACTGGGGCTTTTCAACAGTTTGTTCAAAGAATTTCGCGTTTGCATATGATGTGGAAAACTTCTTGCCAGAGTCTTCACACAGGCATACATGAGCAACGTAACAGGTAATTGGAGCCAACCACACGTCCCTGTTCATCCAAATGAAGAGAAAGTCTGGATAAATAGCTAAAAATCAAGAGAACAATCAATTAAATGTCAAAAAACGCTTCAAGATTTGATTCTTCAAGCGTTTTAAAATTATTCTGTATAAAGTTGCACTCTTTGACCTGGTAAGGGTTGACAGAAAGGTATAAGCAGTATTCGTAAGGTGAAGGCGGAGGGGGCACAACTTACCCATTCTATCAAAACTATTTTCCTGCTACGCAAATCCATCTCGAACAAAATATCACTTGTCTACAAATGTTCCAAGTGCGGAAGTGCGGCAGCAAATTTAGCGCTGCAAGCAAATCTGCTTAGCGCTATCCAGAGGAGGACTATTCTAGAGGAGCTGGAGCTGTTATAAACTGCCGTTGTTTTTCAGATTTTCATTTTAGCAACATATAAATTAGCTATATTTCATTTATAAACTCATGCTTGTAGTGTGTACAGTGTAAAACGGATAATAAAGAAATCCCTCGGGAACCACAATTTAACACAACTGACTGTCCCCATTGAACTCCAACGGTTTTACTAGTATTTGACTAATTTGACCTTCACCAAAGATTCCCAATACTAGCGCCAACAGTAATTGCACAAACGACTCAATCGATAGCTTTCAAGGAAAATAAATCGTTTAAATCATTTGTGCCTTCTATCACTGTTAGCGCTAGTATTGGGACTAGTCAGGGGAAATAAATAAATTTTAGCTTTTTGACTAAAAAACAAAATTCTATAAAAATGTTAAATCAGTTGTGTGTGTGCTTTAGCGAATATATATGCTTCACAGGGTCGGAAAAGCTTCCTTCTGCCTGTTACATACATTTTGGCGACTTTAATATAATATTTCATCCTATGGATGCATCATGGTATAAAAAGACATGTTTTTGTTAAGCTGGCGAACATTATTCTTGCCGAATTCTTTATTTAAACTTTTTATTTATATTTATTTTACCCTTGCAGAGGGTATTATAAAATTGGTCAGATGTTTGTAACGCCGAGAAGGGATCGTTTCCGACCCCATAAAGTATATATATTCTTGATCAGCAAGAGAAGACGAGTTGATATAGTTCCCATACAAATACAAACGTTAAATGCGAATAACTTCTCTATTTTTTGAACATTCTTATCCAAACTGATTACACACATAAATATAGAGGGATTACATCATATGCGTGAATCAAATCTCTTCAAATCTCATTCGCGACATAAGTATTTTTTTGGATTTTTTTTTTTTTTTGTTAAACGAATAGACGCGAGTTCGAATCCCACCAAAGTCGATGACAAATTTTTTAGTGTATTTAAAATATTTCTTTATTGGATTAACACATAAAAAATTCAGGGCATATTTTTAAGGTCAAAATTAAAAGATTATCCAACTGCCGATCTTTTAATTCAATTTGGCAATCTTTTAATTTGAATGTAAATTGTCTTGGCACGCTTACTATTGGGCGATTGGCTGGCCCGATCCATGGAGATGCGGTGGCTTTGATAGATAGGGGATAGAGGACTTGCTCGTAAAACGAAAGGTGCATGTTCGAATCTCGCTATCGATATAAATATTTTTAAAATTTTTTTTTTTTGTTTGTTAAACGAATAGACGCGAGTTGGAATCCCGCCAAAGTGGATGACAAATTTTTTAGTGTATTTAAAATATTTCTTGATTCTATAACACACAAAAATTTTTTAGGAAATAAAATGTAATGGTCAAGGGCTGAAAGGGTATACCAACTACGGCATAGCCGAAGTTAGCTTCTTTGATATTTTTTAAAATAAAATATTCTTTAACTTGTAGGCTTAAAGAACCAGAGCCATGTGGATGGCTCGCAAAGGAGCCAACCACCTTTTATTGTTTTTCGCCCACTATCAGGGGTCATATACAAATACAAAAAAAAAGGTTATAAATAAAGGTGGTTATTAACAGTAACAGTGATATTCTTAACTAGTTTTGTATGATTTTGTGTTTTCTGGGTGAATGGTGAATAGGCAAAAGGCTCGATAGGCAATATGAAAATTTTTACATGAAATAAATGTTTTCTGGGTTGTAACATGTAAACAATGGATACAAAATTGCAAATTGGAATTAATTTTTGTTAAATTTAGTAGTTACAATTAGTTTTAAATATTAAAAATGCTAATTATTGTTTCTTTGCAGGTCACTAAAGCAACCCGCAGTTGACACATTGACAATGGCCTGACGCAGAAGTTATCGTGACAACTGGGGCTTTTCAACAGTTTGTTCAAAGAATTTCGCGTTTGCATATGATGTGGAAAACTTCTGTCAGAGTCTTCACACAGGCATACATGAGCAACGTAACAGGTAATTGGAGCCAACCACACGTCCCTGTTCATCCAAATGTAGAGAAAGTCTGGATAAATAGCTAAAAATCAAGAGAACAATCAATTATGGTATGCACCATTGAGCGGAATGACCAATTCACTTACATCGCAAGAAACCCAACAATAAAGGGAACTGCTGCTGCTGTTGTTGGCTTCGTCTGGCCAGCTGGTCTTTTTACATTTGCTGTGCCAGTAGCGTCACCTCATCTTGTTGGCTGTAAATGTCAAAAAACGCTTCAAGATTTTATTCTTCAAGCGTTTTAAAATTATTCTGTATAAAGTTGCACTCTTTGACCTGGTAAGGGTTGACAGAAAGGAATAAGCAGTATTCGTAAGGTGAAGGCGGAGGGGGCACAACTTACCCATTCTAAC
The DNA here is from genome assembly GCA_018150735.1 of Drosophila sp. 14030-0761.01. NCBI lineage: Eukaryota > Metazoa > Arthropoda > Insecta > Diptera > Drosophilidae > Drosophila > Drosophila sp. 14030-0761.01. Next base: position 285,065 of record JAECWO010000050.1, read on the forward strand.
AAAATATCACTTGTCTACAAATTTTCTAAGTGTGGAAGTGCGGCAGCATATTTAGCGCTGCAAGCAAATCTGCTTAGCGCTATCCAGAGGAGGACTATTCTAGAGGAGCTGAAGCTGTTATAAACTGCCGCGGTTTTTCAGATTTTCACTTTAGCAAAATATAAATTAGCTATATTTCATTTATAAACTCATACTTCTAGTGTGTACAGTGTAAAACGGATAATAAAGAAATCCCTCGGGAACCACAATTTAACACAACTGACTGTCCCCCATTGAACTCCAACGGTTTTACTAGTATTAGTCTAATTTGACCTTCACCAAAGAGTCCCAATACTAGCGCCAACAGTAATAGAAGTCACAATTGAACAAACGACTCAAACGATAGCTTTCAAGGAAAATAAAACTTTTAAATCGTTTGTGCCTTCTATCACTGTTAGCGCTAGTATTGGGACTAGTCAGGGGAAATAAATAAATTTTAGCTTTTTGACTAAAAACAAAATTCTATAAAAATGTTATAGAATGTAGCGAATATATATGCTTTACAGGGTTGGAAAAGCTTTCTTCTGCCTGTTACATACATTTTGGCGACTTTAATATTGTAAGGAAGTTTTTCTCAGCTGGGGTACATATCTCAGTCTCCCCAGGGCCTCCTTACAAAAATATTTGTAAGAATGCCGAGACTCGAGATTAAGGAGTATTTATTTCCTGATCGGACCACTACACTTGGGAAAATGAGAAAGGGTACATGCAGGACGACATCAATACAATACATATATATTAGTTTTAAGCTGAGATAAGGGGAGGGGATCTGAGGTCTGAGGAGGGTGATGATGGCGGATCTCTGCGGGATTGACCCGGACAGAGATACGGCACATCCTATCTACTGGTCAACTAATATTAACTAGGCTCGATCTCTAGCCTGGTGACTAGAGAGAACCGGGTATCTACTTATTAGCTAGCTGAGGCAGAGGGAGGGAGAGGGGAATCCGGCAGGCGGAGATGTGGATTGACCCAGCATCCCGTCATGCACGGATGAACTACGGCTTATATTTATGTTAGTAAGGACATCACATGAAGACACGACACACAAAAGGAGGTACACATAACTACTACAAAATCTAGCTACCACGGACCTATGATGCTGGCCCGAGAGTACTACGTTCGGCCAAGCCGAACTACTGGAAGTCCTGATGAGGATTAGCGAGTCGGGCATGGCCGACTGAACGCTTCCTCTCTGAATCCCTAGCAACTATTCGGTCCGTCCGAACACTAACTCGCAGGTCCTTGAGCCTTGTCGAGTGGCCAACAACCAAAATTTGAACACACGGCTTCTCCAATATTTTCTTTCACTTTATTATATATTTTTTCATGGATAAATGAGATAAATGTTTCTTTTGCCACACCTCTAACCGCCCCGACTAAACTTGGGGATATTCTCCCACCCGTGGCGTTCACGCCGACTCACCTGGCCGTCCTCTCCGCTGACTCGTTTGTCCGGTGTCGTCTTTTCGAAAGTGGTATCTGACTCGTAGTCCTTGCAGTGTTTAGTGCTTGGGTTCCTGGTCTTTACTCGGGTGGTGTTGTCCTTGCGTAGTCCTTGCGATCTCCGATGTCTTCGTCCTTGATCCTTGTTCCAGTTGTGTTGTCCTTGTCGTAGTCCTTGGGGTATCCTGTGTCTGTTGTCCTTGGTTGTGGTTATCCTTGTGGTTTGTCCTTGGTGTTCCGGGGTCTGCTCTTGATTCACTTTATTCACTTCACTTTTGGTTTATTTTCCGCACGTCTTATTCGGTCCGAGGTATGTACTAGACTCCTCGCCGGCCCAATTTGGCCCAGCCTCCACGGCTTGCTTTTCGCCGCGAAGCTTTGGCACGCGTCGCTGCCAGGTACAGCTGTACCATTGCCTCCGCTATTGCCGCTCTCCTCACACGCATGGCTGCGTATGCGCTGTGGCCTACGTGACTCAGGCCACGTACGCAATGCCATGTGGCGCCGGCGCGTGGCGTCGGCCCGATCAACGGTAAATCTGTGCTTTCGAGAGAGCGGCGGCGAAAATCCGGTGATGGCGAAGAGAATGAGCGGCGAATATCAGATGAGGAGCGAAAACGGGTGGACGGCGAAACGAGTGAGCGGCGAGTAATGGTATCGGCCAGGGGGCGCTGTAAAGAAATGAACTAGTCCTACCTATTGGTTCAGAGCCATTTGCACTTAGAACTAATTTATTAATAATAATATTTGCCCTTTCATAGGGTCCTAAGGAACTTAATTATAATAATGATGTACATGACTTATGATTATGGGGGGGTATAACGAAATAAACATTTGGTGTGAACCTTATCGCTATCGATAGGTGTTGTGTCGAAAACTTCGTCACACGTCCTCCCAACTCACCCGGCGAGACGAGAGAACCGGATGGTGACCTGTCCCGTTGAGTTGATCTTGACGCTAAAGAGGCGATCCTCCGACTCCTGTAGGAATTTCACGATGACGTCGCGGGGAATTCTTCCACCCAGCGGGCGACTCCTTCCTCGCTGATCATCCTCGTCTCTTCGGACGAGTACTGTGACGTCATACTGTGTGGAAGATAAGTTAAATGACTCTGACCAGTACTTTTAGACCCTACGACCCTAACTGTGTGGCTTACAAAAATACTTAGATTCTATCAATGTAGCTTAAAATTAATAGTGTCAAGAGGAATGATACATGAGTGGAGGTGAAGGTCCACCCCAGTGAAGCAAGGATTTGAGTATTTTTACTTCGGAGGATTAGTAACAAAACCCATGGGATTCCCTTCGTGGCTTCCGTTCTTTATGATTTCGTAGTTGACCACCATCTTAGTGAGCTCTGCTAAGTTCCTGAAGTCGATGCGTCGGGTGTACAATTGATAATCCGGCTGTAGATTGTCGTAGATCCTCTCGAGCTCCTGTGCTGGTGAGTAGTTCGCTCGCCGCATCATGAGTCGTAGCTCGATCAGATACTGCTTGAAGGGTTCCAAATACTTTTGCCGACGGGCCCGTATGGCGTCCTCCAACTTTTCGAAATATCTGGATGGCAAAAGAAATCCAAGAATTCTTGTTTGAATTCACACCAGGTCACGTTCAGTAGGCCACACGTTTGCCACCATCCTTCGGCTCTTCCGGAGAATAGGAGTGGCATCATGTTGGGTAGTGACTCCAAATCGATGTCGTAGGTAGCCGCACGAACTTCCAGCTTTTCCAAGAAGTATAATGTGTCTGCGGTGCCATCGAAAGAGATACCCCATTTGGATATCTTTTCCGCCATGACCGCCTGATTGATTGGATGTGGTGGGCGGTGGTCCATAGGTGGCGGCTTGTGCTTCGGTGGTACTTCCCAGATAAGGTCCGTTGACTTGGACAAGGCAGACGTCAGTGCTAAGGGTTTCGCTTCGGGCCCAAAATCTCGAAGTGACTCCATGGGTGCTTCCTTCCCGATATCGCCAATGCTGGCCGGCGAGACTGGTCGAGATCGGGCTTTCACGTCGAGTCCCTTATCGACGGTGGCCACAGCTCCGAATTGTCCTTCCAGAGTTGCCAAACGTGAAAGTATCTCCGGTGGGTGGTCTTCTCGTGAAGCGAAGCTAGCGAATCGGGTTCGCATTTCCTCCACTGTCCCTCCTGGGGTCAAACCGAACTCGTTGAGGAAAGCTTCCAGCTCTCCTTTGCGTCGGTAGCTGATCCATTTGACGTCCATGCTTGTTGGTTCGATGGTCCTTGAATGGTCCCGAATGAATGCGTTACGGTGCTCCACTGATCCTTAAGTTGTCGCTGTGATCCTAAGGTTAGACTGAGACGATAGCTTTATCAAGCGATAGTCGTGTCGTTGCTGAGTGAGGCTTCTGGCAATGCTTGATGATCGTCCTTGAAATGTGACATCAAGCGATGATCCTGGCGATGCTAAGCAACACTCCTTGCGATGACTATCCTTGAACTGGTGCTATTGATTGATGACCCTTGGATATGAGCTTATGTTCCTTGGCTCGGATGATCCTGGCGTAGCCTGATAATAATCCTTGGACCCTTGGGATTATCCTTGAAGCGATGGGGATCCTTGGGGGTTTTAGTCCTGTGTCCTTTGACTTTGTGTATGCCAGACAACTGCGATGTTCACTTGACCGTGGTGTAAGTTAGACTCCCGATGTTCACTCGTTGATGGTGTAGGTTAGACTCTCCTTTCTGTTTTTGAGGGCCTGCTTTTATATGCCGGCGACGTCTGGACACGTGACCTGTGAAGAAGAGTGGATAGGATCGTCGACGCGAAGGGCTCAACGTGTCGAGAGAAATTCCAGAGCCGCATCGGCAGCGATATAGCGTGGGCAATATTTTAATACAAAAGAATAGTCAAAATGAAACATGTATTCTGGATTGGAAATTATCTTAAAATACTAGCTTTAGATTCTGTCGTTGATTCTACCGGGCTGGTGATCTGGATTCTACCGATAATTAGGTTCTATCCGCGATCCTAGCGTGAGTTCTATCGATGACTAACTGAGACTTGAGATGCTGTCGATGATTCTACTGTGCTTGCCGTTGATTCTATTGCCCGATGAATTCTATCGATGGTCCTAGCGAAAGTTCTATCGGTGACTAATTGTGGCTTTGGGGTCCTGTCGTTGATTCTACTGAGCATGCCTTTAATTCTGCCGCTTAATGGGTTATATTAAAGGTTTTTCGCGAAAGTTCTATCGATGACTAACTGAGCGTAGGGGTGGGCGGCACCCGTACAAAAAAAAAACGATGGCACAATATTATAGTTTTGATGGGTTGTTTGACCAATCCTTAGGCAGGATTGATCTGATACACAAAAACAAAATTAAAATGAAGGGATACGATAAATAATTCGCGGGAATATTAGATATTCGTCTATGGCCGAATTATTAGGAAAAATGTGTTTTGGGTCGATCTTTGGTTATGGTGGGTTTTTAATCCACGCTGATGTTAGTCTCCTTAAATCAAATTATATATTTTTTTTTTCTTTTAAAAAAAATAGAAAATGTTATCTGAAATCTCGGGTCCCTGCTCGGGCGCCATCTGTAAGGAAGTTTTTCTCAGCTGGGGTACATATCTCAGTCTCCCCAGGGCCTCCTTACAAAAATATTTGTAAGAATGCCGAGACTCGAGATTAAGGAGTATTTATTTCCTGATCGGACCACTACACTTGGGAAAATGAGAAAGGGTACATGCAGGACGACATCAATACAATACATATATATTAGTTTTAAGCTGAAATAAGGGGGGGGGATCTGAGGTCTGAGGAGGGTGATGATGGCGGATCTCTGCGGGATTGACCCGGACAGAGATACGGCACATCCTATCTACTGGTCAACTAATATTAACTACGGGCTCGATCTCTAGCCTGGTGACTAGAGAGAACCGGGTATCTACTTATTAGCTAGCTGAGGCAGAGGGAGGGAGAGGGGAATCCGGCAGGCGGAGATGTGGATTGACCCAGCATCCCGTCATGCACGGATGAACTACGGCTTATATTTATGTTAGTAAGGACATCACATGAAGACACGACACACAAAAGAAGGTACACATAACTACTACAAAATCTAGCTACCACGGACCTATGATGCTGGCCCGAGAGTACTACGTTCGGCCAAGCCGAACTACTGGAAGTCCTGATGAGGATTAGCGAGTCGGCATGGCCGACTGAACGCTTCCTCTCTGAATCCCTAGCAACTATTCGGTCCGTCCGAACACTAACTCGCAGGTCCTTGAGCCTTGTCGAGTGGCCAACAACCAAAATTTGAACACACGGCTTCTCCAATATTTTCTTTCACTTTATTATATATTTTTTTCATGGATAAATGAGATAAATGTTTCTTTTGCCACACTCTAACCGCCCCGACTAAACTTGGGGATATTCTCCCACCCGTGGCGTTCACGCCGACTCACCTGGCCGTCCTCTCCGCTGACTCGTTTGTCCGGTGTCGTCTTTTCCCGAAAGTGGTATCTGACTCGTAGTCCTTGCAGTGTTTAGTGCTTGGGTTCCTGGTCTTTACTCGGGTGGTGTTGTCCTTGCGTAGTCCTTGCGATCTCCGATGTCTTCGTCCTTGATCCTTGTTCCAGTTGTGTTGTCCTTGTCGTAGTCCTTGGGGTATCCTGTGTCTGTTGTCCTTGGTTGTGGTTATCCTTGTGGTTTGTCCTTGGTGTTCCGGGGTCTGCTCTTGATTCACTTTATTCACTTCACTTTTGGTTTATTTTCCGCACGTCTTATTCGGTCCGAGGTATGTACTAGACTCCTCGCCGGCCCAATTTGGCCCAGCCTCCACGGCTTGCTTTTCGCCGCGAAGCTTTGGCACGCGTCGCTGCCAGGTACAGCTGTACCATTGCCTCCGCTATTGCCGCTCTCCTCACACGCATGGCTGCGTATGCGCTGTGGCCTACGTGACTCAGGCCACGTACGCAATGCCATGTGGCGCCGGCGCGTGGCGTCGGCCCGATCAACGGTAAATCTGTGCTTTCGGAGAGCGGCGGCGAAAATCCGGTGATGGCGAAGAGAATGAGCGGCGAATATCAGATGAGGAGCGAAAACGGGTGGACGGCGAAACGAGTGAGCGGCGAGTAATGGTATCGGCCAGGGGGCGCTGTAAAGAAATGAACTAGTCCTACCTATTGGTTCAGAGCCATTTGCACTTAGAACTAATTTATTAATAATAATATTTGCCCTTTCATAGGGTCCTAAGGAACTTAATTATAATAATGATGTACATGACTTATGATTATGGGGGGGTATAACGAAATAAACATTTGGTGTGAACCTTATCGCTATCGATAGGTGTTGTGTCGAAAACTTCGTCACAATATAATATTTCATCCTATGGATGCATCATGGTATAAAAAGACATGTTTTTGTTAAACTGGCGAACATTATTCTTGCCGAATTCTTTATTTAAACTTTTTATTTATATTTATTTTACCCTTGCAGAGGGTATTATAAAATTGGTCAGATGTTTTTAACGCAGAGAAGGTATCGTTTCCGACCTCATAAAGTATATATATTCTTGATCAGCAAGAGAAGACGAGTTGATATATTTCCCATACAAATACAAACGTTAAATGCGAATAACTTCTCTATTTTTTGAACATTCTTATCCAAACTGAGATAAGTATTTTTTTGGATTTTTTTTTTGTTTGTTAAACGAATAGACGTGAGTTCGAATCCCACCAAAGTCGATGACAAATTTTTTAGTGTATTTAAAATATTTGTATTTAAAATATTTCTTTATTCTATAACACACAACAAATTTTTAGGAAATAAAATGTAATGGTCAAGGGCTGCAAGGGTATACCAACTACGGCATAGCCGAAGTTAGCTTCTTTGATATTTTTTACAATAAAAAGGAGCCAACCATCTTTTATTGTTTTTCGCCCCCTATCAGGGGGCATATACAAATACAAATACAAAAAAAATAAAGTAAGTAAGTCGCCGGGCCGACTTGGATATACCATGCATCAGGTGAAGAGATATATGTATATTAAATTTCTTTCAAATGCTATCTCGCTCACTCTTATGTGGAAACGAGCACTTTAGCGCCCCCCTAACAAATCGGTGATTTTCAGCATATGCTATCTCGCTCTTTTTTGCGTGCATCTGCCTTGCAACGCAATGGGTGAAAAACGTTTCTATGGATAACTCGGTCATTTTTATTCCGATTCTTGTGATAGTTGGTGGGATGATAGATATACGTGACATGTATTAGTGTGCCAAAATTAAATTACGATGCGATAAATATTTCGGGTGAAAATCAAATTTCGGGGGGCGGAAGGGGGCGTGGCAAAAATTTGAAACAAACTTGGTCTGCGTGCATACTGCACGCATCTAATATCCAAATCCGATAGCTCTATCTTTTATAGTTTCCGAGATATGGGGGCTCAAAATGTTGTTTTTCGAATAGCGTGGGCGGAAGGGGGCGTGGCAAAAAAAAAAAATAAACTTGATCAGCGTACACACCAAACGAGTCTACATGTCAAATTTGGTAGCTCTAGCTTGTATAGTTGCTGAGATCTAGGCACTCTATCGGACGAACGGACATGACTCAATCGACTCGGCTATTGATACTGATCAAGAATATATATACTTTATAGGGTCGGAAATGCTTCCTTCTACCTGTTACATACATTTTGGCGACTTTAATATCCCATTTCATCCTATGGATGCATGGTATAAAAAGGTTATAAATAAAGGTGGTTATTAACAGTAACAGTGATATTCTTAACTAGTTTTGTATGATTGAACGGCGAAACGGGCGAAACGAGTGAGCGGCGAGTATTGGTATAGGCCAGGTGGCGCTGTAAAGAAGTGATGGTTCAGAGTCATTTGCACTTAAAAATAATATATTTTCCCTTATAGGGTGCTAAGGAACTTAATTCTAATAATGTTGTTCATGGCTTAGGACTATGGGGGTATGAAGAAATAAACGTGTCGTGTGAACCTTATCGCTATTGATAGGTGTTGTGTCGATAACTTCGTCACACGTCCTCCCAATTCACCCGGCGAGACGAGAGAAGCGAACGGTGAACTGGCCCGTTGAGTTGATCTTGACGCTAAATAGGCGATCCTCCGACTCCTGTAGGAATTTCAGGGTCTTGCGGTGCCGAGGTTGGGTTAGTACCGCCTCCACCAGTCCTGGTGGTATTCGGTCGCCGAAATTGCGGACTCGCCATCCTTACGGGATCTCCACCCAAATTACGTCAAATTTATACCCTTCCAGATAACATCGTAGTTTGCGGATAGCCCATACTATAGCCAGACACTCCTTCTCGGTTGCAGAGTAGTTAACTTCGGGAGGGCTTAGTCGTCGGCTAGCGTATGCGATGACTCTTTCGGTGCCTTCTAAGTGTTGAGTGAGTAAACCATAGTCGCTAGCGTCGGTCTGTAGACAAAACTTCTCTTGAAAGTCCGGACAGGCGAGAACAGGAGCAGTCGTCAGACGGTTCTTGAGTTCCTCGAAGGCTTCCTGTTGATCTTTGCCCCATTTCCACTTGACGTTCTTCTTCAGGAGCGAGGTGATAGATTGAACGATGCTAGAGAAATCGGGAACAAACCTGCGATACCACGATGCTAATCCAAGACAGCTTCTTAGTTGATGAATATTAGTGGGAGGTGCTAGTTTCCTGACAGCAGCAACTTTGTCCGGATCCGTGTGAATTCCTTCTCCACTGACAACATGTCCCAAGAACTGTAGTCTTTGTTTGAAAAATTGGCACTTTGCCTGATTGATCCTGAGGTTGGCTTCTCGAAGACGTCGAAAAACTTCTCGTAGGTTGATTATGTGTTCCTCCAGGTCTTTCCGATGACGATGATGTCATCTAAGTAGGCAAAGGCATGGGGTTCCATCTCCATCTCCGATGACCCGATCCAAAGTGCGTTGAAAGGTCACCGATGCTGAATGGAGTCCGAAGGGCATCACCTTCCACTGGAATAACCCACGTCCGGGCACGGTGAAAGCTGTGCAGGCACGACTGTCCTTGGCAAGGGGAATTTGCGAATATCCACTTTTGAGATCCAGTGTAGAAATGAACTTAGCTTCTCGAAATTTCTCAAGAATATGTTTGAATATTGGCAGGGGGTAGGCATCTCGGATAGAATGTTCATTCAGTTGCCGGAAGTCGATTCATATGCGTGTATCTCCTGTCTTCTTGCCTACGAGTAATATGGGCGCACTGTGGGGGCTCTCCGATGGCTCGATCCGATCTTCCTTCAAGAGTTGGTCTACGGTTTCGTTGATGATCTTCTGTTGGGACGGGTTCCTTGGATAATACCTTTGCTTCATTGTGTGGTCACTTTTTAGCGTGATGACGTGTTCGGCGATCTGTGTTACTCCTTCCAATCCATCGAACTTGTGTAGTTCCTCAGCAAGAAAGGCTGTGATAACTGGGTCTGAGATGTCATCTTCTCCGGGTACGGATGGTTCCACCTCAGAGAATAACATAGCTGGGAGAGAATAACTTCGTGGGTTCTTTAGTCACTGGTGTTTTCCTAAAGGGGTTTTTGCTGATAGCTAGAGCACAAGTTTGAGGCAAAGGGGAACTTCTGATTACGTCTCCTTCCATCGTAGTAGACTCCTTAGGTTTTTGCATGGTAACAGACATGTTTATCGACGAGACGTAGTCTTCCAGAGTTAGTCGGTAGCCTCCACACTCGATTGTCGTTCCAATTTTCTTCAGAAAGTCTGTTCCAAGTAGCAACGGGTCCATGAGGTTAGGCATGATGAGTAAAGGTACCTCAGCGACTCTTGCACCCAACTCTACCTTGACTAGTAGTGCCTGAGTGATCTCCTTGAGTGATCCGTCTGCTAGGTTGATGTGAGCGCTGACTCCTGTCAGGCTTGCTGCCGATGTCACTTGTGAAGCTAAGTATTCACTGATGAAGCATGGCGTTGCACCACAGTCCAACGTTGCGACAGCGGTCGTTCCATTCAGTTTGACTTGGGCTAGAACACGACCATTGTCAAACCGAAGCATGTTTATTGTCGAGGGAGGGCTTGCGCTGCTTTCGCTTGACCCTCGGGCAAGTGAAGGCGCGCGCCGTCTCCCGACCGGCGACAGCATTCGATAGTGCGGACATCTCGTTTTCCGCATTTCCAGCAGAATAGTATACGTTGGTTGGTACACTCCTTAGCAAAGTGGCCGTCTTGCCCAGGTAGGCTTTGCGAGTGTCAATTGGTGCATCAGTCATCTGGTATGCGCTATGCTGGATTCGTCGAGTCTTCGTTGGGGAATCCGATCCTGAGTCGGTGGGCACGAACTGAACGATTTTCCTCGGAGTGTTCGTAACGAAGGCCATGGAATTTCCTTCGGGGCTTCCGTTCTTTATGGGTTCGTAGTTGATCACCAGCTTAGTGAGCTCTGCTAAGCTGCTGAAGTCGATGCGTCGGGTGTACAATTGATAATCCGGCTGTAGATTGTCGTAGATCCTCTCGAGCTCCTGTGCTGGCGAGTAGTTGGCTCGACGCATCATGAGTCGTAGCTCGATCAAGTATTGCTTGAAGGGTTCCAAATACTTTTGCCGACGTGTGCGTATGGCGTCTTCCAACTTCTCCACATGGCAAAAGGAAATCCAGGAATTCTTGTTTGAATTCACCCCAGGTAACGCTTAGTAGGCCACACGTCACAGACACACACGCCAGACTGGTCGAGATCGGGCTTTCACTTCGAGTCCCTTGTCCGTAGTGGCCACAGCTCCGTATTGTCCTTCCAGGGTTGCCAAGAGTGAAAGTATCTCTGGTGGGTGGTCTTCTCGTGAAGCGAAACTAGCGAATCGGGTTCGCATTTCCTCCACTGTTCCTCCTGGGGTCAATCCGAACTCGTTGAGAAAAGCTTCCAGCTCTCTTTTGCGTCGGTAGCTGATCCATTTGACGCCCATGCTTGTTGGTTCAATGCTCCTTGAATGGTCCCGAATGAATGCGTTACGGTGCTCCGCTGATCCTTAGGTTGGTCTGAGAGGATAGCCCTATCAAGCGATGGTCGTTACTGAGTGAGGCTTCTTGCGATGTCTACTGATCGTCCTTCAAATGTGACATCAAGCGATGATCCTGGCGATGCTAAGCAACACTCCTCGCGATGACTATCCTTGCCTTGGTGCTATCGATCGATGATCCTTGAATATGTGGTGATGATCCTTGAAACGGGTTGATCCTTGCGTGGCTGGATGATGACCCTTGGGTGCGAAGTAATTATCCTTGAAGCGATGATGATCCTTGGGCTTGAGTCCTGTGTCGTTTTTTTTGTATAAGGGGGACAAATCCGATGTTCACTCGTTGATGGTGTAGGTTAGACTCTCGATGTTCACTCCCTGATAGTGTAGGTTAGATTCCCTTCCGCTTCCGAGGGCCTGCTTTTATATGCCGGCGACGTCGGAACACGTGACCTGAGAAGAGGAGTGGATAGGATCGTCGCCGCGAGGGGCTCAACGTGTCGAGAGAAATTCCACAGCCAGACCGGCAGCGATACAGCTTGGGCAATATTTTGGTGCAAAAGAATAGGCTAAAGGAATCATGTGTTCTGGGTTGGAAATTATCTTAAAATACTAACTTTGGATTCTGTCGCTGATTCTACCGTGCTGATGATCTGGATTCTACTGATAATTAGGTTCTATCCGCGATCCTAGCGTGAGTTCTATCGATGACTAACTGAGATGTTTGGTTCCGTCGATGATTCTACCGTGCTTGCCGTTGATTCTATTGCGTGATGAATTCTATCGAGGGTCCTAGCGAAAGTTCTATCGGTGACTAATTGAGACGTTGACTTCTGTCTTTGATTCCACTGTGCCTCTCTTTGATTCTATTGCGTGATGAATTCTATCAAAGGTCCTAGCGAGAGTCCTATCGGTGATTAACTGTGGCTTTGGGGTCCTGTCGTTGATTCTACTGTGCATGCCTTTAATTCTGCCGCTTAATGAGTTATATTAAAGGTTTTAGCGTACGTTCTATCGATGACTAACTGAGCGTAGGGATTGGCGGCAACCGCACGTAAAAAAAAAACGATGACACAATATTATATTTTTGATGGGTTGTTTGACCAATCCTTATGCAGGATTGTCTGATACACCAAAAAAAATCAAAGTGAAGGGATACGATAAACAATTCGCGGGAATATTAAATATTCGTTTACTGCCGAATTATTAGAAAAAAATGTGTATTGGGGGTCGATCTTGGGTTATGGTGGGTTTTTAATCCACGCTGATGTTAGTCTCCATAAATCAAATTATATTTATGAAAATTAAAAATGATATCTAAAATCTCGGGTCCCTGCTCGGGCGCCATCTGTAAAGAAGTTTTTATTCAGCTGGTGTACATATCTCAGTCTCCCCCAGGGTCTCCTTACAAAAATATTTGGAAAGATACCGAGACTCCAGATTAATGGAGGATTATTTATTATGGATCGGACCACTACACTTGGACATGGGGAAGAGAGGAAGGGTACATGCAGGACGACATCAATACAATACATCTAGATTAGTTTAAGCTGTGATGGGGTCTGAGGAGGGCGATGATGATCGTATCTTAGCGGGATTGACCCGGAAAGAGATACGACGCATCGTATATACTGGTCGGCTTATTCTAAGGGTCGGTTTGTTCTACGGGCTCGATCTCTAGTCGAGGATTGACCTGGTGACTAGAGAGAACCGGGCGACTACTTAATATATAGCTGAGGCAAAGAGGGGGGAGAGAGGGGAAGAGGGGAATCCAGCAGGCTGAGATGGGGATCGACCCAGTATCCAGCCATACATGGATTAGCTACAGACTTAAATCTAGGTTAATGAGGACATCACATTGACACACAACACAAAAGGAGTACATACAAATACTAAACAATCTAGCTACCAAGGATGTATGAGAGGGGGCCCGGTGTACCTATGTTCGGCCAAGCCGAACCGCTAAAGTCCTGATTCGGATTGGCGAGCCGGCATGGCCGACTAACCGCTTCCTTTCCGAAGCCCTAGCACACTATTCGGTCCGTCCGAGCATTAGCCTACAGTGACCCGCAAGACTCGTTTGTCCTGGTTATTGCGTGTCGCTCGTCCTTGATCCGTGTCCTGATTGTGTTGTCCTTGGCGTAGTCCTTGGTATCTGGTGTCTGTTGTCCTTGATCCTTGCTGTTGTTATTCTCGGTGACTCGTCCTTGGTGTTCTAGGTCTTCATTTTATTTTTGTTTCACTCCACTTCACTTTTATCTTTTGGCACTGGCGCGTGGCGTCGGCCCGATCACCATTACTTTTCGGGCTTTTCTAGAAAGCGCCGGCGAAGAGCTTGCGGCGACAGCGAAGAGCAAAAGCGGCGAAAGCGAAGACCATGAGTGGCGAAAACGAAGAGCATGATCGTGAGTGGCGAAATGGTTGAACGGCGAAACGGGCGAAACGAGTGAGCGGCGAGTATTGGTATAGGCCAGGTGGCTCGCAAAGGAGCCAACCATCTTGTATTGTTTTTCGCCCCATATCAGGGGGCATATACAAATACAAATACAAAAAAAAAGGTTATTAATAAAGGTGGTTATTAACAGTAACAGTGATATTCTTAACTAGTTTTGTATGATTTTGTGTTTTCTGGGTGAATGGTGAATAGGCAATAGGCTCGATAGGCAATATGAAAATTTTTACATGAAATAAATGTTTTCTGGGTTGTAACATGTAAACAATGGATACAAAATTGCAAATTGGAATTAATTTTTGTTAAATTTAGTTACAATCAGTTTTAAATATTAAAAATGCTAATTATTGTTTCTTTGCAGGTCACTAAAGCAACCCGCAGTTGACACATTGACAATGGCCTGACGCAGAAGTTATCGTGACAACTGGGGCTTTTCAACACTTTGTTCAAAGAATTTCGCGTTTGCATATGATGTGGAAAACTTCTGTCAGAGTCTTCACACAGGCATACATGAGCAACGTAACAGGTAATTGGAGCCAACCACACGTCCCTGTTCATCCAAATGAAGAGAAAGTCTGGATAAATAGCTAAAAATCAAGAGAACAATCAATTATGGTATGCACCATTGTGCGGAATGACCAATTCACTTACATCGCAAGAAACCCAACAATAAAGGGAACTGCTGCTGCTGTTGTTGGCTTCGTCTGGCCAGCTGGTCTTTTTGCATTTGCTGTGCCAGCAGCGTCACCTCATCTTGTTGGCTGTAAATGTCAAAAAACGCTTCAAGATTTGGTTCTTCAAGCGTTTTAAAATTATTCTGTATAAAGTTGCACTCTTTGACATGGTAAAGGTTGACAGAAAGGAATAAGCAGTATTCGTAAGGTGAAGGCGGAGAGGACACAACTTACCCATTCTAACAAAACTATTTTCCTGCTACGCAAATCCATCTCGAACAAAATATCACTTGTCTACAAATTTTCCAAGTGTGGAAGTGCGGCAGCATATTTAGCGCTGCAAGCAAATCTGCTTAGCGCTATCCAGAGGAGGACTTTTCTAGAGGAGCTGGAGCTGTTATACACTGCCGTTGTTTTTCAGATTTTAACTTTAGCAAAATATAAATTAGCTATGTATATTTCATTTATAAACTCATGCTTGTAGTGTGTACAGTGTAAAACGGATAATAAAGAAATCCCTCGGGAACCACAATTTAACACAACTGACTGTCCCCCATTGAACTCCAACGGTTTTAATAGTATTAGTCTAATTTGACCTTCACCAAAGAGTCCCAATACTAGCGCCAACAGTAATAGAAGTCACAATTGCACAAACGACTCAAACGATAGCTTTCAAGGAAAATAAATCGTTTGAATCGTTTGTGCCTTCTATTACTGTTAGCGCTAGTATTGGGACTAGTCAGGGGAAACAAATAAATTTTAGCTTTTTGACTAAAAAACAAAATTCTATAAAAATTTTAAATCAGTTATGTGTGTGTGCTTTAGCGCCTAATTAAATTACGATACGATAAATATTGCGGGAGAAAATAAATTTTCATTGAATACTAAATTTGGTAGCTCAGTAGTTACTGAGATCTCTGCACTCTTACGGACGGACAGACAGATAGACGGATATAGCTATATCAATTTCTCTTCTCATGCTGATCAAGAATATATACAGGGTCGGAAAAGCTTCCTTCTGCCTGTTACATACATTTTGGCGACTTTGATATAATATTTCATCCTATGGATGCATGGTATAAAAAGACATGTTTTTGTTAAACTGGCGAACATTATTCTTGCCGAATTCTTTATTTAAACTTTTTATTTATATTTATTTTACCCTTGCAGAGGGTATTATAAAATTGGTCAGATGTTTGTAATGCAGAGAAGGGATCGTTTCCGACCCCATAAAGTATATATATTCTTGATCAGCAAGAGAAGACGAGTTGATATAGTTCCCATACAAATACAAACGTTAAATGCGAATAACTTCTCTATTTTTTGAACATTCTTATCCAAACTGATTACACACATTAATATAGAGGGATTACATCATATGCGTGAATCAAATCTCTTCAAATCTCATTCGCGACTTAAGTTTTTTTTTGGATTTTTTTTTCTTTATTAAACGAATAGACGTGAGTCCGAATCCCACGAATATCGATGACGAATTTTTTAGTGTATTTAAAATATTTCTTTATTGGATTAACACATAAAAAATTCAGGCATATTTTTAAGGTCAATATTAAAGGATTATCCAACTGCCGATCTTTTAGTTCAATTTGGCAATCTTTTAATTTGATTGTAAATTGTCTTGGCACGCCTACTTAATAGTAAGGCGATTGGCTGGCCCGATCAATGGAGGTGCGGTGGCTTGGTGGATAGAGGATTTGTGTATAAAACAAAAGGTGCAGGTTCGAATCTCGTTATCGATATAATTATTTTTTAAATTTTTTTTGTTTGTTTGTTAAACGAATAGACGCGAGTTCGAGTCCCACCAAAGTCGATGACAAATTTTTTAGTGTATTTAAAATATTTCTTAAATTTTTTAGTGTATTTAAAATATTTCTTTATTCTATAACACACAACAAATTTTTTAGGAAATAAAATGTAATGGTCAAGGGCTGAAAGGGTATACCAACTACGGCATAGCCGAAGTTAGCTTCTTTGATATTTTTTACAATAAAATATACTTTAACTTGTAGGCTTAAAGAACCAGAGCCATGTGGATGGCTCGCAAAGGAGCCAACCATCTTTTATTGTTTTTCGCCCCCTATCAGGGGGCATATACAAATACAAATACAAAAAAAAGGTTATAAATAAAGGTGGTTATTAACAGTAACAGTGATATTCTTAACTAGTTTTGTATGATTTTGTGTTTTCTGGGTGAATGGTGAATAGGCAACAGGCTCGATAGGCACAACAACTTATTTTTATAAATCCAACATAAAATTAACATACAAAGAAATGACCAATGCTTATACGCGAAAGATATAATTAAAAGATATCTTTGCAGTAAGAAAACTGTTTTATATTTTCATAATGAGCAAGATTATCCTATATTTCAACAAGCCTTTATTGAAATAATACGATCGAACACAAATACAAAAACCTCGAAATCAAGTATTAAGTTAGAGGACCTTCAAACGTTTGCACAATTCAAAGAAATAATCCTAAAACAACATAAAGAATTATTACATCCAGGAATCGAAAAAAACCATTAATTTGTTTAAAGAAAAATATTATTTCCCCGATTTTCAAAACCTAATCCAAAACATTATTAACGAATGTTCAGTATGCAATAATGCTAAGACAGAAAATAGAAATACAAAACTAACTTTTGAAATAACACCAGAAAATTTTAATATCAGAGAAAAATATGTCATGGATTCCTTCATGCATTGACATTTACTCCAAATTTGCAACACTTGTAGAAGTAAAGTCTAGAGATTGGTTAGAAGCCAAGAGAGCAATTATGAAAGTATTCACTGAAATGGGCAAACCAATAGAAATAAAATCAGACAAAGATTCAGCGTTTGTGTGTATAGCACTAAAAAATTGGCTACAAGAAGAAAATGTAAAGTTAGAAATCACAACAAGTAAAAACGGCATATCAGACATAGAAAGATTCCATAAAACAGTAAATGAAAAACTCAGAATTATAAATAGTGAAAATGACGTCGAAGATAAATTAATCAAATTTGAAAAAATTCTCTACATATACAACCATAAGACAAGACACAAAACAACTAACCGAACACCAGCTGACATTTTTATCTATGCAGGATCACCCGACTATAATACCCAAACGAATAAAATACATATATCAAATAAACAATTTAAATAAAGATAGACACGACTTCGAAATCGATACGAGATTTAAACAAGCACCATTAGTAAAGTCAATAATGAGAAATAAATCAATTAGATGAGAAACATTTTGAAGAAAGAAACAGAGGACAAAAGGTCACACACTACAAATCAAAATTCAAAAAGAAAAAGAAAGTTAATAAAAGCAACTACGACATGTAACGATCCTTTTTCGTCCTTAGAGTCGTTGATGAGACTTTTCAGGCCTAGGTTCGGCACAACAAAATTTATTTTGTGCCCCGATAAATAATAACGCTTTTGGATATAATTTCGGCACAGACCTTAGTTTTGGTTTTTATTGATGTATTTGGGATTCTGTAGGGGTCCTTGGCGATTGGTTGGAGGTCCTTCGTGATCCTTGTGTCCTTGGTGCTGCTTTGCTTGGGTCTTCGCTGTTGTTCTTTGCTTGCTGTGGTTGGCTCCTTTCGCTTGACTTATTTTGCCGGCTCCTTGATGCCGACGCAGATGACTCAGATCCTTGATCTGGGTTCAACTTCGTCTCTTGAGTTCTCCTACCCTCCTACGCTCTCCTGACTTCTACTTCTCCCCAATCTCTGCGTTCAAGGATATTTCCTGAACTCTTCCCCCTCAAGGATATCTCCTGAGGTCCTTATTTTGGCTCAAGGATACTTCCTGAATCCAAAATACTCCTCCAGGATACTTCCTGTATGCTCAAACCCCAGTTCAAGGATATTTCCCGAACTTTTCCCTCTCAAGGATATTCCCTGAGGTCCTTATTTTGGTTCGAGGATACTTCCTGAGTCCCAAAATATTCCTCCAGGATATTTCCTGTTTGTTAAAACCCGGTTCAAGGATATTTCCCGAACTTTTCCCTCTCAAGGATATTTCCTGAGATCCTTATTTTGGCTCAAGGATACTTCCTGAATCCAAAATACTCCTCCAGGATACTTCCTGTATGCTCAAACCCCAGTTCAAGGATATTTCCCGAACTTTTCCCTCTCAAGGATATTTCCTGAGGTCCTTATTTTGGTTCGAGGATACTTCCTGAGTCCCAAAATATTCCTCCAGGATATTTCCTGTTTGTTTAAAACCCGGTTCAAGGATATTTCCCGAACTTTTCCCTCTCAAGGATATTTCCTGAGGTCCTTATTTTGGTTCAAGGATACTTCCTGAGTCCAAAATATTTCTCCAGGATATTTCCTGTTTGATTAAAACCCTGTTCAAGGATATTTCCTGAACTTTTGCCTCTCAAGGATATTTCCTGAGGTCCTTATTTTGGTTCAAGGATACTTCCTGAGTCCAAAATATTCCTCCAGGATATCTACTGTTTGCTTAAAACCCTGTTCAAGGATATTTCCTGAACTTTTCCCTCTCAAGGATATTTCCTGAGGTCCTTATTTTGGTTCAAGGATATTTCCTGAGTCCAAAATATTCCTCCAGGATATTTCCTGTTTGTTTAAAACCCTGTTCACGGATATTTCCTGAACTTTTCCCTCTCAAGGATATTTTCTGAGGTCCTTATTTTGGTTCAAGGATACTTCCTGAGTCCAAAATATTCCTCCAGGATCTTTCCTTTCCTACTTCTTGCTCCCTGCCGCTTGATTCTAGGATATTTCCCCGAATCGTCCCTATTCTTTGTTCCCTGTGTTATTCTCAGGACACTCGCTTGAACCCAGACTTGGTCCTTTGAATACTCTGACTTCGATTTGATGCTTCAAGATTACTACTGGAGGTCTTGAACACTTCCCTTTCTTTTCCTCGCCTTTTGAACTCTCAAGATTACTACCAGAGGTCTTGAGATGTCCACTTTGCTTCGCTGCTTGACACTTCATGATCGTCCTTGTGTCGACGCGTGCCTTATATAGGCCTCCTGGCCTCTGGATGCATATGTCGCAGTACCGCTATACAGCCAGTACATTTCCATTGGCTCTACTTTCACCCACGCACTTTCGCTGTTGCTATGCGTGGTGAAAGTACCGCTTATCCCTTTTCCTTTTGCATGCAGCCACTTTCTTTAACGCTGCATGCCCATTCCTTTGCCTCTCCGTCTCCCTCGCGCTCCTTGTGTTTGCGTTGGTGCCGTCTCCGATCCCTTTTCTCGCCTTTTATTCATCACGACCTCCAACCTCGCCTATGACCCCTTTTGTGCCCTTATGGGTCTCCGAATATTTTTTCTTAATTCTATTACATTGATTTCATCTAATTTCTCTAACAATTCATACATCTCTTTATATCTATTTATAAAATAATTAATTATTTACTTATTTATACACCCACCCATTTCCCTTCTATCGTACGGGCTGCCAATTCTTATCGTAACTTGGCCTCTCCAACGATATTCACCTTGTTCCCATTGGCCACCCCGCCATATGACTTCGCTCTCATACGATCTGCCACTGTCACCCCC
The DNA here is from genome assembly GCA_018150735.1 of Drosophila sp. 14030-0761.01. Lineage (NCBI taxonomy): Eukaryota > Metazoa > Arthropoda > Insecta > Diptera > Drosophilidae > Drosophila > Drosophila sp. 14030-0761.01. The sequence continues at coordinate 305,190 of JAECWO010000050.1, forward strand.
CACTACTCCCCTTTTGACAAGCAGAGCCCTCACTTTATTTCATTCAAGGGCCCCCTTCACACCCGCACCCGTCTTTCGGGCTCGCTAGCCCTCACTTTTGGTGCTCTCGGTGCCCACATTCCGAAGTGCGCTTTGCGGCGATCGTATTGCATTCACACGTACAGTGTACGTGTGGACGGCCACTCGCTCTTGCTCTCTCATCTGGTGACATCGCCCTTTGCTTTCCGTTTGTGTTCGTTTGATTTGGGCTTCTGTTAAATGCTTGGGGCTCAGCAACAGCCGGCGCTTTGCATTTTTGCTTATGCCCAGCTGCCTTTGCTTTTGTTGCAGCTCTTCGCATTTGTTTATGCTCAGCTGTTCTTGCGTTTTGCTTGCATTTATTCTGCTGCTGGGCTTGCTTCACTTGTTGTTGCTGTTTTTGTGTTTCGTTTTATATCTTTGTTATTGCTGTGGTATTTAATGTATTTGCTGTTTTATATATTTGTTATTGTTGTTGCATTTACTGTATTATTATATATTTTATATATAATCATACATAATAATTTCTCGTATTTGTTGTTGTTGTGTTACTGTGTCGCATTGGGGTATTTGTTATTATATATTTTATATATAATAATATATACTACTTCCATGTATTTGTTGTTGTTGTTCTTTGTGCATTATTTCTTTCTTCTTCCGTTGCCGTTGTTTTGCCGACGGCAAAACAGCCCTTGGCTTTGTATATACATGTTGCTAGCTTTGTATATTTGTTGCCGTTGTTTGTTATATTTTCTTTTGCTGTTGTTTTGCCGACGGCAAAACGGCCTGCGCGAGTTTTGTTTTGCCGACGGCAAACCAGACCTTGGCTTTGTATATACATGTTGCTAGCTTCTTGTGTTGCTGGCTGTGTTTGTTGCTAGCAACGTTTGTTGTTGTTCTGACTTGGCTGATGTATCCAGCATGTTGTGGGGTGCATAATTGTTTGACATTTATGCACCTCACACTCCCCCCTTTCTTCCGGAGGGAGGTACCCTCCCCTGTCCCTTGTTCCTTCAGTTGTTTTTTTTTTCTGTTTGGTCTGTGCCTTGTGTTTTGTTTTTTTTTTTTTTTTTGTGACTCAGTTCGCATCTTTTTGTGGCCATTTTGACATCTTATATTGGCGATTGCTGAGTGTCTTTTCGATTCTGATGGCGGATTAGAGCATCTTTTCTTTTCTGCATCGGATATATTGCCCGATGCATGGCTCGTTCCGCTTCTTCTCTTAACCTAGTTATTCATGTCTTAACCTAAATTTCATGGTTTGTCTCTTAACCTAAACTTCATTGTTTGTTACTTACCCTAAACTTCATTATTTTTTCTTATTTTCTACCTTCCCTTTCCTTTCCCTGAATACCCTGGCGTTACCCCGTGCCACCCTCACTCTATACCTCAGCCTTCCTGCCCACACCACCCTCACCCTTCTCGTTCCCCCTAGTTGTACCATCTCCTCCACTGCCTCAAATATGTTCACCGGCCACTCCTCGGCCTCCACTTCGACCCACCTATCATGCCCCACCGGCACCGGGCATGATCTCTGTCGACCTAACGTCGGCCTGGGTCTGTCCGCTTGTTGCTCCGGCATCGAGCCTTGCCGTTGCAGCATTGGGCGCGGCCAGACCTGTCTGCAGTGTCTGCATCTCGATCATGAAATCTTTGAACGATTCTCTTCTGCCTTGCTTTCTGGCCTTTATTTTGTCGGCCAGGTTTTTGAAGTATCCTTTTGGTAACAAATACTTCCTAAAGCTTTCCGTGAATTCCTCCCAGATCCTCCACTGTTTGTTGTTGGCAATGTACCATTTTAAAGCCTTGTCCTTTAACAGTTCCGGCATTGCTCGTGGTATCATGTCGATCTCGATGCCATACATATCTGCAGACCATTCTACTTGTTCGATGAATTCTAGAGCTTTGTTGTTGCCATCGAATCTAAACGTCCATTCTCTGACTTGTTTGGCCACCTTTGCATACTCGCTAGATTGATGAGGTTTACTTCTTTTCTCATATACCACCTCTTCTTCCACTCTTTTCTTCCTTTCATCGATTGTGGTCCTTAGGAGTTGTTTTTCGTTGTCGTCTAGAGCGTTATCGCTGGCCCACCTGGACGTTTTGAAATTTGGGATGGCCAGCGTTGCGATGTCTATTCCCCTTTGGGGTCCTGTTTCTCTTTGCGATTTTGAGAATTTTATCGCCAGCTCATATATTTGTTTCGTCCTTGTTTCATCCTCTTCATGCTTGAAGATCCATTCTCCGAATTGCTTCCTCATGTCCTCCACCGTTCCTGTCATGTTCATCCCGAATTCTCTGCCATGTTTCACCAGATTCTCCTTCTTCATATGGTACTCCCATGATTTGGTCATTTTGCCGCTTTCTTATCCTTTTTGATTGCTTACGTTATTTATTTTATCAGTATAGCACGTTGGGCGCCAGTTGTAACGATCCTTTTTCGTCCTTAGAGTCGTTGATGAGACTTTTCAGGGCTAGGTTCGGCACAACAAAATTTATTTTGTGCCCCGATAAATAATAACGCTTTTGGATATAATTTCGGCACAGACCTTAGTTTTGGTTTTTATTGATGTATTTGGGATTCTGTAGGGGTCCTTGGCGATTGGTTGGAGGTCCTTCGTGATCCTTGTGTCCTTGGTGCTGCTTTGCTTGGGTCTTCGCTGTTGTTCTTTGCTTGCTGTGGTTGGCTCCTTTCGCTTGACTTATTTTGCCGGCTCCTTGATGCCGACGCAGATGACTCAGATCCTTGATCTGGGTTCAACTTCGTCTCTTGAGTTCCCCTACCCTCCTACGCTCTCCTGACTTCTACTTCTCCCCAATCTCTGCGTTCAAGGATATTTCCTGAACTCTTCCCCCTCAAGGATATCTCCTGAGGTCCTTATTTTGGCTCAAGGATACTTCCTGAATCCAAAATACTCCTCCAGGATACTTCCTGTATGCTCAAACCCCAGTTCAAGGATATTTCCCGAACTTTTCCCTCTCAAGGATATTCCCTGAGGTCCTTATTTTGGTTCAAGGATACTTCCTGAGTCCAAAATATTCCTCCAGGATATTTCCTGTTTGATTAAAACCCTGTTCAAGGATATTTCCTGAACTTTTCCCTCTCAAGGATATTTCCTGAGGTCCTTATTTTGGTTCAAGGATACTTCCTGAGTCCAAAATATTCCTCCAGGATATTTCCTGTTTGATTAAAACCCTCTCCAAGGATATTTCCTGAACTTTTCCCTCTCAAGGAAATATCCTGAGGTCCTTATTTTGGTTCAAGGATACTTCCTGAGTCCAAAATATTCCTCCAGAATATTTCCTGTTTGATTAAAACCCTGTTCAAGGATATTTCCCGAACTTTTCCCTCTCAAGGATATTCCCTGAGGTCCTTATTTTGGTTCGAGGATACTTCCTGAGTCCCAAAATATTCCTCCAGGATATTTCCTGTTTGTTAAAACCCGGTTCAAGGATATTTCCCGAACTTTTCCCTCTCAAGGATATTTCCTAAGGTCCTTATTTTGGCTCAAGGATACTTCCTGAATCCAAAATACTCCTCCAGGATACTTCCTGTATGCTCAAACCCCAGTTCAAGGATATTTCCCGAACTTTTCCCTCTCAAGGATATTCCCTGAGGTCCTTATTTTGGTTCGAGGATACTTCCTGAGTCCCAAAATATTCCTCCAGGATATTTCCTGTTTGTTAAAACCCGGTTCAAGGATATTTCCCGAACTTTTTCCCTCTCAAGGATATTTCCTGAGGTCCTTATTTTGGTTCAAGGATACTTCCTGAGTCCAAAATATTCCTCCAGGATATCTCCTGTTTGCTTAAAACCCTGTTCAAGGATATTTCCTGAACTTTTCCCTCTCAATCGTCCCTATTCTATGTTCCCTGTGTTATTCTCAGGACACTCGCTTGAACCCAGACTTGGTCCTTTGAGTACTCTGACTTCGATTTGATGCTTCAAGATTACTACTGGAGGTCTTGAACACTTCCCTTTCTTTTCCTCGCCTTTTGAACTCTCAAGATTACTACCAGAGGTCTTGAGATGTTCACTTTGCTTCGCTGCTTGACACTTCATGATCGTCCTTGTGTCGACGCGTGCCTTATATAGGCCTCCTGGCCTCTGGATGCATATGTCGCAGTACCGCTATACAGCCAGTACATTTCCATTGGCTCTACTTTCACCCACGCACTTTCGCTGTTGCTATGCGTGGTGAAAGTCCCTTATCCCTTTTTCCTTTTGCATGCAGCCACTTTCTTTAACGCTGCATGCCCATTCCCTTGCCTCTCCGTCTCCCTCGCGCTCCTTGTGTTTGCGTTGGTGCCGTCTCCGATCCTTTTCTCGCCTTTTTATTCATCACGACCTCCAACCTCGCCTATGACCCCTTTTGTGCCCTTATGGGTCTCCGAATATTTTTTCTGAATTCTATTACATTGATTTCATCTAATTTCTCTAACAATTCACACATCTCTTTATATCTATTTATAAAATAATTAATCACTTTATTTCATTCAAGGGCCCCCTTCAGACCCGCACCCGTCTTTCGGGCTCGCTAGCCCTCACTTTTGGTGCTCTCGGTGCCCACATTCCGAAGTGCGCTTTGCGGCGATCGTATTGCATTCACACGTACAGTGTACGTGTGGACGGCCGCTCTCGCTCTTGCTCTCTCATCTGGTGACATCGCCCTTTGCTTTCCGTTTGTGTTCGTTTGCTTTGGGCTTCTGTTAAATGCTTGGGGCTCAGCAACAGCCGGCGCTTTGCATTTTTGCTTATGCCCAGCTGCCTTTGCTTTTGTTGCAGCTCTTCGCATTTGTTTATGCTCAGCTGTTCTTGCGTTTTGCTTGCATTTATTCTGCTGCTGGGCTTGCTTCACTTGTTGTTGCTGTTTTTGTGTTTCGTTTAATATCTTTGTTATTGCTGTGGTATTTAATGTATTTGCTGTTTTATATATTTGTTATTGTTGTTGCATTTACTGTATTATTATATATTTTATATATAATCATACATAATAATTTCTCGTATTTGTTGTTGTTGTGTTACTGTGTCGCATTGGGGTTTTTGTTATTATATATTTTATATATAATAATATATACTACTTCCATGTATTTGTTGTTGTTGTTCTTTGTGCATTATTTCTTTCTTCTTCCGTTGCCGTTGTTTTGCCGATTGTTTGACATATATGCACCTCACAGACAATTGATTAATTACAGGTCAACAACTCAAGATGACTTTTTTGTGCATTATGCTATCCTTAACATTAAAATCAACATGCAGTCAATCCATTGACATAAACCCAGTAAAATCACCAAATGGTTACTTAATATTTAAGACAGGAACCATGGATTTACCGACAAACTTTGAATATCATTACTTAAAAGTGAATTTAACGCTAATAGACATTACATATAACAATTTAATGCAACAAGCACAGGAATTTAAAGACATAATCCATATTCAATACCTAACAGAAAAACTAAGTAGGGAAATTAATGGCATACAAATTGTAAAACGTAACAAGCGAGGACTAATTAACGGAATCGGTTCAATATACAAATATCTTTTTGGTACTCTTGATCAGGACGATAAAGACGAATTAGAAGAAAAAATAAATAATCTTGAAAGCAATAGTGTAAAAGCAAACGAACTAAATTACGTAATAGAAACTATTAACAAAGGTTTAGAAGTATTAAACAACCTCAAAGAAGATAAAGAAAAATCAGTAAAATTGGAAGTTCTAATCTTTAATTTTGAGCATTTCACAGAATACATTGAAGACATAGAAATGAGCATGCAGCTCACTAGACTAGGAATTTTCAACCCAAAACTTTTAAAACATAATCACCTAAGTCATGTTAATTCGGAAAAACTATTGAATACAAAAACATCCACCTGGCTTAAACCAAATTCAAATGAGATATTTATCATTTCAAACATTCCTCACGAAATAGTAAAAACCCCTATCTTTGAGATACTTCCTTATCCAGATGAAAACAAAAATATTTTGACGGAAAATTCATACGATAAATACTATTTTAACAACAACACTTTGTTCAATAAAAATACAAAACAAATAGAAACTAATGAATGTATAATAGGGATTTTAAATCAAACCCCAACCACTTGTAAATACACTAAGACATATAAGAATTTTCAAACTAATTACATTAAACCAAACATAATCTTAACATGGAATTTACCAAAAACTAAACTTAATCAAAATTGCGTAAACAACGACTTAGTAATAGAAGGCAATAACATAATAAAAATTTACGATTGTGCTGGGCGCGGCCAGACCTGTCTGCAGTGTCTGCATCTCGATCATGAAATGTTTGAACGATTCTCTTCTGCCTTGCTTTCTGGCCTTTATTTTGTCGGCCAGGTTTTTGAAGTATCCTTTTGGTAACAAATACTTCCTAAAGCTTTCCGTGAATTCCTCCCAGGTCCTCCACTGTTTGTTGTTGGCAATGTACCATTTTAAAGCCTTGTCCTTTAACAGTTCCGGCATTGCTCGTGGTATCATGTGGATCTCGATGCCATACATATCTGCAGACCATTCTACTTGTTCGATGAATTCTAGAGCTTTGTCGTTGCCATCGAATCTAAACGTCCATTCTCTGACTTGTTTGGCCACCTTTGCATACTCGCTAGATTGATGAGGTTTACTTCTTTTCTCATATACCACCTCTTCTTCCACTCTTTTCTTCCTTTCATCGATTGTGGTCCTTAGGAGTTGTTTTTCGTTGTCGTCTAGAGCGTTATCGCTGGCCCACCTGGACGTTTTGAAATTTGGGATGGCCAGCGTTGCGATGTCTATTCCCCTTTGGGGTCCTGTTTCTCTTTGCGATTTTGAGAATTTTATCGCCAGCTCATCTATTTGTTTCCTCCTTGTTTCATCCTCTTCATGCTTGAAGATCCATTCTCCGAATTGCTTCCTCATGTCCTCCACCGTTCCTGTCATGTTCATCCCGAATTCTCTGCCATGTTTCACCAGATCCTCCTTCTTCATATGGTACACCCAAGATTTGGTCATTTTGCCGCTTTCTTATCCTTTTTGATTGCTTACGTTATTTATTTTATCAGTATAGCACGTTGGGCGCCAGTTGTAACGATCCTTTTTCGTCCTTAGAGTCGTTGATGAGACTTTTCAGGGCTAGGTTCGGCACAATAAAATTTATTTTGTGCCCCGATAAATAATAACGCTTTTGGATATAATTTCGGCACAGACCTTAGTTTTGGTTTTTATTGATGTATTTGGGATTCTGTAGGGGTCCTTGGCGATTGGTTGGAGGTCCTTCGTGATCCTTGTGTCCTTGGTGCTGCTTTGCTTGGGTCTTCGCTGTTGTTCTTTGCTTGCTGTGGTTGGCTCCTTTCGCTTGACTTATTTGAACTCTTCCCCCTCAAGGATATCTCCTGAGGTCCTTATTTTGGCTCAAGGATACTTCCTGAATCCAAAATACTCCTCCAGGATACTTCCTGTATGCTCAAACCCCAGTTCAAGGATATTTCCCAAACTTTTCCCTCTCAAGGATATTCCCTGAGGTCCTTATTTTGGTTCGAGGATACTTCCTGAGTCCCAAAATATTCCTCCAGGATATTTCCTGTTTGTTAAAACCCGGTTCAAGGATATTTCCCGAACTTTTCCCTCTCAAGGATATTTCCTGAGGTCCTTATTTTGGTTCAAGGATACTTCCTGAGTCCAAAATATTCCTCCAGGATATTTCCTGTTTGATTAAAACCCTGTTCAAGGATATTTCCCGAACTTTTCCCTCTCAAGGATATTCCCTGAGGTCCTTATTTTGGTTCGAGGATACTTCCTGAGTCCCAAAATATTCCTCCAGGATATTTCCTGTTTGTTAAAACCCGGTTCAAGGATATTTCCCGAACTTTTCCCTCTCAAGGATATTTCCTGAGGTCCTTATTTTGGTTCAAGGATACTTCCTGAGTCCAAAATATTCCTCCAGGATATCTCCTGTTTGCTTAAAACCCTGTTCAAGGATATTTCCTGAACTTTTCCCTCTCAAGGATATTTCCTGAGGTCCTTATTTTGGTTCAAGGATATTTCCTGAGTCCAAAATATTCCTCCAGGATATTTCCTGTTTGATTAAAACCCTGTTCACGGATATTTCCTGAACTTTTCCCTCTCAAGGATATTTCCTGAGGTCCTTATTTTGGTTCAAGGATACTTCCTGAGTCCAAAATATTCCTCCAGGATCTTTCCTTTCCTACTTCTTGCTCCCTGCCGCTTGATTCTAGGATATTTCCCCGAATCGTCCCTATTCTATGTTCCCTGTGTTATTCTCAGGACACTCGCTTGAACCCAGACTTGGTCCTTTGAGTACTCTGACTTCGATTTGATGCTTCAAGATTACTACTGGAGGTCTTGAACACTTCCCTTTCTTTTCCTCGCCTTTTGAACTCTCAAGATTACTACCAGAGGTCTTGAGATGTCCACTTTGCTTCGCTGCTTGACACTTCATGATCGTCCTTGTGTCGACGCGTGCCTTATATAGGCCTCCTGGCCTCTGGATGCATATGTCGCAGTACCGCTATACAGCCAGTACATTTCCATTGGCTCTACTTTCACCCACGCACTTTCGCTGTTGCTATGCGTGGTGAAAGTACCGCTTATCCCTTTTCCTTTTGCATGCAGCCACTTTCTTTAACGCTGCATGCCCATTCCTTTGCCTCTCCGTCTCCCTCGCGCTCCTTGTGTTTGCGTTGGTGCCGTCTCCGATCCTTTTCTCGCCTTTTATTCATCACGACCTCCAACCTCGCCTATGATCCCTTTTGTGCCCTTATTTATACACCCACCCATTTCCCTTCTATCGTACGGGCTGCCAATTCTTATCGTAACTTGGCCTCTCCAACGATATTCGCTTTGTTCCCATTGGCCACCCCGCCATATGACTTCGCTCTCATACGATCTGCCACTGTCACCCCCCACTACTCCCCTTTTGACAAGCAGAGCCCTCACTTTATTTCATTCAAGGGCCCCCTTCACACCCGCACCCGTCTTTCGGGCTCGCTAGCCCTCACTTTTGGTGCTCTCGGTGCCCACATTCCGAAGTGCGCTTTGCGGCGATCGTATTGCATTCACACGTACAGTGTACGTGTGGACGGCCGCTCTCGCTCTTGCTCTCTCATCTGGTGACATCGCCCTTTGCTTTCCGTTTGTGTTCGTTTGATTTGGGCTTCTGTTAAATGCTTGGGGCTCAGCAACAGCCGGCGCTTTGCATTTTTGCTTATGCCCAGCTGCCTTTGCTTTTGTTGCAGCTCTTCGCATTTGTTTATGCTCAGCTGTTCTTGCGTTTTGCGTTATTGCTTGCATTTATTCTGCTGCTGGGCTTGCTTCACTTGTTGTTGCTGTTTTTGTGTTTCGTTTTATATCTTTGTTATTGCTGTGGTATTTAATGTATTTGCTGTTTTATATATTTGTTATTGTTGTTGCTTTTACTGTATTATTATATATTTTATATATAATCATACATAATAATTTCTCGTATTTGTTGCTGTTGTGTTACTGTGTCGCATTGGGGTATTTGTTATTATATATTTTATATATAATAATATATACTACTTCCATGTATTTGTTGTTGTTGTTCTTTGTGCATTATTTCTTTGCCGTTGTTTTGCCGATTGTTTGACATTTATGCACCTCACAGACAATTGATTAATTACAGGTCAACAACTCAAGATGACTTTTTTGTGCATTATGCTATCCTTAACATTAAAATCAACATGCAGTCAATCCATTGACATAAACCCAGTAAAATCACCAAATGGTTACTTAATATTTAAGACAGGAACCATGGATTTACCGACAAACTTTGAATATCATTACATAAAAGTGAATTTAACGCTAATAGACATTACATATAACAATTTAATGCAACAAGCACAGGAATTTAAAGACATAATCCATATTCAATACCTAACAGAAAAACTAAGTAGGGAAATTAATGGCATACAAATTGTAAAACGTAACAAGCGAGGACTAATTAACGGAATTGGTTCAATATACAAATATCTTTTTTGGTACTCTTGATCAGGACGATAAAGACGAATTAGAAGAAAAAATAAATAATCTTGAAAGCAATAGTGTAAAAGCAAACGAACTAAATTACGTAATAGAAACTATTAACAATGGTTTAGAAGTATTAAACAACCTCAAAGAAGATAAAGAAAAATCAGTAAAATTAGAAGTTCTAATCTTTAATTTTGAGCATTTCACAGAATACATTGAAGACATAGAAATGAGCATGCAGCTCACTAGACTAGGAATTTTCAACCCAAAACTTTTAAAACATAATCACCTAAGTCATGTTAATTCGGAAAAACTATTGAATACAAAAACATCCACCTGGCTTAAACCAAATTCAAATGAGATATTTATCATTTCAAACATTCCTCAAGAAATAGTAAAAACCCCTATCTTTGAGATACTTCCTTATCCAGATGAAAACAAAAATATTTTGACGGAAAATTCATACGATAAATACTATTTTAACAACAACACTTTGTTCAATAAAAATACAAAACAAATAGAAACTAATGAATGTATAATAGGGATTTTAAATCAAACCCCAACCACTTGTAAATACACTAAGACATATAAGAATTTTCAAACTAATTACATTAAACCAAACATAATCTTAACATGGAATTTACCAAAACTAAACTTAATCAAAATTGCGTAAACAACGACTTAGTAATAGAAGGCAATAACATAATAAAAATTTACGATTGTGCTGGGCGCGGCCAGACCTGTCTGCAGTGTCTGCATCTCGATCATGAAATCTTTGAACGATTCTCTTCTGCCTTGCTTTCTGGCCTTTATTTTGTCGGCCAGGGTTTTGAAGTATCCTTTTGGTAACAAATACTTCCTAAAGCTTTCCGTGAATTCCTCCCAGGTCCTCCACTGTTTGTTGTTGGCAATGTACCATTTTAAAGCCTTGTCCTTTAACAGTTCCGGCATTGCTCGTGGTATCATGTCGATCTCGATGCCATACATATCTGCAGACCATTCTACTTGTTCGATGAATTCTAGAGCTTTGTCGTTGCCATCGAATCTAAACGTCCATTCTCTGACTTCTTTGGCCACCTTTGCATACTCGCTAGATTGATGAGGTTTACTTCTTTTCTCATATACCACCTCTTCTTCCACTCTTTTCTTCCTTTCATCGATTGTGGTCCTTAGGAGTTGTTTTTCGTTGTCGTCTAGAGCGTTATCGCTGGCCCACCTGGACGTTTTGAAAGTTGGGATGGCCAGCGTTGCGATGTCTATTCCCCTTTGGGGTCCTGTTTCTCTTTGCGATTTTGAGAATTTTATCGCCAGCTCATCTATTTGTTTCCTCCTTGTTTCATCCTCTTCATGCTTGAAGATCCATTCTCCGAATTGCTTCCTCATGTCCTCCACCGTTCCTGTCATGTTCATCCCGAATTCTCTGCCATGTTTCACCAGATCCCCCTTCTTCATATGGTACACCCATGATTTGGTCATTTTGCCGCTTTCTTATCCTTTTTGATTGCTTACGTTATTTATTTTATCAGTATAGCACGTTGGGCGCCAGTTGTAACGATCCTTTTTCGTCCTTAGAGTCGTTGATGAGACTTTTCAGGGCTAGGTTCGGCACAACAAAATTTATTTTGTGCCCCGATAAATAATAACGCTTTTGGATATAATTTCGGCACAGACCTTAGTTTTGGTTTTGGAGGTCCTTCGTGATCCTTGTGTCCTTGGTGCTGCTTTGCTTGGGTCTTCGCTGTTGTTCTTTGCTTGCTGTGGTTGGCTCCTTTCGCTTGACTTATTTTGCCGGCTCCTTGATGCCGACGCAGATGACTCAGATCCTTGATCTGGGTTCAACTTCGTCTCTTGAGTTCCCCTACCCTCCTACGCTCTCCTGACTTCTAATTCTCCCCAATCTCTGCGTTCAAGGATATTTCCTGAACTCTTCCCCCTCAAGGATATCTCCTGAGGTCCTTATTTTGGCTCAAGGATACTTCCTGAATCCAAAATACTCCTCCAGGATACTTCCTGTATGCTCAAACCCCAGTTCAAGGATATTTCCCGAACTTTTCCCTCTCAAGGATATTCCCTGTGGTCCTTATTTTGGTTCGAGGATACTTCCTGAGTCCCAAAATATTCCTCCAGGATATTTCCTGTTTGTTAAAACCCGGTTCAAGGATATTTCCCGAACTTTTCCCTCTCAAGGATATTTCCTGAGGTCCTTATTTTGGTTCAAGGATACTTCCTGAGTCCAAAATATTCCTCCAGGATATTTCCTGTTTGATTAAAACCCTGTTCAAGGATATTTCCTGAACTTTTCCCTCTCAAGGATATTTCCTGAGGTCCTTATTTTGGTTCAAGGATACTTCCTGAGTCCAAAATATTCCTCCAGGATATCTCCTGTTTGCTTAAAACCCTGTTCAAGGATATTTCCTGAACTTTTCCCTCTCAAGGATATTTCCTGAGGTCCTTATTTTGGTTCAAGGATATTTCCTGAGTCCAAAATATTCCTCCAGGATATTTCCTGTTTGTTTAAAACCCTGTTCACGGATATTTCCTGAACTTTTCCCTCTCAAGGATATTTCCTGAGGTCCTTATTTTGGTTCAAGGATACTTCCTGAGTCCAAAATATTCCTCTAGGATCTTTCCTTTCCTACTTCTTGCTCCCTGCCGCTTGATTCTAGGATATTTCCCCGAATCGTCCCTATTCTTTGTTCCCTGTGTTATTCTCAGGACACTCGCTTGAACCCAGACTTGGTCCTTTGAGTACTCTGACTTCGATTTGATGCTTCAAGATTACTACTGGAGGTCTTGAACACTTCCCTTTCTTTTCCTCGCCTTTTGAACTCTCAAGATTACTACCAGAGGGTCTTGAGATGTCCACTTTGCTTCGCTGCTTGACACTTCATGATCGTCCTTGTGTCGACGCGTGCCTTATATAGGCCTCCTGGCCTCTGGATGCATATGTCGCAGTACCGCTATACAGCCAGTACATATTCATTGGCTCTACTTTCACCCACGCACTTTCGCTGTTGCTATGCGTGGTGAAAGTACCGCTTATCCCTTTTCCTTTTGCATGCAGCCACTTTCTTTAACGCTGCATGCCCATTCCTTTGCCTCTCCGTCTCCCTCGCGCTCCTTGTGTTTGCGTTGGTGCCGTCTCCGATGCTTTTCTCGCCTTTTATTCATCACGACCTCCAACCTCGCCTATGACCCCTTTTGTGCCCTTATGGGTCTCCGAATATTTTTATACCCTTGCAAAAAGGGTATATTAATTTTGGTCAGAAGTGTGCAACGCATAGAAGGAGGCATCTCCGACCATATAAAGTATATATATTCTTGATCAGCATGACAAGGCGAGTTCAAATCCGTCAGTCCGTCTGTCTGTCTGTCTGTCTGTCTGTCTGTCTGTCTGTCCGTCTGTCTGGATCAACAGCTTCTCCTTCTAGACCGCTATAGCTACAGAGCTGCAATTTTGCACGAAGTCTTGTATATACTGCAGGCATTGTATATCTCGGATTCATCCGGATCGGACGACTATATCATATAGCTCCCATAGAAACCATCGGTCGAAAAATGAGTTTTAGATCAATAACTTCTTTCTTTTTCACCCGATTATCATAAAACTTAACATTTGGCAGTATATTATACATTCAAGCGTCCATGCCAAATTTGACCAAGATCGGATTACTATATCCTATAGCTCCCATATGAACGATCGGACCAAAAATAGTTTTTCTTCTAGAAACTTGTTTGTTTCTTGAGCGATCATCGTCAAACTTGGTAAATAACATTTTCACATAGAAAATTATAATTCTGGTAAATTTGATCAAAATCGGATGACTATATCATATAGCTGTCATACAAACATATGAAAAAATTGCATGCTGCATGTCTACATACATGCATATGTATGGCGTGTAAAAACGGATTTTTACACCAGGGTCTTTACATTTCAATAACTCTTTTTACGGATCTAGTAACACAAGAGCTTGCAAGGGTATACAAACTTCGGCATGGCCGAAGTTAGCCCGGCCTTCTGGTTTCTTAATTCTATTACATTGATTTCATCTAATTTCTCTAACAATTCATACATCTCTTTATATCTATTTATAAAATAATTAATTATTTACTTATTTTATACACCACCCATTTCCCTTCTATCGTACGGGCTGCCAATTCTTATCGTAACTTGGCCTCTCCAACGATATTCGCTTTGTTCCCATTGGCCACCCCGCCATATGACTTCGCTCTCATACGATCTGCCACTGTCACCCCCCACTACTCCCCTTTTGACAAGCAGAGCCCTCACTTTATTTCATTCAAGGGCCCCCTTCACACCCGCACCCGTCTTTCGGGCTCGCTAGCCCTCACTTTTGGTGCTCTCGGTGCCCACATTCCGAAGTGCGCTTTGCGGCGATCGTATTGCATTCACACGTACAGTGTACGTGTGGACGGCCGCTCTCGCTCTTGCTCTCTCATCTGGTGACATCGCCCTTTGCTTTCCGTTTGTGTTCGTTTGCTTTGGGCTTCTGTTAAATGCTTGGGGCTCAGCAACAGCCGGCGCTTTGCATTTTTGCTTATGCCCAGCTGCCTTTGCTTTTGTTGCAGCTCTTCGCATTTGTTTATGCTCAGCTGTTCTTGCGTTTTGCTTGCATTTATTCTGCTGCTGGGCTTGCTTCACTTGTTGTTGCTGTTTTTGTGTTTCGTTTTATATCTTTGTTATTGCTGTGGTATTTAATGTATTTGCTGTTTTATATATTTGTTATTGTTGTTGCATTTACTGTATTATTATATATTTTATATATAATCATACATAATAATTTCTCGTATTTGTTGTTGTTGTGTTACTGTGTCGCATTGGGGTATTTGTTATTATATATTTTATATATAATAATATATACTACTTCCATGTATTTGTTGTTGTTGTTCTTTGTGCATTATTTCTTTCTTCTTCCGTTTCCGTTGTTTTGCCGATTGTTTGACATTTATGCACCTCACAGACAATTGATTAATTACAGGTCAACAACTCAAGATGACTTTTTTGTGCATTATGCTATCCTTAACATTAAAATCAACATGCAGTCAATCCATTGACATAAACCCAGTAAAATCACCAAACGGTTACTTAATATTTAAGACAGGAACCATGGATTTACCGACAAACTTTGAATATCATTACTTAAAAGTGAATTTAACGCTAATAGACATTACATATAACAATTTAATGCAACAAGCACAGGAATTTAAAGATATAATCCATATTCAATACCTAACAGAAAAACTAAGTAGGGAAATTAATGGAATACAAATTGTAAAACGTAACAAGCGAGGACTAATTAACGGAATTGGTTCAATATACAAATATCTTTTTGGTACTCTTGATCAAGACGATAAAGACGAATTAGAAGAAAAAATAAATAATCTTGAAAGCAATAGTGTAAAAGCAAACGAACTAAATTACGTAATAGAAACTATTAACAAAGGTTTAGAAGTATTAAACAACCTCAAAGAAGACAAAGAAAAATCAGTAAAATTAGAAGTTCTAATCTTTAATTTTGAGCATTTCACAGAATACATTGAAGACATAGAAATGGGCATGCAGCTCACTGGACTAGGAATTTTCAACCCAAAACTTTTTAAAACATAATCACCTAAGTCATGTTAATTCGGAAAAACTATTGAATACAAAAACATCCACCTGGCTTAAACCAAATTCAAATGAGATATTTATCATTTCAAACATTCCTCAAGAAATAGTAAAAACCCCTATCTTTGAGATACTTCCTTATCCAGATGAAAACAAAAATATTTTGACAGAAAATTCATACGATAAATACTATTTTAACAACAACACTTTGTTCAATAAAAACACAAAACAAATAGAAACTAATGAATGTATAATAGGGATTTTAAATCAAACCCCAACCACTTGTAAATACACTAAGACATATAAGAATTTTCAAACTAATTACATTGAACCAAACATAATCGTAACATGGAATTTACCAAAAACTAAACTTAATCAAAATTGCGTAAACAACCACTTAGTAATAGAAGGCAATAACATAATAAAAATTTACGATTGTGCCTTACAACTAAACGAAATATCAATAATAAATTCATTGCTTGACTATAGCCAAAGAATTTATGTAACAAACAATATCACCAGGTTAGAACCGATTTCCTTTATCCAAACAAAAGAAATAATTAACGAACACACGAAATATTATACTGTATTTCAAACTATTACATTAACCACTTTTATACTTACTATAATAAGTTTGATTACATACTTAATCTATAAGTTTAAGGCAATGCCACAAGAATTAATAATTAAGCATTTTCGATCAAATAACAAATGTGACCCCACAGAAATAATCGAAACCCCAATTGTTGAAAAAATTGAGTCCCAAATTATAAACAAAATTGATACTCAACTCTTTACACCTGAGAAAAACCCCTCGCTATAACCCAATGTATCCGCCTGAGGACAGGCTATTTTCTACGTGATGGGGGAGTAATATATCCGCCACTCCATCCACCCACACCACTTAACCCCCCCTTTGTTTTTAGTCTAGAAAACAGCGGATGTTTACCGCAACTGAAACCAAACAAATATTCTATAAACAACTGTCCCCAAGAACGTGAGAACGCTTAGTAGGCAAAAATCAATAAGCCAATAAAAATCCAGATCCCTTGTCACCAGACCAAAAGCTTTCCAAGCGTGAGAACGCTTCATAGGCAAAAATCAATAAACCAATCAAAATCAAGATCCCTTGTCACCAGATCAAAAGCTCCCAATACTAACATAAAAACTTTTGATACCGAACTTTAATTATATCTTCATGAATAATGATAAGTCAGTTCCTAAGATACTCTGTTCGAATAAAGATCTTTTGATCCATAATTTTTTTTAATAAAGAAAAGAAGTGGATATTTAAATATATATTCTTAATCAGTATCAATAGTCTAGTCGTTTGAGACATGTCCGTCTGTCCGTCCGTCCGATAGAGTGCCTAGATCTCAGCAACTATACAAGCTAGAGCTATCCAATTTGGCATGTAGACTCGTTTGGTGTGTACGCTGATCAAGTTTTTTTTTCCACGCCCCCTTCCGCCCACGCTATTCGAAAAACAATATTTTAAGCCCCCATATCACGGGAACTACAAAAGATAGAGCTATCGGATTTGGACATTACATGCGTGCAGTATGCACGCATACCAAGTTTATTTCAATTTTTTGCCACGCCCCCTTCCGCCCCCAAAATTCGAAAAATTCGATTTTCACCCGAAATATTTATCGTATCGTAATTTAATTTGGCACACTAATACATGTCACGTATATCTATCATCTCACCAAACATCACAAGAGTCGGAATAAAAATGGCCGAGTTATACATAGAAACGTTTTTTACTCATAGCGGTGCAAGGCAGATGTACGCAAAAAAGAGCGAGATAGCATATGCTAGAAATCACCGATTTGGTCGGGGGGCGCTAAAGTGCTCGTTTCCACATAAAAGTGAGCAAGATAGCATTTAAAAGAAATTTAATATATATCTCTTCACCTAATGCATGGTATATCCAAGTGGGCCCGGCGACTTACTAACTTTTTCATTTATAAACTCATGCTTGTAGTGTGTACAGTGTAAAACGGATAATAAAAAAATCATTCGGGAACCACAATTTAACACAACTGACTGTCCCCCATTGAACTCCAACGGTTTTACTAGTATAAGACTAATTTGACCTTCACCAAAGAGTCCCAATACTAGCGCCAACAGTAATAGAAGTCACAATTGCACAAACGACTCAAACGATAGCTTTCAAGGAAAATACGATACGATAAATATTGCAGGAGAAAATCAATTTTTATTGAATACTAAATTTGGTAGCTCAGTTATTGAGATCTCTGCACTCTTACGGACGGACAGACAGAGAGACGGATATACCTATATCAATTTCTCTTCTCATGCTGATCAAGAATATATATGCTTTCTGCCTGTTACATACATTTTGGCGACTTTAATATAATATTTCATCCTATGGATGGATCATGGTATAAAAAGACATGTTTTTGTTAAGCTGGCGAACATTATTCTTGCCGAATTCTTTATTTAAACTTTTTATTTATATTTATTTTACCCTTGCAGAGGGTATTATAAAATTGGTCAGATGTTTGTAACGCTGAGAAGGGATCGTTTCCGACCCCATAAAGTATATATATTCTTGATCAGCAAGAGAAGACGAGTTGATATAGTTCCCATACAAATACAAACGTTAAATGCGAATAACTTCTCTATTTTTTGAACATTCTTATCCAAACTGATTACACACATAAATATAGAGGGATTACATCATATGCGTGAATCAAATCTCTTCAAATCTCATTCGCGACATAAGTATTTTTTGGATTTTTTTTTGTTTGGATTAACACATAAAAAATTGAGGGCATATTTTTAAGGTCAATATTAAAAGATTATCCAACTGCCGATCTTTTAATTCAATTTGGCAATCTTTTAATTTGATTGTACATTGTCTTGGCACGCTTAATATTGGGCGATTGGCTGTCCCGATCAATGGAGGTGCGGTGGTTTAGTGGATTGAGGACTTGCGTATAAAACGAAAGTTGCGGGTTCGAGTCCCATCAAAGTCGATGACAAATTTTTTAGTGTATTTTAAATATTTCTTTATTGGATTAACACATAAAAAATTCACGGCATATTTTTAAGGTCCAACTGCTGATCTTTTAATTCAATTTGGCAATCTTTTCATTTGATTGTAAATTGTCTTGGCACGCTTACTATTGAGCGATTGGCTGGTCGGGTCAATGGAGATGCGGTGGCTTTGTGGATAGAGGACTTGCGTATAAAAACGAAAGGTTGAGGTTCGAATCTCGTTATCGATCTAAGAATATTTAAAAAATTTTTTTTTTTTGTTTGTTAAACGAATAGACGCGAGTTCGAATCCCACCAAAAAAATATTTCTTTATTCTATAACACACAACAAATTTTTTAGGAAATAAAATGTAATGGTCAAGGGCTGCAAGGGTATACCAACTACGGCATAGCCGAAGTTAGCTTCTTTGATATTTTTTACAATAAAATATACTTTACTAAAGCAACCCGCAGTTGACACATTGACAATGGCCTGACGCAGAAGTTATCGTGACAACTGGGTCTTTTCAACAGTTTGTTTAAAAAATTTTAATATGCATTCTAACGTACGATCGGGCATGCGTTTGCGATATGCAAAAATATGTGCAAAAAGTTTTGTAGTGTGTACATTGTAAAACGGATAATAAAGAAATCCCTCGGGAACCACAATTTAACACAACTGACTGTCCCCCATTGAACTCCAATGGTTTTACTAGTAAAAGACTAATTTGACCTTCACCAAAGAGTCCCAATACTAGCGCCAAGAGTAATAGAAGTCACAATTGCACAAACGACTCAAACGATAGCTTTCAAGGAAAATAAATCGTTTAAATCATTTGTGCCTTCTATTACTGTTAGCGCTAGTATTGGGACTAGTCAGGGGAAATAAATAAATTTTAGATTTTTGACTAAAAAACAAAATTCTATAAAAATGTTAAATCAGTTGTGTGTGTGTGCTTTAGCGCCTAATTAAATTACGATACGATAAATATTGCGGGAAAAAATCAATTTTTATTGAATACTAAATTTGGTAGCTCAGTTATTGAGATCTCTGCACTTTTACGGACGGACAGACAGAGAGACGGATGTAGCTGTATCAATTTCTCTTCTCATGCTGATCAAGAATATATATGCTTTACAGGGTCGGAAAAGCTTCCTTCTGCCTGTTACATACATTTTGGCGACTTTAATATAATATTTCATCCTATGGATGCATCATGGGTATAAAAAGACATGTTTTTGTTAAACTGGCGAACATTATTCTTGCCGAATTCTTGATTTAAACTTTTTATTTATATTCATTTTACCCTTCCAGAGGGTATTATAAAATTGGTCAGATGTTTGTAACGCAGAGAAGAGATCGCTTCCGACCCCATAATGTATATATATTCTTGATCAGCAAGAGAAGACGAGTTGATATAGTTCCCATACAAATACAAACGTTAAATGAGAATAACTTCTCTATTTTTTTAACATTCTTATCTAAACTGATTACACACATAAATATAGAGGGATTACATCATATGCGTGAATCAAATCTCTTCAAATCTCATTCGCGACTTAAGTATTTTTTTGAATTTTTTTTTTTTGTTTGTTAAACGAATAGACGTGAGTTCGAATCCCATCAAAGTCGATGACAAATTTTTTAGTGTATTTAAAATATTTCTTTATTTTATAACACACAACAAATTTTTTAGGAAATAAAATGTAATGGTCAAGGGCTGCAAGGGTATACCAACTACGGCAGCGCCGAAGTTAGCTTCTTTGATATTTTTTACAATAAAATATACTTTACTAAAGCAACCCGCAGTTGACACATTGACAATGGCCTGACGCAGAAGTTATCGTGACAACTGGGGCTATTCAACATGCATGCGTTTGCATATCATGTGAAAAACTTCTGTCAGATTCTTCACACAGGCATACATGAGCAACGTAACAGGTAATTGGAGCCAACCACACGTCCCTGTTTATCCAAATGTGGAGAAAGTCTGGAGAAAAGTCTGGATAAATAGCTAAAAATCAAGAGAACAATCAATTATGGTATGCACCATTGTGCGGAATGACCAATTCACTTACATCGCAAGAAACCCAACAATAAAGGGAACTGCTGCTGCTGTTGTTGGCTTCGTCTGGCCATTTGCTGTGCCAGCAGCTTCACCTCATCTTGTTGGCTGTAAATGTCAAAAAACGCTTCAAGATTTCATTCTTCAAGCGTTTTAAAATTATTCTGTATAAAGTTGCACTCTTTGACCTGGTAAGGGTTGACAGAAAGGTATAAGCAGTATTCGTAAGGTGAAGGCGGAGGGGGCACAACTTACCCATTCTATCAAAACTATTTTCCTGCTACGCAAATCCATCTCGAACAAAATATCACTTGTTTACAAATTTTCCAAGTGCGGCAGCATATTTAGCGCTGCAAGCAAATCTGCTTAGCGCTTTCCAGAGGAGGACAATTCTAGAGGAGCTGGAGCTGTTATACACTGCCGTTGTTTTTCAGATTTTCACTTTAGCAAAATATAAATTAGCTATATTTATACCATGCATTCATAGAATGAAATGGTATATTAAAGTCGCCAAAATGTATGTAACAGGGAGAAGGAAGCTTTTCAGACCCTATAAAGTATATATATTCTTGATCAGTAACAATAATCGAGTCGATTGAGACATGTCCGTCCGTCCGATAGAGTGCCTAGATCTCAGCAACTACACAAGCTAGAGCTACCAAATTTGGCATGTAGACTCGTTTGGTGTGAACGCTGATCAAACTTATTTTTTTTTTGCCTCGCCCCCTTCCGCCCACGCTATTCGAAAAACAATATTTTGAGCCTCCATATCTCGGGAACTATAAAATATAGAGCTATCGGATTTGGACATTAGATGCGTGCAGTATGCACGCACACCAAGTTTATTTCAAATTTTTGCAACGCCCCCTTCCGCCCCCAAAATTCGAAAAATTCAATTTTCACCCGAAATATTTATCGTATCGTAATTTAATTTGGCACACTAATACATGTCACGTATATCTATCATCCCACCAAACATCACAAGATTCGGCCGAGTTATACATAGAAACGTTTTTCACTCATAGCGGTGCAAGGCAGATGCACGCAAAAAAGAGCGAGATAGCATATGCTGGAAATCACCGATTTGGTCGGGGGGCGCTAAAGTGCTCGTTTCCACATAAAAGTGAGCGAGATAGCATTTAAAAGAAATTTAATATATATCTCTTCACCTAATGCATGGTATATCCAAGTCGGCCCGGCGACTTACTTACTTTTTCATTTATAAACTCATGCTTGTAGTGTGTACAGTGTAAAACGGATAATAAAGAAATCCCTCGGGAACCACAATTTAACACAACTGACTGTCCCCCATTGAACTCCAACGGTTTTACTAGTATAAGACTAATTTGACCTTCACCAAAGAGTCCCAATACTAGCGCCAACAGTAATAGAAGTCACAATTGGACAAACGACTCAAACGATAGCTTTCAAGGAAAATACGATACGATAAATATTGCGGGAGAAAATCAATTTTTATTGAATACTAAATTTGGTAGCTCAGTTATTGAGATCTCTGCACTCTTACGGACGGACAGACAGACGGATACAGCTATATCAATTTCTCTTCTCATGCTGATCAAGAATATATATGCTTTACAGGGTCGGAAAAGCTTCCTTCTGCCTGCTACATACATTTTGGCGACTTTAATATAATATTTCATCCTATGGATGCATCATGGTATAAAAAGACATGTTTTTGTTAAACTGGCGAACATTATTCTTGCCCAATTCTTTATTTAAACTTTTTATTTATATTCATTTTACCCTTGCAGAGGGTATTATAAAATTGGTCAGATGTTTGTAACGCCGAGAAGGGATCGTTTCCGACCCCATAAAGTATATATATTCTTGATCAGCATGAGAAGACGAGTTGATATATAAACGTTAAATGCGAATAACTTCTCTATTTTTTTAACATTCTTATCCAAACTGATTACACACATAAATATAGAGGGATTACATCATATGCGTGAATCAAATCTCTTCAAATCTCATTCGCGACATAAGTATTTTTTTGGATTTTTTTTTTGTTTGTTAAACGAATAGACGTGAGTTTCTTTATTGTTTCTTTCTTTATTTCTTTATTGGATCAACACATAAAAAATTACGTGCATATTTTTAAGGTCAATATTAAAAGATTAACCAACTGCCGATCTTTTAATTCAATTTGGCAATCTTTTAATTTGATTGTACATTGTCTTGGCACGCTTAATATTGGGCGATTGGCTGTCCCGATCAATGGAGGTGCGGTCGTTTAGTGGACAGGGGACTTGCGTATAAAACGAAAGGTGCGGGTTCGAGTCCTATCAAAGTCGATGACAAATTTTTTAGTGTACTTAAAATATTTCTTTATTGGATTAACACATAAAAAATTCACGGCATATATTTTAATATTAAAATATTAAAAGATCAATATTAAAAGATTATCCAACTGCCGATCTTTTAATTCAATTTGGCAATCGTTTAATTTGATTGTAAATTGTCTTGTCACGTTTACTATTGGGCGATTCGCTGGCCCGATCAATGGAGATGCGCTGGCTTTGTGCATAGAGGACTTGCGTATAAAACGAAATGTGCAGGTTCGAATCTCGTTATCGATATAAATATTTTTTTTTATTTTTTTTTTGTTTGTTAAACGAATAGACGCGAGTTCGAATCCCACCAAAGTCGATGACAAATTTTTTAGTGTATTTAAAATATTTCTTTTTTTTATAAAGAACAAATAAAACAACAACAAATTTTTTAGGAAATAAAATGTAATGGTCAAGGGCTGCAAGGGTATACTAACTACGGCATAGGCGAAGTTAGCTTCTTTGATATTTTTTACAATAAAATATACTTTAACTTGTAGGCTTGGAGAACCAGAGCCATGTGGATGGCTCGCAAAGGAGCCAACCATCTTTTATTGTTTTTCGCCCCATATCAGGGGGCATATACAAATACAAATACAAAAAAAAAAAGGTTATAAATAAAGGTGGTTATTAACAGTAACAGTGATATTCTTAACTAGTTTTGTATGATTTTGTGTTTTCTGGGTTGAATGGTGAATAGGCAATAGGCTCGATAGGCAATATGAAAATTTTTACATGAAATAAATGTTTGCTGGGTTGTAACATGTAAACAAGGGATACAAAATTGCAAATTGGAATTAAGTTTTGTTAAATTTAGTAGTTACAATCAGTCTTAAATATTAAAAATGCTAATTATTGTTTCTTTGCAGGTCACTAAAGCAACCCGCAGTTGACACATTGACAATGGCCTGACGCAGAAGTTATCGTGACAACTGAGGCTTTTCAACAGTTTGTTCAAAGAATTTCGCTATGCATTCTAACGTACGATCGGGCATGCGTTTGCATATGATGTGAAAAACTTCTGTCAGAGTCTTCACACAGGCATACATGAGCAACGTAACAGGTAATTGGAGCCAACCACACGTCCCTGTTCATCCAAATGTAGAGAAAGTCTGGATAAATAGCTAAAAATCAAGAGAACAATCAATTATGGTATGCACCATTGAGCGGAATGACCAATTCACTTACATCGCAAGAAACCCAACAATAAAGGGAACTGCTGCTGCTGTTGTTGGCTTCGTCTGGCCAGCTGGTCTTTTTGCATTTGCTGTGCCAGCAGCGTCACCTCATCTTGTTGGCTGTAAATGTCAAAAAACGCTTCAAGATTTGATTCTTCAAGCGTTTTAAAATTATTCTGTATAAAGTTGCACTCTTTGACCTGGTAAGGGTTGACAGAAAGGTATAAGCAGTATTCGTAAGGTAAAGGCGGAGGGGGCACAACTTACCCATTCTATCAAAACTATTTTCCTGCTACGCAAATCCATCTCGAACAAAATATCACTTGTCTAAAAATTTTCCAAGTGCGGAAGTGCGGCAGCATATTTAGCGCTGCAAGCAAATCTGCTTAGCGCTATCCAGAGGAGGACTATTCTAGAGGAGCTGGAGCTGTTATACACTGCCGTTGTTTTTTTAGATTTTCATTTTAGCAAAATATAAATTAGCTATATTTCATTTATAAACTCATACTTGTAGTGTGTACAGTGTAAAACGGATAATAAAGAAATCCCTCGGGAACCACAATTTACTACAACTGACTGTCCCCATTGAACTCCAACGGTTTTACTAGTATTAGACTAATTTGACCTTCACCAAAGAGTCCCAATTCTAGCGCCAACAGTAATAGAAGTCACAATTGCAAGGAAAATAAATCGTTGAAATCATTTGTGCCTTCTATCACTGTTAGCGCTAGTATTGGGACTAGTCAGGGGAAATAAATAAATTTTAGCTTTTTGACTAAGAAACAAAATTCTATAAAAATGTTAAATCAGTTTTGTGTGTGCTTTAGCGAATATATATGCTTCACAGGGTCGGAAAAGCTTCCTTCTGCCTGTTACATACATTTTGGCGACTTTAATATAATATTTCATCCTATGGATGCATCATGGTATAAAAAGACATGTTTTTGTTAAGCTGGCGAACATTATTCTTGCCGAATTCTTTATTTAAACTTTTTATTTATATTTATTTTACCCTTGCAGAGGGTATTATAAAATTGGTCAGATGTTTATAACGCCGAGAAGGGATCGTTTCCGACCCCATAAAGTATATATATTCTTGATCAGCAAGAGAAGACGAGTTGATATAGTTCCCATACAAATACAAACGTTAAATGCGAATAACTTCTCTATTTTTTTAACATTCTTATCCAAACTGATTACACACATAAATATAGAGGGATTACATCATATGCGTGAATCAAATCCCTTCAAATCTCATTCGCGACATAAGTATTTTTTTTGGATTTTTTTTTTGTTTGTTAAACGAATTAGACGTGAGTTCGAATCCCACCAAAGTCGATGACAAATTTTTTTGTGTATTTAAAATATTTCTTTATTGGATTAACACATAAAAAATTCAGGGCATATTTTTAAGGTCAAAATTAAAAGATTATCCAACTGCCGATCTTTTAATTCAATTTGGCAATCTTTTAATTTGAATGTAAATTGTCTTGGCACGCTTACTATTGGGCGATTGGCTGGCCCGATCAATGGAGATGCGGTGGCTTTGATAGATAGGGGATAGAGGACTTGCGCGTAAAACGAAAGGTGCATGTTCGCTATCGATATAAATATTTTTAAATTTTTTTTTTTGTTTGTTAAACGAATAGACGAGAGTTGGAATCCCGCCAAAGTGGATGACAAATTTTTAGTGTATTTAAAATATTTCTTTATTCTATAACACACAACAAATTTTTTAGGAAATAAAATGTAATGGTCAAGGGCTGAAAGGGTATACCAACTACGGCATGGCCGAAGTTAGCTTCTTTGATATTTTTTAAAATAAAATATACTTTAACTTGTAGGCTTAAAGAACCAGAGCCATGTGGATGGCTCGCAAAGGAGCCAACCATCTTTTATTGTTTTTCCCCCTATATCAGGGGGCATATACAAATACAAATACAAAAAAAAGGTTATAAATAAAGGTGGTTATTAACAGTAACAGTGATATTCTTAACTACTTTTGTATTATTTTGTGTTTTCTGGGTGAATGGTGAATAGGCAATATGCTCGGTAGGCAATATGAAAATTTTTACATGAAATAAATGTTTGCTGGGTTGTAACATGTAAACAATGGATACAAAATTGCAAATTGGAATTAATTTTTGTAAATTTTGTAGTTACAATCAGTTTTAAATATTAAAAATGCTAATTATTGTTTCTTTGCAGGTCACTAAAGCAACCCGCAATTGACACATTGACAATGGCCTGACGCAGAAGTTATCGTGACAACTGGGGCTTTTCAACAGTTTGTTCAAAGAATTTCGCGTTTGCATATGATGTGGAAAACTTCTGTCAGAGTCTTCACACAGGCATACATGAGCAACGTAACAGGTAATTGGAGCCAACCACACGTCCCTGTTCATCCAAATGAAGAGAAAGTCTGGATAAATAGCTAAAAATCAAGAGAACAATTAATTATGGTATGCACCATTGAGCGGAATGACCAATTCTCTTACATCGCAAGAAACCCAACAATAAAGGGAACTGCTGCTGCTGTTGTTGGCTTCGTCTGGCCAGCTGGTCTTTTTGCATTTGCTGTGCCAGTAGCGTCACCTCATCTTGTTGGCTGTAAATGTCAAAAAACGCTTCAAGATTGTATTCTTCAAGCGTTTTAAAATTATTCTGTATAAAGTTGCACTCTTTGACCTGGTAAGGGTTGACAGAAAGGAATAAGCAGTATTCGTAAGGTGAAGGCGGAGGGGGCACAACTTACCCATTCTATCAAAACTATTTTCCTGCTACGCAAATCCATCTCAAACAAAATATCACTTGTCTACAAATTTTCCAAGTGTGGAAGTGCGGCAGCATATTTAGCGCTGCAAGCAAATCTGCTTAGCGCTATCCAGAGGAGGACTATTCTAGAGGATCTGGAGCTGTTATACACTGCCGTTGTTTTTCAGATTTTAACTTTAGCAAAATATAAATTAGCTATGTATATTTCATTTATAAACTCATGCTTGTAGTGTGTACAGTGTAAAACGGATAATAAAGAAATCCTTCGGGAACCACAATTTAACACAACTGACTGTCCCCCATTGAACTCCACCGGTTTTACTAGTATTAGACTAATTTGACCTTCACCAAAGAGTCCCAATACTAGCGCCAATAGTAATAGAAGTGACCATTGCACAAACGACTCAAACGATAGCTTTCAAGGAAAATAAAACGTTTAAATCGTTTGTGCCTTCTATCACTGTTAGCGCTAGTATTGGGACTAGTCAGGGGAAATAAAAAAATTTTAGCTTTTTCACTAAAAAACAAAATTCTATATAATATATATGCTTTACAGGGTCGGAAAAGCTTTCTTCTGCCTGTTACATAAATTTGGCGACTTTATTATAATATTTCATCCTATGGATGCATCATGGTATAAAAAGACATGTTTTTGTTAAACTGGCGAACATTATTCTTGCCGAATTCTTTATTTAAACTTTTTATTTATATTTATTTTACCCTTGCAGAGGGTATTATAAAATTGGTCAGATGTTTGTAACGCAGAGAAGGGATCGTTTCCGACCTCATAAAGTATATATATTCTTGATCAGCAAGAGAAGACGAGTTGATATAGTTCCCATACAAATACAAACGTTAAATGCGAATAACTTCTCTATTTTTTGAACATTCTTATCCAAACTGATTACACACATAAATAAAGAGGGATTACATCATATGCGTGAATTAAATCTCTTCAAAACTCATTCGCGACATAGGTATTTTTTTTTGTTTGTTTGTTAAACGAATATACGCGAGTTCGAATCCCACCAAAGTCGATGACAAATTTTTAGTGTATTTAAAATATTTCTTTATTGGATTAACACATAAAAAATTCAGGGCATATTTTTAAGGTCAATATTAAAAGATTATCCAACTGCCGATCTTTTAATTCAATTTTTCAATATTTTAATTTGATTGTAAATTGTCTTGGCACGCTTACTATTGGGCGATTGACAAAATCGATGACAAATTTTTTAGTGTATTTAAAATATTTCTTTATTGGATTAACACATAAAAAATTCAGGTCATATTTTTAAGGTCAATATTGAAAGATTATCCAACTGCCGATCTTTTAATTCAATTTGGCAATCTTTTAATTTGAATGTAAATTGTTTTGGCACGCTTACTATTGGGTGATTGGCTGGCCCGATCAATGGAAATGCGGTGGCTTTGATAGATAGAGAATAGAGGACTCGAATCGATATAAATATTTAAAAAAAATTTTTTTTTTTTGTTTGTTAAACGAATAGACGCAAGTTGGAATCCCACCAAAGTCGATGACAAATTTTTTAGTGTATTTAAAATATTTCTTTATTCTATAACACACAACAAATTTTTTAGGAAATAAAATGTAATGGTCAAGGGCTGCAAGGGTATACCAACTACGGCATGGCCGAAGTTAGCTTCTTTGATATTTTTTAAAATAAAATATACTTTAACTTGTAGGCTTAAAGAACCAGAGCCATGTGGATGGCTCGCAAAGGAGCCAACCATCTTTTATTGTTTTTCGCCCCCTATCAGGGGTCATATACAAATACAAAAAAAAAGGTTATAAATAAAGGTGGTTATTAACAGTAACAGTGATATTCTTAACTAGTTTTGTATGATTTTGTGTTTTCTGGGTGAATGGTGAATAGGCAATAGGCTAGATAGGCAATATGAAAATTTTTAAATGAAATAAATGTTTTCTGGGTTGTAACATGTAAACAATGGATACAAAATTGCAAATTGGAATTAATTTTTGTTAAATTTAGTAGTTACAATTAGTTTTAAATATTAAAAATGCTAATTATTGTTTCTTTGCAGGTCACTAAAGCAACCCGCAGTTGACACATTGACAATGGCCTGACGCAGAAGTTATCGTGACAACTGGGGCTTTTCAACAGTTTGTTCAAAGAATTTCGCGTTTGCATATGATGTGGAAAACTTCTGTCAGAGTCTTCACACAGGCATACATGAGCAACGTAACAGGTAATTGGAGCCAACCACACGTCCCTGTTCATCCAAATGAAGAGAAAGTCTGGATAAATAGCTAAAAATCAAGAGAACAATCAATTAAATGTCAAAAAACGCTTCAAGATTTGTTTCTTCAAGCGTTTTAAAATTATTCTGTATAAAGTTGCACTCTTTGACCTGGTAAGGGTTGACAGAAAGGTATAAGCAGTATTCGTAAGGTGAAGGCGGAGGGGGCACAACTTACCCATTCTATCAAAACTATTTTCCTGCTACGCAAATCCATCTCAAACAAAATATCACTTGTCTACAAATTTTCCAAGTGTGGAAGTGCGGCAGCATATTTAGCGCTGCAAGCAAATCTGCTTAGCGTTATCCAGAGGAGGACTATTCTAGAGGAGCTGGAGCTGTTATACACTGCCGTTGTTTTTTTAGATTTTCATTTTAGCAAAATATAAATTAGCTATATTTCATTTATAAACTCATACTTCTAGTGTGTACAGTGTAAAACGGATAATAAAGAAATCCCTCGGGAACCACAATTTAACACAACTGACTGTCCCCCATTGAACTCCAACGGTTTTACTAGTATTAGTCTAATTTGACCTTCACCAAAGAGTCCCAATACTAGCGCCAACAGTAATAGAAGTCACAATTGCACAAACGACTCAAACGATAGCTTTCAAGGAAAATAAAACTTTTAAATCGTTTGTGCCTTCTATCACTGTTAGCGCTAGTATTGGGACTAGTCAGGGGAAATAAATAAATTTTAGCTTTTTGACTAAAAACAAAATTCTATAAAAATGTTATAGAATGTAGCGAATATATATGCTTTACAGGGTTGGAAAAGCTTTCTTCTGCCTGTTACATACATTTTGGCGACTTTAATATAATATTTCATCCTATGGATACATCATGGTATAAAAAGACATGTTTAAACTGGCGAACATTATTCTTGCCGAATTCTTTATTTAAACTTTTTATTTATATTTATTTTACCTTTGCAGAGGGTATTATAAAATTGGTCAGATGTTTGTAACGCAGAGAAGGTATCGTTTCCGACCTCATAAAGTATATATATTCTTGATCAGCAAGAGAAGACGAGTTGATATAGTTCCCATACAAATACAAACGTTAAATGCGAATAACTTCTCTATTTTTTGAACATTCTTATCCAAACTGACATAAGTATTTTTTTGGATTTTTTTTTGTTTGTTAAACGAATAGACGTGAGTTCGAATCCCACCAAAGTCGATGACAAATTTTTTAGTGTATTTAAAATATTTCTTTATTCTATAACACACAACAAATTTTTTAGGAAATAAAATGTAATGGTCAAGGGCTGCAAGGGTATACCAACTACGGCATAGCCGAAGTTAGCTTCTTTGATATTTTTTACAATAAAAAGGAGCCAACCATCTTTTATTGTTTTTCGCCCCCTATCAGGGGGCATATACAAATACAAATACAAAAAAAATAAAGTAAGTAAGTCGCCGGGACGACTTGGATATACCATGCATCAGGTGAAGAGATATATATTAAATTTCTTTCAAACGCTATCTCGCTCACACTTATGTGGAAACGAGCACTTTAGCGCCCCCCTAACAAATCGGTGATTTTCAGCATATGCTATCTCGCTCTTTTTTGCGTGCATCTGCCTTGCACCGCAATGGGTGAAAAACGTTTCTATGTATAACTCGGTCATTTTTATTCCGATTCTTGTGATATTTGGTGGGATGATAGATATATGTGACATGTATTAGTGTGCCAAAATTAAATTACGATGCGATAAATATTTCGGGTGAAAATCGAATTTTTCAAATTTCGGGAGCGGAAGGGGGCGTGGCAAAAATTTGAAAACTTGGTCTGCGTGCATACTGCACGCATCTAATATCCAAATCCGATAGCTCTATCTTTTATAGTTTCCGAGATATGGGGGCTCAAAATGTTGTTTTTCGAATAGCGTGGGCGGAAGGGGGCGTGGCAAAAAAAAAAATAAACTTGATCAGCGTACACACCAAACGAGTCTACATGTCAAATTTGGTAGCTCTAGCTTGTATAGTTGCTGAGATCTAGGCACTCTATCGGACGAACGGACATGTCTCAATCGACTCGGCTATTGATACTGATCAAGAATATATATACTTTATAGGGTCGGAAATGCTTCCTTCTACCTGTTACATACATTTTGGCGACTTTAATATCCCATTTCATCCTATGGATGCATGGTATAAAAAGGTTATAAATAAAGGTGGTTATTAACAGTAACAGTGATATTCTTAACTAGTTTTGTATGATTGAACGGCGAAACGGGCGAAACGAGTGAGCGGCGAGTATTGGTATAGGCCAGGTGGCGCTGTAAAGAAGTGAACTAGCTTTACCTAATGGTTCAGAGTCATTTGCACTTAAAAATAATATATTTTCCCCTATAGGGTGCTAAGGAACTTAATTCTAATAATGTTGTTCATGGCTTAGGACTATGGGGGTATGAAGAAATAAACGTGTCGTGTGAACCTTATCGCTATTGATAGGTGTTGTGTCGATAACTTCGTCACACGTCCTCCCAATTCACCCGGCGAGACGGGAGAAGCGAACGGTGAACTGGCCCGTTGAGTTGATCTTGACGCTAAATAGGCGATCCTCCGACTCCTGTAGGAATTTCAGGGTCTTGCGGTGCCGAGGTTGGGTTAGTACCGCCTCCACCAGTCCTGGTGGTATTCGGTCGCCGAAATTGCGGACTCGCCATCCTTACGGGATCTCCACCCAAATTACGTCAAATTTATACCCTTCCAGATAACATCGTAGTTTGCGGATAGCCCATACTATAGCCAGACACTCCTTCTGTATGACTCTTTCGGTGCCTTCTAAGTGTTGAGTGAGTACTGCTCCTAAACCATAGTCGCTAGCGTCGGTCTGTAGACAAAACTTCTCTTGAAAGTCACACGTCCTCCCAATTCACCCGGCGAGACGAGAGAAGCGAACGGTGAACTGGCCCGTTGAGTTGATCTTGACGCTAAATAGGCGATCCTCCGACTCCTGTAGGAATTTCAGGGTCTTGCGGTGCCGAGGTTGGGTTAGTACCGCCTCCACCAGTCCTGGTGGTATTCGGTCGCCGAAATTGCGGACTCGCCATCCTTACGGGATCTCCACCCAAATTACGTCAAATTTATACCCTTCCAGATAACATCGTAGTTTGCGGATAGCCCATACTATAGCCAGACACTCCTTCTGTATGCGATGACTCTTTCGGTGCCTTCTAAGTGTTGAGTGAGTACTGCTCCTAAACCATAGTCGCTAGCGTCGGTCTGTAGACAAAACTTCTCTTGAAAGTCCGGACAGGCGAGAACAGGAGCAGTCGTCAGACGGTTCTTGAGTTCCTCGAAGGCTTCCTGTTGATCTTTGCCCCATTTCCACTTGACGTTCTTCTTCAGCAGCGAGGTGATAGGTTGAACGGTGCTAGAGAAATCGGGAACAAACCTGCGATACCACGATGCTAATCCAAGACAGCTTCTTAGCTGATGAATATTCGTGGGAGGTGCTAGTTTCCTGACAGCAGCAACTTTGTCCGGATCCGTGTGAATTCCTTCTCCACTGACAACATGTCCCAAGAACTGTAGTCTTTGTTTGAAAAATCGGCACTTTGCCTGATTGATCCTGAGGTTGGCTTCTCGAAGACGTCGAAAAACTTCTCGTAGGTTGATTATGTGTTCCTCCAGGTCTTTCCGATGACGATGATGTCATCTAAGTAGGCAAAGGCATGGGGTTCCATCTCCGGTCCGATGACCCGATCCAAAGTGCGTTGAAAGGTCACCGATGCTGAATGGAGTCCGAAGGGCATCACCTTCCACTGGAATAACCCACGTCCGGGCACGGTGAAAGCTGTGCAGGCACGACTGTCCTTGGCAAGGGGAATTTGCGAATATCCACTTTTGAGATCCAGTGTAGAAATGAACTTAGCTTCTCGAAATTTCTCAAGAATATGTTTGATCCTTGGCAGGGGGTAGGCATCTCGGATGGAATGTTCATTCAGTTGCCGGAAGTCGATACGCATGCGTGTATCTCCTGTCTTCTTGCCTACGAGTAATATGGGCGCACTGTGGGGGCTCTTCGATGGCTCGATCCGATCTTCCTTCAGGAGTTGGTCTACGGTTTCGTTGATGATCGGCTTTTGGGACCGGTTCCTTGGATAATACCTTTGCTTCATTATGTGGTCACTTTTTTGCGTGATGACGTGTTCGGCGATCTGTGTTACTCCTTCCAATCCATCGAACTTGTGTAGTTCCTCAGCAAGAAAGGCTGTGATAACTGGGTCTGAGATGTCATCTTCTCCGGGTACGGATGGTTCCACGTCAGAGAATAACATAGCTGGGAGAGAATAACTTCGTGGGTTCTTTAGTCACTGGTGTTTTCCTAAAGGGGTTTTTGCTGATAGCTAGAGCACAAGGTTGAGGCAAGGGGGAATTTCTGATTACGTCTCTTTCCATCGTAGTAGACTCCTTAGGTTTTTGCATGGTAACAGACATGTTTATCGACGAGACGTAGTCTTCCAGAGTTAGTCGGTAGCCTCCACACTCGATTGTCGTTCCAATTTTCTTCAGAAAGTCTGTTCCAAGTAGCAACGGGTCCATGAGGTTAGGCATGATGAGTAAAGGTACCTCAGCGACTCTTGCACCCAACTCTACCTTGACTAGTAGTGCCTGAGTGATCTCCTTGAGTGATCCGTCTGCTAGGTTGATGTGAGCGCTGACTCCTGTCAGGCTTGCTGCCGATGTCACTTGTGAAGCTAAGTATTCACTGATGAAGCATGGCGTTGCACCACAGTCCAACGTTGCGACAGCGGTCGTTCCATTCAGTTTGACTTGGGCTAGAACACGA
Source organism: Drosophila sp. 14030-0761.01 (assembly GCA_018150735.1). Taxonomy (NCBI): domain Eukaryota; kingdom Metazoa; phylum Arthropoda; class Insecta; order Diptera; family Drosophilidae; genus Drosophila; species Drosophila sp. 14030-0761.01. Next base: position 339,315 of record JAECWO010000050.1, read on the forward strand.
CCATTGTCAAACCGAAGCATGTTTATTGTCGAGGGAGGGCTTGCGCTGCTTTCGCTTGACCCTCGGGCAATTGAAGGCGCGCGCCGTCTCCCGACCGGCGACAGCATTCGATAGTGCGGACATCTCGTTTTCCGCATTTCCAGCAGAATAGTATACGTTGGTTGGTACACTCCTTAGCAAAGTGGCCGTCTTGCCCACACTTCCGGCAGGCTTTACGAGTGTCAATTGGTGCATCAGTCATCTGGTATGCGCTATGCTGGATTCGTCGAGTCTTCGTTGGGGAATCCGATCCTGAGTCGGTGGGCACGAACTGAACGATTTTCCTCGGTGGGTTCGTAACGAAGGCCATGGAATTTCCTTCGGGGCTTCCGTTCTTTATGGGTTCGTAGTTGATCACCAGCTTAGTGAGCTCTGCTAAGCTGCTGAAGTTGATGCGTTGGGTGTACAATTGATAATCCGGCTGTAGATTGTCGTAGATCCTCTCGAGCTCCTGTGCTGGCGAGTAGTTGGCTCGACGCATCATGAGTCGTAGCTCGATCAAGTATTGCTTGAAGGGTTCCAAATACTTTTGCCGACGTGTGCGTATGGCGTCTTCCAACTTCTCCAAATACCTGGGTGGCAAAAGGAAATCCAGGAATTCTTGTTTGAATTCACCCCAGGTAACGCTTAGTAGGCTACACGTCACAGACACACACGCCAGACTGGTCGAGATCGGGCTTTCACTTCGAGTCCCTTGTCCGTAGTGGCCACAGCTCCGTATTGTCCTTCCAGGGTTGCCAAGCGTGAAAGTATCTCTGGTGGGTGGTCTTCTCGTGAAGCGAAACTAGCGAATCGGGTTCGCATTTCCTCCACTGTTCCTCCTGGGGTCAATCCGAACTCGTTGAGAAAAGCTTCCAGCTCTCCTTTGCGTCGGTAGCTGATCCATTTGACGCCAATGCTTGTTGGTTCAATGCTCCTTGAATGGTCCCGAATGAATGCGTTACGGTGCTCCGCTGATCCTTAGGTTGGTCTGAGAGGATAACCCTATCAAGCGATGGTCGTTGCTGAGTGAGGCTTCTTGCAATGTCTACTGATCGTCCTTGAAATGTGACATCAAGCGATGATCCTGGCGATGCTAAGCAACACTCCTCGCGATGACTATCCTTGCCTTGGTGCTATCGATCGATGATCCTTGAATATGCGGTGATGATCCTTGAAACGGGTTGATCCTTGCGTGGCTGGATGATGACCCTTGGGTGCGAAGTAATTATCCTTGAAGCGATGATGATCCTTGGGCTTGAGTCCTGTGTCGTGTTTTTTGTATAAGGGGGACAAATCCGATGTTCACTCGTTGATGGTGTAGGTTAGACTCCCTTTCCGCTTCCGAGGGCCTGCTTTTATATGCCGGCGACGTCGGAACACGTGACCTGAGAAGAGGAGTGGATAGGATCGTCGCCGCGAGGGGCTCAACGTGTCGAGAGAAATTCCACAGCCAGACCGGCAGCGATACAGCTTGGGCAATATTTTGGTGCAAAAGAATAGGCTAAAGGAATCATGTGTTCTGGGTTGGAAATTATCTTAAAATACTAACTTTGGATTCTGTCGCTGATGTTTGGTTCCGTCGATGATTCTATCGTGCTTGCCGTTGATTCTATTGCGTGATGAATTCTATCGAGGGTCCTAGCGAAAGTTCTATCGGTGACTAATTGAGACGTTGACTTCTGTCTTTGATTCCACTGTGCCTCTCTTTGATTCTATTGCGTGATGAATTCTATCAAAGGTCCTAGCGAGAGTCCTATCGGTGATTAACTGTGGCTTTGGGGTCCTGTCGTTGATTCTACTGTGCATGCCTTTAATTCTGCCGCATAATGAGTTATATTAAAGGTTTTAGCGTACGTTCTATCGATGACTAACTGAGCGTAGGGATTGGCGGCAACCGCACGTAAAAAAAAAAACGATGACACAATATTATATTTTTGATGGGTTGTTTGACCAATCCTTATGCAGGATTGTCTGATACACCAAAAAAAATCAAAGTGAAGGGATACGATAAACAATTCGCGGGAATATTAAATATTCGTTTACTGCCGAATTATTAGAAAAAAAATGTGTATTGGGGGTCGATCTTGGGTTATGGTGGGTTTTTAATCCACGCTGATGTTAGTCTCCATAAATCAAATTATATTTATGAAAATTAAAAATGATATCTAAAATCTCGGGTCCCTGCTCGGGCGCCATCTGTAAAGAAGTTTTTATTCAGCTGGTGTACATATCTCAGTCTCCCCAGGGTCTCCTTACAAAAATATTTGGAAAGATACCGAGACTCCAGATTAATGGAGGATTATTTATTATGGATCGGACCACTACACTTGGACATGGGGAAGAGAGGAAGGGTACATGCAGGACGACATCAATACAATACATCTAGATTAGTTTAAGCTGTGATGGGGTCTGAGGAGGGCGATGATGATCGTATCTTAGCGGGATTGACCCGGAAAGAGATACGACGCATCGTATATACTGGTCGGCTTATTCTAAGGGTCGGTTTGTTCTACGGGTTCGATCTCTAGTCGAGGATTGACCTGGTGACTAGAGAGAACCGGGCGACTACTTAATATATAGGTGAGGCAAAGAGGGCGGAGAGAGGGGAAGAGGGGAATCCAGCAGGCTGAGATGGGGATCGACCCAGTATCCAGCCATACATGGATTAGCTACAGACTTAAATCTAGGTTAATGAGGACATCACATTGACACACAACACAAAAGGAGTACATACAAATACTAAACAATCTAGCTACCAAGGATGTATGAGAGTGGCCCGAGTGTACCTATGTTCGGCCAAGCCGAACCGCTAAAGGTCCTGATTCGGATTGGCGAGCCGGCATGGCCGACTAACCGCTTCCTTTCCGAAGCCCTAGCACACTATTCGGTCCGTCCGAGCATTAGCCTACAGTGATCCGCAAGACTCGTTTGTCCTGGTTATTGCGTGTCGCTCGTCCTTGATCCGTGTCCTGATTGTGTTGTCCTTGGCGTAGTCCTTGGTATCTGGTGTCTGTTGTCCTTGATCCTTGCTGTTGTTATTCTCGGTGACTTGTCCTTGGTGTTCTAGGTCTTCATTTTATTTTTTGTTCACTCCACTTCACTTTTATCTTTTGGCACTGGCGCGTGGCGTCGGCCCGATCACCATTACTTTTCGGGCTTTTCTAGAAAGCGCCGGCGAAGAGCTTGAGCGGCGACAGCGAAGAGCAAAAGCGGCGAAAGCGAAGACCATGAGTGGCGAAAACGAAGAGCATGATCGTGAGTGGCGAAATGGTTGAACGGCGAAACGGGCGAAACGAGTGAGCGGCGAGTATTGGTATAGGCCAGGTGGCTCGCAAAGGAGCCAACCATCTTGTATTGTTTTTCGCCCCATATTAGGGGGCATATACAAATACAAATACAAAAAAAAGGTTATAAATAAAGGTGGTTATTAACAGTAAGAGTGATATTCTTAACTAGTTTTGTATGATTTTGTGTTTTCTGGGTGAATGGTGAATAGGCAACAGGCTCGATAGGCAGTATGAAAATTTTTACATGAAATAAATGTTTTCTGCGTTGTAACATGTAAACAATGGATACAAAATTGCAAATTGGAATTAGTTTTTGTTAAATTTAGTAGTTACAATCAGTTTTAAATATTAAAAATGCTAATTATTGTTTCTTTGCAGGTCACTAAAGCAACCCGCAGTTGACACATTGACAATGGCCTGACGCAGAAGTTATTGTGACAACTGGGGCTTTTCAACACTTTGTTTAAAGAATTTCGTTATGTATTCTAAGTAGATCGCGTTTGCATATGATGTGGAAAACTTCTGTCAGAGTCTTCACACAGGCATACATAAGCAACGTAACAGGTAATTGGAGCCAACCACACGTCCCTGTTCATCCAAATGAAGAGAAAGTCTGGATAAATAGCTAAAAATCAAGAGAACAATCAATTATGGTATGCACCATTGTGCGGAATGACCAATTCACTTACGGATACGCAAGAAATCCCTCGGGAACTACAATTAAAGGGAACTGACTGCCCCTGTTGTTGGCTTCGACTGGACCAGCTGGTCTTTTTGACATTTGCTGTGCCAGCAGCGTCACCTCATACTTGTTGGCTGTAAAATGTCACAAAAACGCTTCAAACGATTTGGTTCTTCAAGCGAATTTTAAAATTATTCTGTTATAAAGTTGCACTCTTTGACATGGTAAAGGTTGACAGAAAGGAATAAGCAGTTATAATTACGATAAGGTAAAAGGCGGAGAGAAAACAAATTTTATCCAATACTAACATTTGAAACTCATTAGTTCCTGGATCTCTCACTCTTGCGGATCGGACATCTCAGATAGACGGATAAAGCTATATCACTTTCTTTCTCGTGCTGATCAAGAATATATCTTTCCAAGTGTCGGAAAAGCTTCCTTCTGCCTGTTACGACATATTTAGCGACTTTAAGCAAATATTTCATCCTATGGAGCATGCTATCCAGAGAAGGACATTTTTTGTTAAACTGGCGAGCATTATACACTGCCGAATTTTTTTTTAGACTTTTTATTTATATTTACTTTACCCTTGCAGAGGGTAATATAAAATTTTAGTCTTTGTATATTTCATTTATAAACTCATGCTTGAGAAGACGAGTTGATATAGTTCCCATACAAATACAATACGGATAATAAAGAAATCCCTCGGGAACTACAATTTAACACAACTGACTGTCCCCCATTGAACTCCAACGGACTAGTATTAGACTAATTTGACCTTCACCAAAGAGTCCCAATACTAGCGCCAACAGTAATAGAAGTCACAATTGCACAAACGACTCAAACGATAGCTTTCAAAAAAAATAAATCGTTTGAATCGTTTGTGCCTTCTATTACTGTTAGCGCTAGTATTGGGACTAGTCAGGGGAAATAAATAAATTTTAGCTTTTTGACTAAAAAAGAAAATTCTATAAAAATTTTAAATCTGTTATGTGTGTGTGCTTTAGCGCCTAATTAAATTACGATACGATAAATATTGCGGGAGAAATCAATTTTTGTTGAATACTAAATTTGGTAGCTCAGTAGTTACTGAGATCTCTGCACTCTTACGGACGGACGGACAGATAGACGGATATAGCTATATCAATTTCTCTTCTCATGCTGATCAAGAATATATATGCTTTACAGGGTCGGAAAAGCTTCCTTCTGCCTGTTACATACTTTTTGGCGACTTTAATATAATATTTCATCCTATGGATGCATGGTATAAAAAGACATGTTTTTGTTAAACTGGCGAACATTATTCTTGCCGAATTCTTTATTTAAACTTTTTATTTATATTTATTTTACCCTTGCAGAGGGTATTATAAAATTGGTCAGATGTTTGTAACGCAGAGAAGGGATCGTTTCCGACCCCATAAAGTATATATATTCTTGATCAGCAAGAGAAGACGAGTTGATATAGTTCCCATACAAATACAAACGTTAAATGCGAATAACTTCTCTATTTTTTGAACATTCTTATCCAAACTGATTACACACATTAATATAGAGGGATTACATCATATGCGTGAATCAAATCTCTTCAAATCTCATTCGCGACTTAAGTTTTTTTTGGATTTTTTTTTTTTTTATTAAACGAATAGACGTGAGTCCGAATCCCACGAATATCGATGACGAATTTTTAGTGTATTTAAATATTTCTTTATTGGATTAACACATAAAAATTCGGTATTTTAGGTATATTAAGGTTATCCATGCCGTTTTTAGTTATTTGGCAATTTTTAATTTGATTGTAATTGTCTTGGACGCCTACTTAATAGTAAGGCGATTGGCTGGGTTGGGTGGGGGCTTGGTGGGGGTTGTGTTAACGGGGGTGTTTTTATTATTTTTAAAATTTTTTTGTTTGTTTGTTAAACGAATAGACGCGAGTTCGAGTCCCACCAAAGTCGATGACAAATTTTTTAGTGTATTTAAATATTTTTTAGTGTATTTAAAATATTTCTTTATTCTATAACACACAATAAATTTTTTACGAAATAAAATATAATGGTCAAGGGCTGGAAGGGTATACCAACTTCGGCATAGCCGAAGTTAGCTTCTTTGATATTTTTTACAATAAAATATACTTTAACTTGTAGGCTTAAAGAACCAGAGCCATGTGGATGGCTCGCAAAGGAGCCAACCATCTTTTATTGTTTTTCGCCCCCTATCAGGGGGCATATATAAATACAAATACAAAAAAAAGGTTATAAATAAAGGTGGTTATTAACAGTAACAGTGATATTCTTAACTAGTTTTGTATGATTTTGTGTTTTCTGGGTGAATGGTGAATAGGCAATAGGCTCGATAGGCAATATGAAAATTTTTACATGAAATAAATGTTTGCTGGGTTGTAACATGTAAACAATGGACACAAAATTGCAAATTGGAATTAATTTTTGTTAAATTTAGTAGTTACAATCAGTTTGAAATATTAAAAATGCTAATTATTGTTTCTTTGCAGGTCACTAAAGCAACCCGCAGTTGACACATTGACAATGGCCTGACGCAGAAGTTATCGTGACAACTGGGGCTTTTCAACAGTTTGTTCAACTATGCTATGCATTCTAACGTACGATCGGGCATGCGTTTGCATATGATGTGGAAAACTTCTGTCAGAGTCTTCACACAGGCATACATGAGCAACGTTACAGGTAATTGGAGCCAACCACACGTCCCTATTCATCCAAATGTAGAGAAAGTCTGGAGAAAATGCTGGATAAATAGCTAAAAATCAAGAGAACAATCAATTATGGTATGCACCATTGTGCGGAATGACCAATTCACTTACGGATAATAAAGAAATCCCTCGGGAACTACAATTTAACACAACTGACTGTCCCCCATTGAACTCCAACGGACTAGTATTAGACTAATTTGACCTTAACCAAAGAGTCCCAATACTAGCGCCAACAGTAATAGAAGTCACAATTGCACAAACGACTCAAACGATAGCTTTCAAGGAAAATAAATCGTTTGAATCGTTTGTGCCTTCTATTACTGTTAGCGCTAGTATTGGGACTAGTCAGGGGAAATAAATAAATTTTAGCTTTTTGACTAAAAAACAAAATTCTATAAAAATTTTAAATCAGTTATGTGTGTGTGCTTTAGCGCCTAATTAAATTACGATACGATAAATATTGCGGGAGAAAATCAATTTTTGTTGAATACTAAATTTGGTAGCTCAGTAGTTACTGAGATCTCTGCACTCTTACGGACGGACAGACAGATAGACGGATATAGCTATATCAATTTCTCTTCTCATGCTGATCAAGAATATATATGCTTTACAGCAGAGCCGGCCACAAAGAGAGCCCACAAAAAGTATCTTTGTATTTGTGCATTTCAATGTTGCTTTGCACTGCGCAAACTAAAAGTGAACACATTTGTCGCATGAAGACAACGAGCGCAGTCGACGATTAAATGCAAGAGAAAGAAAGAGAAACAAGCGGGATAATTTTTATGTGTAGCCTCTCGCGAGCGACACAGAAGTGCTCGGATCGAAATGCTGTGGAGACTAATTTGTTTTCGTTTCATATTTTTGTGATGGCTTCGGCAGCGCTCGGCTCGTTCATGGTTTCGCGTTTTGCTTCGGCCCCGGGGCTTGGTGGCCGGTCGTGTAAGCACAAAGAGAGCCCACAAAAGTATCATTGTATTTGTGCATTTCAATGTTGCATTGCACTGCGCAAAATAAAAAGTGAACAAATTTCGTCGCAATGAAGACAACGAGAGCAGTCGGCGATTAAATGCAAGAGAAAGAAAGAGAAAACAAAGCAAGGATCAATTTTTTCATGTGTAGCCTCTCAGCAGAGCGACACAGAAGTGCTCGGGTCGAAATGCTGTGAGAAAATGATTCTGTTTTCACGCTCTCAAATAGTTTTTGTGATGGCTTCGGCAAGCGCTCGGCTCCTATACATGAGTTTCGCGTTTTGACTTCGGCCCCCGGGGGCTATGCGTGGCCGGCTCTGCTTTACAGGGTCGGAAAAGCTTCCTTCTGCCTGTTACATACATTTTGGCGACTTTAATATAATATTTCATCCTATGGATGCATGGTATAAAAAGACATGTTTTTGTTAAACTGGCGAACATTATTCTTACCGAATTCTTTATTTAAACTTTTTATTTATATTTATTTTACCATTGCAGAGGGTATTTTAAAATTGGTCAGATGTTTGTAACGCAGAGAAGGGATCGTTTCCGACCCCATAAAGTATATATATTCTTGATCAGCAAGAGAAGACGAGTTGATATAGTTCCCATACAAATACAAACGTTAAATGCGAATAACTTCTCTATTTTTTGAACATTCTTATCCAAACTGATTACACACATAAATATAGAGGGATTACATCATATGCCTGAATCAAATCTCTTCAAATCTCATTCGCGACATAAGTATTTTTTTGGATTTTTTGTTTTGTTTGTTAAACGAATAGACGCAAGTTCGAATCCCACGAAAGTCGATGACTAATTTTTTAGTGTATGTAAAATATTTCTTTATTGGATTAACACATAAAAAATTCAGGGCATATTTTTAAGGTCAATATTAAAAGATTATCCAACTGCCGGTCTTTTAGTTCAATTTGTCAATCTTTTAATTTGATTGTAAAGTGTCTTGGCACGCTTACTATTGGGCGATTGGCTGGCCCGTTCGATGGAGGTGCGATAGCTTGATGGATAGAGGATATAAATATTTTTTAAAATTTTGTTTGTTAGTTTGTTAAACGAATAGACGCGAGTTCGAGTCCCACCAAAGTCGATGACAAATTTCTTAGTGTGTTTAAATTACTTCTTTATTCTGTAAGGAAGTTTTGCTCAGCTGGGGTACATATCTCAGTCTCCCCAGGGCCTCCTTACAAAAATATTTGTAAAGATACCGAGATCATTGGAGAATTGCTGATTCTAGATCGGACCACAACACAGAAAAATGGGGAAAAGGGGAGGATACATGCAGGACGACATCAATACGATACATATAATGGTTAGCTTCTAGCTGAGATGGGGGTCTGAGTCTGAGGAGGGGGATGATGACCGATACCTCCTCCGACAGAGATACCAATCGCCCTAACTACTGGTCGAGGGTAGCTAAGGGCTCAATCTCTAGCCGAAGATAAACCTAGCGACTAAAGAGAACCGGGATGTACTACTTAATCTATACTGAGATGGGGTTCTGAGGCCTGAGGCGGGGAATGATGCGATCGATCACCTCCTCGGGATTTACCCAGACAGAGATACCAATCACCTTAACTACTGGTCGAGGGTAACTACGTGCTCAATCTCTAGCCGAGGATTTTGACCTAGCATCTAGAGAGAACCGGGATGTACTACTTAATTTAGATTTAGGTGGCGGGGGGGAAGGGGATCCAGCATTCACTCACACACAAGGACTCATGCAAGTTGAGACACAGTTGATACGTTCGACAAGCAAGAATCATGTTAAAGTAAGAACCAGATCAAGGATTCATTATAGCCGAATATAAATATACCCTCACTGTCCCTACGTTCGGATGCTCCGAACCGGATAGGGCGCAGGACCCTCAAGGGCCTCAGCTCCCTCTAACCGAACACCACCGAATATTTTCACTGGTTTCTTGCTATTCCTCAATACTTTATGCAATTTTATTCATTTTATTTCTTTATATTTTTTATTTTTATCGCCACAAATTTGAATCACTACACTAGGCTAGCTATGGAGATATTCTCCGTATGAGGCGCCTGCGCCGACTCACCTGGCCATCCACCTCTCATGAGCGTCGAAGGCGAAGAGCAAGAGCGGCGAAAACGAAGAGCATGTGGGGCGAAAGCGAAGAGCATGATCGTGAGTGGCGAAATGGTTGAACGGCGAAACGAGTGAGCGGCGAGTGGTCGGATAGGCCAGGTGGCGCTGCAGAGAAATGAACTGGTTCTGGATCAGAGTCATTTGAACTTAATACTAATAATCATATGAGCTTAATACTAATAATAATACTAATAAGCACTGCTCTTCATTGAGCGTTATCGCTATCGATAGGTGTTGTGTCGATAGTAAAAAAAACTATCGTCACAATTCTATAACACACAACAAATTTTTTAGGAAATAAAATGTAATGATCAATGGCTGAAAGGGTATACCAACTACGGCATAGCCAAAGTTAGCTTCTTTGTTATTTTTTACAATAAAATCTACTTAACTTGTAGGCTTAAAGAACCAGAGCCATGTGGATGGCTCGCAAAGGAGCCAACCATCTTTTATTGTTTTTCGCCCCCTATCAGGGGGCATATACAAATACAAATACAAAAAAAAGGTTATAAATAAAGGTGGTTATTAACAGTAACAGTGATATTCTTAATTAGTTTTGTATGATTTTGTGTTTTCTGGGTGAATGGTGAATAGGCAATAGGCTCGATAGGGAATATGAAAATTTTTACATGAAGTAAATGTTTGCTGGGTTGTAACATGTAAACAATGGATACAAAATTGCAAATTGGAATTAATTTTTGTTAAATTTAAAAGTTACAATCAGTTTTAAATATTAAAAATCCAGTAATTGTTTACTTTAACTACTCGCGCCCAAAACTGCATTAATTGCAACGAAGTTTGGTATCAAACGAATGGGATAATTCCACATTGCAAGCTTGGGTGCGCTTGTGGATTTATTGTACTAGTTTTCTGGGCCAGAGCAGCCGAAGAGTCCTAGTCTGAAAAGTATTTGTAATTACTACACTTTATCAACTGGTGGTAACGAAATTTTCCGTCAAATTTATACCAGAACGTCAGCTAGCTTCGACCATGCCGAAGTTTACATACCCTTGCATGTTCATGGTTACTCAATCCTAAATGGAATCAGCAAATGGAAAGGGTTTTTGTAAAATGTTTAGCTATAGCAAGGCGACAGATGTGAGTATGTAGATATATGTCATTGCTGCGATTTTTCCATCTGTTTGTATGACCATTATATATATAGTAATCCTTTACTAATTTGGGATTATAATTTATTATGTCAAATGTTATTTACTTAGTTTGACGATGATCGCAATAGAAACAAAAAAGTTTCTAGAAGAAAAACTATATTTTGGTCCGATTGTTCCTATGGGAGCTATATGATATAGTAGTCCGATCTTGATCAAATTTCGCACGGATGTTTGGATGTATAGTAAACTGCCAAATGTTGACGTTTTATAATAATCGGGTGAAAAACAATGAAGTTATTGATCTAAAACTCATTTTTCGACCGATGGTTCCTATGGGAGCTATATGATATAGTTGTCCGATCCGGATGAATCCGAGATATACAATGCCTGCAGTATATACAAGACTTCGTGCAAAATTGCAGCTCTGTAGCTTTAGCGGTCTAGGAGGAGAAGCTGTTGATCCAGACAGACAGACAGACAAAGACGGACAGACGGACAGACGGACAGACAGACGGACAAACGGATTTGAACTCGTCTTGTCATGCTGATCAAGAATATATATACTTTATATGGTCGGAGATGCCTCCTTCTATGCGTTGCACACTTCTGACCAAAATTAATATACCCTTTTTGCAAGGGTATAAAAATGCGGGTTTAATTGTTTAACTTTACCAACTACTCGTCGCCCAAAACTAGCCATTAATTGCAACGAATTTGGTTATTCAACACTGGAATGGGGTAGTAAGTAAACAAATATCCTATATTATACGAGTTAAAAACCAAGGAATTGTTTGCGCTTCTGCGCAAAATTTAATTGCACGAATTTGGTATCAAACGAAAGAGGAGCCAGAATAAATCGCTTCCTCGACTTATGGAGAAGTTTTTCCGCAATTAACAATACACTTTAAAAAACTAAATTTGCGGGTCTTGGTAAAAAGAATATTTTAATCCAAATTCTGAAACCAGAAGCAGCCGAGCTATTCTTCGACCTTGCCGAAGTTTGTATACCTAGCAAGTTCATGCGTTACTCAAGCCCTAAATGGATATCCTCGAAATGGAAAGGGTTTTTGTAAGTAAAAACCCTTATCTACACGCTAGAGCAAGGCACGCATCCTCGATGTAGTTGTATAGTAGATTAATATGTATGCTGCGAGAGCATGCGAATTTTTCCATCTGACTTTGTATGACTTAATGGTTGTAACGAAATATTGTAATCCAAATTTTGAACAAATGTTGGTTGGATTGTATAATTTACCATTATGGTGCGAAATCTAGCTATTTTCCCAATTCTGCGTTATCAACATGGAATCGCGAGTAGCAAAAAAAAGTTTTTCAAAGAAGCAAAACAATAGTTTTGGTCCGCAATCTGTTCCTTTCGACCTATGTGATCGATAGTAAGGCTCATCTGTCAAACGTAACTTAATCGAGTTATGGTCACTTCGACTCGATATTCATCTATAGTAAACTGCGCAAATCTTAAAGTTAATTATAACAATTTTGCATCGATGAAAAACGTTTTTTGAGGTTGCCGATTGATCTGGTTGTGTAAAACTTATTTTACCGACGGTTTCTATGGGAGTTATATGATTTAGTTGTCTGATTCTGAAGGAATCCGATACGATTTTGCTAAAGTGAAAATGAAAACAACGGCAGTATATAACAGCTCCAGACTTCTCTACATTAAATTGCAGCGCTTTGTATGCTTTAGCCGGATTTCCGCACGGAGAAGCTGTTGATCCAAGTATACTTTGTTTGAGACGGACTAGACAGACGCACAAACGTTTTGCATTCACTTCTGACCAAAATTAATATACCCTTTTGCAAGGGTATAATATATGCGAGTTTAATTTTTAATTTATTTACAATCATGGTCTTGAAGGTTTTTTAGCCATTTACTCCAACAAGTTTTGCGTTATTGGCAAGCACTGGAATAGACCAGTTGGCCAGTCGAAGCCAGTAAACAATTAGCAGCAGTTCTATGTATATGTGGGGTTTCTAAAAACCGAGGTAATTGATTTGGTCATTCCTAACTACTGGCGCCTACCTACTTGATTGTTACTTCATTTTTAGCTATTGCTATCCAGAATTTGGTATCATTTAATGAAAGGGACGTGGTTGCTATAATAAATCGTTACTTGCGATTTATTGCCTGTGTGAAGTTTCTGACACAATTAACAAATCATATGCAAATGTATTTTGCCCGATCGGAGAAAAGATTACATAGCTAAATTTTTGAGCAACTGTTGAAAAGCTTTAGCGCCGATATTGAATGTATTGTAAATAAATTGTAACAATTAGATTTAAGAAAACTAATTCAATTTGAAATTTTGTCCGCGGTCTTACATTTTACAACCCAGCAATTAAGTTCATGTAAATATTCCATATTGCCAGAGCGAGCCTTTGAATATTCCACCATTTGGAAAATATATACGTAATTACTACAAAACTAGTTGCCAGAATATCACTGTTACTGTTAATTACCATCTTTGTTTATAACCCTTTTTTTTGTATTTGCTGTTTGTATGTGCCCTGGTTGGGGCGAAAATCAATGAAAGATGGAAAATTGTTTCATTTATCCCTGTCTGGTTCTTTAAGAATACTATAAAGTTATTACGATTATTGCTAAAGTAAAAATCAGAAAAACAACGGCAGTGTATAACAGCTCCAGCTCCTCTAGATTTGCTTGCATTTTTGCGCTAAAAATTGCTGCCGAATTTCCGCACTTAGAAAATTTTTGTAGACAAGTGATATTTTAGTTCGAGAAGGATTTGCGTAGCAGGAAAATAGTTTTGATTCAACTGCTTCTATCAACCCTTACCAGATTAAAGAGTGCAAAACTATATACAGAATAATTTATAACAAGAATCAAATCTTGAAGCGTTTATTGACATTTACACCCAACAAGTTTGAGGTCCACGCTGCTGGCACAGCAAATGCAAAAAGACCAGCTGGCCAGACCAAGCCTAACAATAGCAGCAGCAGTTCCCTTTATTGTTGGGTTTCTTTCAAATTAAAAGAATTGGTCATTCCGCTCAATGGTGGCAGTACCATAATTGATTGTTCTCTTGATTTTTAGCTATTTATCCAGACTTTCTCTACATTTGGATGAACAGGAACGTGTGGTTGGCTCCAAATACCTGTTACTTTGCATCGATGTATGCCTGTGTGAAGAATCTGACAGAAGTTTTCCACAATAAATATAAAATAAAAATATATAAAAATATGAAAATACTTATGTCGCGAATGAGATTTGAAGAGATTTGATGCAGGCATATGATGTAATCCCTCTATATTTATGTGTGTAATCAGTTTGGATAAGAATGTTCAAAAAATAGAGAAGTTATTCGCATTTAAAGTTTGTATTTGTATGGGAACTATATCAACTCGTCTTCTCTTGCTGATCAAGAATATATATACTTTATGGGGTCGGAAACGATCCCTTCTCTGCGTTACAAACATCTGACCAATTTTATAATACCCTCTGCAAGGGTAAAATAAATATAAATAAAAAGTTTAAATAAAGAATTCGGCAAGAATAATGTTCGCCAGTTTAACAAAAACATGTCTTTTTATACCATGCATCCATAGGATGAAATATTATATCAAAGTCGCCAAAATGTATGTAACAGGCAGAAGGAAGCTTTTCCGACCCTGTAAAGCATATATATTCTTGATCAGCATGAGAAGAGAAATTGATATAGCTATATCCGTCTATCTGTCTGTCCGTCCGTAAGAGTGCAGAGATCTCAGTAACTACTGAGCTACCAAATTTAGTATTCAATAAAAATTTATTTTCTCCCGCAATATTTATCGTATCGTAATTTAATTAGGCGCTAAAGCACACACACATAACTGATTTAAAATTTTTATAGAATTTTGTTTTTTAGTCAAAAAGCTAAAATTTATTTATTTCCCCTGACTAGTCCCAATACTAGCGCTAACAGTAATAGAAGGCACAAACGATTCAAACGATTTATTTTTTTGCCTTGAAAGCTATCGTTTGAGTCGTTTTTGCGACTGTCTGCGTTTTTTTTGTGTGTTTGTGCTTATCTATTACTGTTGGCGCTAGTATTGGGACTCTTTGGTTAAGGTCAAATTAGTCTAATACTAGTCCGTTGGAGTTCAATGGGGGACAGTCAGTTGTGTTAAATTGTAGTTCCCGAGGGATTTCTTTATTATCCGTAAGTGAATTGGTCATTCCGCACAATGGTGCATACCATAATTGATTGTTCTCTTGATTTTTAGCTAGTTATCCAGCTCTCCAGACTTTCTCTACATTTGAATGAACAGGGACGTGTGGTTGGCTCCAATTACCTGTTACGTTGCTCATGTATGCATGTGTGAAGAATCTGACAGAAGTTTTCCATATCATGTGCAAACGCATGCCCGATCGTACGTTAGAATACATAACGAAATTCATTAAACAAACTGTTGAAAAGCCCCAGTTGTCACGATAACTTCTGCGTCAGGCCATTGTCAATGTGTCAAATGCGGGTTGCTTTAGTGACCTGCAAAGAAACATTAATTAGCATTTTTAAAATTTCAAACTGATTGTAACTACTAAATTTAACAAAAACTAATTCCAATTTGCAATTTTGTATCCATTGTAAAAAAATTCATATTGCCTATCGAGCCTGTTGCCTATTCACCATTCACCCAGAAAACACAAAATCATACAAAACTATTTAAGAATATCACTGTTACTGTTAATAACCACCTTTATTTATAACCTTTTTTTTTGTATTTGTATTTTTATGCCACCTGATAGGGGTCGAAAAACAATAAAAGATGGTTGGCTCCTTTGCGAGCCATCCACATGGCTCTGGTTCCCCAAGCCTAAGTTAAAGTATATTTTATTGTAAAAAATATCAAAGAAGCTAACTTCGGCTATGCCGAAGTTGGTATACCCTTGCAGCCCCTGACTATTACATTTTATTTCCGAAAAAATTTGTTGTGTGTTATAGAATAAAGAAATATTTTAAATACACTAAAAAATTTGTCATCGACTTTCGTGAGATTCGAACTCACGTCTATTCGTTTAATAAACAAAAAAAAAACCTCCAAAAAAATACTTATGTCGCGACCGAGATTTGATTCACGCATATGATATAATCCCTTTATATTTATGTGTGTAATCAGTTTGGATAAAAATGTTCAAAAAATAGAGAAGTTATTCGCATTTAACGTTTGTATTTGTATGGGAGATTTCGGAGGCGGAAGGGGACGAAGCCAAAATTTGAAATAAACTTGGTCTGCGTGCATACTGCACGCATCTACTGTCCACATGCGATAGCTCTATCTTTTATAGTTCCCGAGCTATGGAGGCTGAAAATATAGTTTTTTAAATAGCGGGGGCGGGGCAAAAAAAAAAAATAAACTCGATCTACCTGCAGAGCAAACGAGTCTACATGCCAAGTTTGGTAGTTCTAGCTCTTATAGTCTCCGAGATCTCGATGATCCTACAGACGGACATGTCTCAATCGACTCGGCTATTGATACTGATCAAAAATATGTATACTTTATAGGGTCGGAAAAGCTTCCTTCTCCCTGTTACATAGATTTTGGCGACTTTAATATACCATTTGATCCTATGGATGCATGGTATAATTAATAAATACTAATATTTATATTAAATGTTTCCAATTTTACAAATTAAAATAAGAAGTTCTTTTAAAACTACATTCTGACAATGAATTGAAAAATGTTATTGAACAATTTAAGATCATAAATAAATCCTATCCATATGCATGCAGCGTGCAATTTTTTCATAATATCATGATATAGTCATCCGCTTTTGATCAAATTTACCAGAATTATAATTTTCTATGTGGAAATGTTATTTACTAAGTTTGACGATGATAGCATAAGAAACAAAAAAGTTTCTAAAAGAAAAACTATTTACGGTCCGATCGTTCATATGGGAGCTATATGATATAGTAGTCCGATCTTGATCAAAGGAGAAGCTGTTGATCCAGACAGACGGACGGACAAACGGATTTGAACTCGTCTTGTCATGCTGATCAAGAATATATATACTTTATATGGTCGGAGATGACTCCTACTATGCGTTGCACACATCTGACCAAAATTAATATACCCTTTTTGCAAGGGTATAAATATGATCGATTCAATAAAACAAGGACCAAATATACAATGAGTATCCAATTGAATAAAGTCGATACCTCTGCATAAATCTCATTTCAATAATATAAGTTAAAGAATTATTATTCAACTTGTAAATAGTTTAATGTTTTAAAATTCTATTTTATGTGTTAAAAACCAAAAAAAAAAAGAGTTTTCTTTTGCAATCAATTTTCGACATATTCATCGATAGTACGCGCTCATCTTTAACGTAATTATCGATTTCCTTCTCACTGTATTCTTTCTTTTAATGTTCGCTTTTTTCTCTTCTTTTTTGTGGTTGCCGTTTGTGTTGGTTGTGTCAAAATCTGAAGTCAGAAAATTGTTCATTTATTGTCTGATTCTAAAAATATAAAGTGTTTCCATTTTGCTAAAGTGAAAATCAGAAAAACAACGGCAGTGTATAACAGCTCCAGCTCCTCTAGATTTGCTTGCAGCGCTAAATATGCTGCCGGATTTCCGCACTTGGAAAATTTGTAGACAAGTGATATTTTGTTCGAGATGGATTTGCGTAGCAGGAAAATAGTTTTGATATAATGGGTAAGTTGTGCCCCCTCCGCCTTCACATTACGAATACTGCTTATTCCTTTCTGCCAACCCTTACCAGGTCAAAGAGTGCAACTATATACAGAATAATTTTAAAACGCTTGAAGAATCAAATCTTGAAGTTTTTTTGACATTTACACCCAACAAGATGAGGTGACGCTGCTGGCACAGCAAATGCAAAAAGACCAGCTGGCCAGACGAAGCCAACAACAGCAGCAACAGTTCCCTTTATTGTTGGGTTTCTTGCGTTATTGATTGTTCTCTTGATTTTTAGCTATTTATCCAGACTTTTCTCCAGACTTTCTCTACATTTGGATGAACAGGGACGTGTGGTTGGCTCCAATTACCTGTTACGTTGCTCATGTATGCCTGTGTGAAGAATCTGACAGAAGTTTTCCACATCATATGCAAACGCATGCCCGATCGTATCTTAGAATGCATAGCGAAATTCTTTGAGCAAACTGTTGAAAAGCCCCAGTTGTCACGATAACTTCTGCGTCAGGCCATTGTCAATGTGTCAACTGCGGGTTGCTTTAGTGACCTACAAAGAAACAATAATTAACATTTTTAATATTTAAAACTGATTGTAACTGATTTTGTATCCGTTATTTACATGGTTGGTTCCTTTGGGAGCAATCCACTTGGTTCTGGTCCTCCAAGCCTACAAGTTAAAAAAAAAAAAGCTATTTATATATCAAAAGTTAAAGAAAGAAAGTTTTTAATTTTATTAACTAAAACCAACAAAAAAAGTGACATTAATTTATTTTATTTTATAATTTAAACCAGTAAAATTATACAAATCCAAGCTGATAACTATCTTTCTTCGCCTACTAATTTGGGCTATAAAAATCTGGAGGACCGGAAAAATTAAAAGTTGAAACCTTTACCGCTGGAAAATTGACTGCTATAAAAAGGGAAAAAATATTGGCTACAACAATTATTGTTTTATAACGATAGCAAAGGATAACAGTTACATTATGCATGTAAAACATTTGCACGGATAAGATATGCAAGTATAACACACATATAAAAAATCCTGCTTCTCTCACGCACCAATACTAGTGGTGAAGATCAGCCATCTTTTTCATTGCCAAGTACTCTCTCCACCTAAGAGAAAAATTCCCTTATGTGTCTATGCTAACACACATAAAAAATTCCCCCACTCACTCACACAAATACAAACGACTGAAAACAGCCATCTTTGATTGCAAATTCTCTTTCTACCAAAGAGAAAGATTTGTGTGTATGTATGTGTCCCACCCAATATACTCTTGTCTTTGTGTAAAAGCCCTGTAGGTTGCTATGTGAGTTCCCCTACCCTTGGCAAAAATCCTGAACCAGTAGATATAGGGATGGAGCACCCATAGCCCGTGCTGAAAGTTCCAGCCCATACCACTGCTGCTGCTGACCCCTATACAACCTGACAAGCCAAAATCGCCCACTGTTGCTCCGATACTGCCCAAAGCGGATAGATAAATCTAATGCAAAAACTAAACCAGCAGAGCTTGCTGGACATACCAGAAACAAAGCGAGACACCTGACATCGTTGCTGATACTCGTTTTGCTGCTGCTGACTCAGATAAAGATCCAAACCCAAATGTAAATCAAAATGTTCCTGAAAAATGGATAAAAGTCATCAGTAAAAGAGAAAAATTTATAAATAAACCAGCACCTATTATCAGTTTAATATTTGAATGTTTTTACATGCGTTGGCTAACATTTGTTGAAACTTTAGATTAAGATCTAAGAACAACAATATTTTTTGGATTAAGAAATTAAGACAGAACTAACAATCCAATGAATATTTTTGAATTAGAATTAGAACCTAGATCAGATGATTTTAACGGTAACTTTCTTAATCTAAAATACTTTGGTGTTCAAAGCATCAAAGTTGAACTCCAAAGAAGGAAGGTGGAGCTCCCATAGTGCCATAGATGTCAAGGTTTCAACCACACAAGAAACTACTGTAGCTATGATCCTGTTTGCTTGAAGTGGTGCAAATCTGATCATGAGACGAAAGATTGCAAACTGGAAAGAGTAAAGCTGAGCTGAAGAAATTTCTAGAAGAGAAAAGGCGGATAATTAATAAAGTTACTCCACAAAACAAAAAAGGGCAAAGGAGACAAACTAACCCTTTCAAAAGTCCATATGCCTTTGAATCGCGTTCCATAATCCACAAAGAAGCTTATCCAAATCCTTTCCTGAAATTCAAAACACAAAAAGTCAAACAAATTAGTTTCGCTGATACACCAAAAGGAAATAAAAACTTATCTTCATCAAAGAATCCAAAAGTTGCTGCTAGGTCCATTCCAAATAGCAGCTCAAATCGCCGTTTACTTTTACCAGTTCCAAAGATTGTCCAAATGGCTGCTCACCCGACCAGCCTAAAAAGACATCGGAGTCCTAGCCAGGAGAAAGGCGAGAATATAGCCCGACGCTCACTCTTTTTAACGCCGCTAAAACAAGGAGGTGCACGTCAGAATGCAGAAGTCCACCAGTTAATCGTGAAAGGTGCAAAACGCCGCTTCCATTAGGTAGAACTAGTTCCTTTCTTTATAGCGCCACCTGGCCTGTCCCACCACTCGCCGCTCACTCGTTTCGCCGTTCAACCATTTCGCCACTCACGATCATGCTCTTCGCTTTCGCCCCTCATGCTCTTCGCTTTCGCCTCTCAAGCTCTTCGCCGGCGCTTTCTAGAAAAGCCCGAAAAGTAACGGTGATCGGGCCGACGCCACGCGCCGGCGCCACGTGCATGTGATGTGTCACGTAGGCCACGGGGCATATGCGGCTACGCGTAAGAGAGGGACGGAAATAGAAAGCTTAGAATGGCTGAGGCAACGGCGCAGCTGTACACGGCATCGACGCGTGCCAAAGCTTCGCGGCGAAAAACAGGCAGCAGTGGAATGGAAAATTTTTGGCCGGAAGTGAAAAAAAGTGAAGTGCAGTGGAAAAATAAAGACATAGAAGACCAACGACAAGGACCAAGAACGACAGACACCGGATACCACAAGGACTAAGCCAAGGACAACACAATCAAGACAAGGATCAAGGACGAGAGACACAGGATTACACAAGGACTACGCGAAGGACATCACGATCAGGACTCAAGAGACACAAGAGCATACCGGGACTACGCTTAAGACATCACGAGTAGGACTAAGGATACGGCGGACAAACGAGTCAGCGGAGAGAAACGGCCAGGTGAGTCGGCGTGAGCGCCACGGGTGGAGAGTGTCTCCGGGGCTAGAGGTTAGCGGTCAGAGTGTGGCAAATAAATTCTTACATCCACGATAAAGAAGTAAAATAAAAGAAAATATGAAGGAAGCCGGAGTGTTCTGATTTATTTGTTGGTGAGACCTAAGGACCCTTTAGGCTAGAGTTCGAACGGTCCGAATAGTGTGTTACTGCATCGGAGAGAAAGCGTTTAGTCGGCCATGCCGGCTCACCAATCCTGATGAGAACCTTTAGCGGTTCGGCTTGGCCGAACATAGGTGTTCTCGGGCCAACTATTGTACATCCCTGATAGCTAGGTCGTTTAATGTTTGCATGTAATCCTTTTGTTTTGTGTGTGTCAATGTGCCGTCCTTATTAACCTAGATTTAAGTCTGTAGTTTGTCCACGTATGCCTGGATGCTGGGTCAATCCCCATCCTAGCCTGCTGGATTCCCCTCTTCCCCCTTTGCCTCAGCTTGTATATTAAGTAGTCGCCCAGTTCTCTCTAGTCGCTAGGTCAATCCTCGGCTACAGATCGAGCCCGTAGTACAAACCGACCAGTAATTAGGATGCATCGTATCTCTGTCCGGGTAAATCCCGCTGAGATACCGATCATCATCGTTCCACCTCAGGCCTCAGACCCTCCCCCATCTCATCTAGAAACTAAACTATATGTATTGTATTGATGTCGACCTGCATGTACCCTTCTTCCTTCCCCATTTTCAAGTGTAGTGGTCCGATCGATAATCAATAATTCTCCATCCATCTCAAGGCTCGGCATCTTTACAAATATTTTTGTAAGGAGGCCCTGGGGAGACTGAGATGTGTACCCCAGCTGAAAAAAACTTCTTTACAGATGGCGCCGATTGCAGGGACCCGAGCAGTTTTAGATATCATTTTTATTTTTTATAAATATAATTTGATTTAAGGAGACTAACATCAGCGTGGATTAAAAACCCACCATAATCCAAGATCGACCCCAATACACATTTTTCTAATAATTCGGCAGTAGACGAATATTTAATATTCCCGCGAATTGTTTATCGTATCCCTTCACTTTCATTTTTTTTTTGGTGTATCAGACAATCCTGCATAAGGATTGGTCAAACAACCCACCAAACCCCACGCTTTAAAAATAACCACGTCTCAGTTAGTCATCGATAGAACTTACGCGAGAACCTTTAATATAACCCATTAAGCGGTAGGATTAAAGGCCGGCACAGTAGAATCAACGACAGGACCCCAAAGTTACAATTAGTCACCGATAGAACTTTCGCTAGGACCCGTGATAGAATTCATTATGCAATAGAATCAACGGCAAGCACGGTAGAATCATCGACGGAACCAAATATCTCAGTTAGTCATCGATAGAACTCACGCTAGGATCGCGGATAGAACCTAATTATCGGTAGAATCTAGATCATCAGAACGGTAGAATCACCGACAGAACCCAAAGTTAGTAATTTTAAGACAATTTCAAACCCAGAGCACATGTTTCCTTTTGCTATTCTTTTGCATCAGAATATTGCCCACGCTGTATCGCTGCCGATCCGGCTGTGGAATTTCTCTCGTCACGGTGACCCCTCGCGTCGACGAACCTATTCACCCCTCTTCTCAGGTCACGTGTCCAGACATCGACGATATATAAAAGCAAGTCAACATCGAGAGAGTCTAACCTACACCACCGTCGAGTGAACATCGGAGTTGTCTCACTTACACAAAATCAAAGGACACAGGACTAAACCTCCAAGGATCATCGTGCTTCAAAGACAATCCCTTCGCATCCAAGGATCATTATCAGACAACGCAAGGATCATCCGTGCCAAGGATCATAGTCTCATATCTAAGGATCATCAGTCAATAGCACCAGTTCAAGGATAGTCATCGCAAGGAGTGTCGCTGAGCATCGCCAGGATCATCGCTTGATGTCACATTTCAAGGACGATCAGTAGACATCGCAAGAAGCCTCACTTAGCAACGACACGACCATCGCTTGATAGAGCTATTCAAGGATTATCTCAGGCAAACCTAATAATCACAGTTGACAACTTAAGGATCAGCTGAGCACCGTAACGCAATCATTCGACATTTCAAAAGTCAAGGACCATTGAACCAAGCAACATGGGCGTAAAATGGATCAGCTATCGACGCAAAGGAGAGCTGGAAGCTTTCATCAACTAGTTCGGATTGACCCCAGGAGGAACAGTGGAGGAAATGCGAACCCGATTCGCTAGTTTCGCTTCACGAGAAGACCACCCACCGGAGATACTTTCACGTTTGGCAACCCTGGAAGGACAATACGGAGCTGTAGCCACCGTCGATTAGGGACTCGACGTGAAAGCCCGATCTCGACCAGTCTCGCCGGCTAGCGTTGGCGATACCCCAAAGGAAGTACACACGGAGTCACTTCGAGATTTTATCCCCGAAGCGAAACCATTACCACTGACGTCTGCCTTATCCAAGTCGACGGACCTTATCCTGGAAGTACCACAGAAGCACAGGACGCCACCCATGGACCACCACACACAACATCCAATCAATCAGGCGGTGATGGCGTAAAAGATATCCAAATGGGGTATCTCTTTCGATGGCACAGCTGGAAGTTCGTGCGGCCACCTACGACATCGACTTGGAGTCATTGCCCAAGATGATGCCATTCTATTCTCCGGAAGAGCCGAAGGATGGTGGCAAACGTGTGGCCTACTAAACAAGACCTGGTGTGGATTCAAACAGGAATTCCTGGATTTCTTTTTGGTGATCAGAATTATTTGGAACCCTTCAAGCAATACTTGATCGAGCTACGACTCATGATGCGTCGAGCGAACTACTCCCCAATGCAGGAGCTCGAGAGGATCTACGAAAATCTACAGCCGGATTATCAATTGTACACCCGACGCATCGACTTCAGGAGCTTAGCAGAGCTCACTAAGCTGGTGATCAACTACGAAACCATCAAGAACGGAAGCCCCGAAGGAAATTCCATGGCCTTCGTTACAAACCCTCCGAAGAAAAACGTTCAATTCGTGCCCACCGACTCAGGATCGGATTCCCCAACGAACACTCGACGACTCCAGCATAGCGCATACCAGATGACTGATGCACCAATCGATACTCGCAAAGCCTGCCGGGAGTGTGGGCAAGACGGCCACTTTGCTAAGGAGTGTACCAACCAACGTCTACTATTCTGCTGGCAATGCGGAAAACGAGCAATGTCCGCACTATCGAATGCTGTCGCCGGTCGGGAAACGGCGCGCGAGTTATGCCATTAGCAACACTTCCCATAACAGCCGACCCAAGAGGTCTACACTCCACATTAATGTAAACATAAACAATACCATTCCAGTAAACATAGAGTGTCACAAGATAAGGGATAGTTTCCCTAAACATAGAGTGTCACAAGATAAGTGACAGTTTCCCTAAACATAGAGTGTCACAAGAAAAGTGACCAGAAGAAAACATTATAAACACTTAGATGTAAGCCAAACCAGAATATGATTTCAATAAAGCAGTCTTGATTTAACACTCAACCAGAACAGACTCAATCTTAATTGGCGCAGTCGGTACTCGAGTTCACAGCTAAAATATTGTGGAAACTTTGAACGCAATCAAAGATAACGAAACAATATAATACTGTGGAAAACAAAACATTTAGTGACAAAATAAAATATATATATTGTGGAAACTTTGGAGAAAATCTAAGCCAACGAAACAATATAATATTATAAAAACATTTTGTGACAAATAATAAAATATAATATTGTTAAAACACTTTGTGCAAACAAACAAAATTATTGTGGAAACTTAAAAAAAAAAAAAAAAGTTAACGAAACAATAAAACATACACCATTAAAATGGCACAAATTAACGAAATACAACAATGCATTCAAATGCTAACATCAATAATAATATCCAATCAAGAGATGCATTCTAATCCAACAACAAGGGAGAGAAACGGCATCGAGAAGGAAACAAGGTATTTGCCGGTGTTCACTGGACAGGAGGGAACGTTACATGGTTTCATATCGGCAGTCAACCAAATCATGGAGGAGTATGATGATAACGACCAGGTCTTCACTGTTATATTCAACACCAAAATTCAAGGTCAGGCTAGAACGATGCTTAATATTAACCCCCCTACATCTTGGGCTGATTGCAAAACTCGTCTTCGACATCATTATAGCCCAAGAACGGATCAAATGGGTCTAACCAGAAAAATTAATAACTTAAGGGTAACTACCGTTCGAGATCTTGATTTTAAAGTAAGAGCAATTGTTGAGGAAATTACTGATTTTTCGGTCTTTGAAAACAATAGCAGATTAGTTGACATATTAAGTGGTCTCTTAATTCAAGTAAAAGAATTATCTTGTGGTCCAATGGCCATTGCCTCTAACGCTAACGCCCTCTAACGCTCAAAAGTGTCTTCAGACACTTATTTTATTATTTAATTTAGAAAAGAACTTGGAGCTTTTTGGCCATTCAAATATTTTTTGATCGTTAATAAATCACACCACAATATTTAGAAAAAAGCTTTAAAAGCTCTCCAAAGCTTTTAACGGTACTTTTTTTCTTAATAAATACAAAACATGTGTTTTTTCGCGCGTGTAATTTGATCTGCTGCATATAGTGTTTTGCAGAAATTTAAATAAGAAATCTATAAAAGCAATCAAGCTCAATATTTTTTTGTTGAAATGTATGTTTATTTATAATTAAAATTCGTTTACAAAAATGTAAATATGTCAAAAAAACAGTGATAAGTGTCTTGAGACACTTTTGGCTGGCACCTTTTTTTTTGCCAGCAGCTACGTCACAACTGCTTGCAATTTTGTGTGTACATTTATTTATTCTATGGATTCTCTTACTAGAAAGTGGCATATTATAAAGATGGCAAACCGGGTTCGATTCAAGTTATCCGATTTAACTGATGAACAGTTATTAGCATTGTTTGAGACAGTCCCTTCCGATGGAGAAATGTCGGACATTGAGTCAAGTGACGACGACGAAGATCATCTAAATGTGGTAGAAACTCTTATGGCTGCTGTAGAGAATGTTAGCACAATATCATTTGCTTGCAATGATGAAGAAAATGTGCAAAATAATGACCAACAGCCTGAGCCTGTAGGAAGTCCCTAAAAGCCCACGATCGCCACTACCAACTATTGAAGGTATAGTAGGCGTGGCTTTGCCATCTTCTGGTGGCTTTACTGGTACTGGTAAGAAGGCAACATTGCGATATGTTATTATATATTATGTGATTAGTTAACTAATATGTATCTTATAGGTATTGAATCAATAGCAAAGGAGCCGAGCAAAATTATGTGGCGTCAGAAATCTATGCAGTTACATGTGAACAACGTTGCTTTTGAAGGCGACTCTTCATTGCCGGTTGAAATAATGAAGCTCAAAACTCCTTTAGAGATATTTTGTTATTTTTTTGATTCCAAAATCATGATAGTCGAAGAAACCACACGTACAGCTCTAGTGGAGAATATAACAACAAGATTCCAAATAAACATTGAAGGTGTTCATCATTACATCGGAATTTTGATATATATGTCAATATATCGCTACCCGAGTATGAGAAGCTACTGGTGAAAAAAGCCTTTGGACCCATTGAATCCAGTATGAACCGCACAAAATTCGAAGCAATTAAACAGCACCTGTCATTGCGCAATGAAAGCCAGCGGGTCAAAAAGGGTCAACCAGGCTTTGATCCATTGTTTCGCACTAGAAGATTTGTCGATTATCTTAATCAAAGATTTGACTCAGTGCAAAAACAACCACGCCTTTGTGTTGATGAACAAATGTGTAGCACAAAGATGAAACATCACTTACGACAATATATGCCCAATAAGCCACATAAATGGGGTATTAAGCTGTTCGTTTTGTGTGATTCATATGGCTATGCATACAGATTCGAAATATATAGCGGAGCAGGCGATAATATTGTATTACCTGGTCACCCAGATCTTGGTGCTTCGGCCAACATAGTAGTACGTTTGACCAAAACAATACAATTTTTATACCTCTTTGCCATGCTAATGGTATATTTGCGAGCAAAGGGTATTTATAGTCTTGGCACAGTGCGTGCAAATCGAATTCCCAATTGCAAGCTACCTGACGATAAAATTATAAACAAAAAGCCCAGAGGTTTCTCGACTGAGTTCGTAGGCACGTCATACGGAATCGAAGTCAGTAATGTACTTTGGAAGGACAGCAGGGCCGTTCGCTTATTCTCAACTTACGTAGGTGTTAAACCATTTGCTGCGGAAAGTTTAAATGAAAGTCCACTTAAGACTGGCCGTTATGACAGGAAGACAAAGCAACATATAGAAATTGATTGCCCGCAAATTATTCGGGAGTATAACGCACATATGGGTGGCGTCGATCTCATGGATGGACTTATGGGCCGTTATCACATCAAAGCTAAAACCAGAGATGCTGCCACTAGAATTTTTTTACCATTGTATTGATATGGCCGCAACAAATGCTTATATTCTTTATAGGCGAATTCAAAAACAAAACGGGATCAGTGACAAATTGATGCAACTTCCCGATTTTCGCGAGTCAATTGCTGAATGATTGGTGGCGTTTAAAAATAAAAATCGGGCAAGTCGTCCAGTCAGCACCCTATCTGTACAGGGCCAGATACAGTCACCATCTTTGCGAACAGACCGGTCACCTTTTTCTCAAACAAAACAATTAATTCAGACTCCACGGGCACGACCATCACAGCTTGGCTTGGAAAAAACTTAACATCCAATAGCGGAATTACGTTTTGACCAAGTCAACCACTTCCCGAGTTGGTTGGATCGGGAAAGTAAAAGACGGTTCAAGCTCTGTAAATCATCACAACTCAATGCATTTGTGAAAAATGTAATTTACATTTATGCTGCACTTCAACAAATAATTGTTTCAGAATATACCATACGAATAAATAAATTGAACATTTCTATTCAATGCTTTTTTTACGCTCAGATGCCCAAGAGTGCCTTGAGACACTTATTACCTTTTTTGCACCTGGCAGCTAAACGAAAACATTTAGATTTTTTCTGATTTCATTTTTGAGTTTAGAAGGCTTTATTTACTTTAAAAAAAAATTGTTCTCCTTATTTTCCTCCAATAGTTTAGAAAACAGCATTAGAGGGTTAATGAATAAAACAACATTAACAGATATAAGAATTGAACTTGCAAATTATATTGGTCTGAATTATGGAAATTTAAATAAAAAACTATTATTAACCAAAAATGACAATGACCATAGTACATATAACAAACAGACAACTAATAAAAATACAAACCAAAATACTGAACAGAGTCAAAATGTAAAACAGTCTCAAAATCCCAATAGACAACAGAGTCAAAATACGAGTCAGTATCAAAATCCGAATAGACAACAGAGTCAGAATGTAAGACAAAATCAAAATTATCAGCAACCACAAAATTATCAGAAACCACCAGCAGAAGCAATGAGTGTAGATAATATAAATGAGGAAGTAGTAAACAACACAGATAATCAAGAGTTTTTTACCAACTAGCCTTGGATGAAAAAAAAATTTTTATAAAAGGAACAATAGAGGAAGATACTTATATTATTTTAGTAGATACAGGATCAACCATAAGCATTTTAAACACACAAAAAGGGAAAAATAGAAAGTGACAGTTACTTAGTGAAAACAAAAGTGCCAAGGGAGTTTAAATATATAAATTATGCAAGAACAAGATGGGTGGCTATGCCTCTGGAAAAATCATATGATTTTCTATTGGGCATGGACTTCATTCAAAGGAATTTTGCAAATATTGATTTTCAAAACAAAATTATTAAACTTAACAATGGGGTCGAAATTCCATTCCTTTCCAAACAATCAGAAGATGTTTGCGTAATGGAAGTAAGTGAAATTGATGATCTTAAGTTAAAAGAACTCAATACTGAGGAAGAACAAATAATAAGAAATCTTTCAAAAAAGTACGAAAAGTTATGTTTCAAAGAAGGGGATCACTTAACCAATACTAACACTGTAGTTCATAGCATAAAAACTACTACAGACCAACCTATAAATTCAAAACTCTATCGGGTCTCCCCAAAATATGAAGAAGAAATAAAGAAACAAATAATTTATATAAAAAAACAATGGAATTATAAGAAAAAGCAAAAGCAAATATAGTTCTCCAATATGTGTCATACCTAAAAAAAGAGATAGCTCTGGAATTCAAAAGTATCGTATTTGTGTAGACTATAGGCGTTTAAACCAAGTAACCGTTCCAGATAAGTACCCAATACCTATCATGGACGCTGTATTAGACAAACTCGGTAAAGCCCAATATTTTACTACATTAGATTTAGCAAAAGGCTATCACCAAATTTTAATGGCAGAAGAAGATATAGAGAAAACAGCATTCATTTCACCAATGGGTTTATATGAATATGTTAGAATGCCTTTTGGGTTAAAAAATGCCCCAGCCACATTTCAACGTTTAATGAATGAAATACTGAGGGATTATATAAAAGTTGTGTTGTATACATGGACGATATTTTGATATTTTCAACAACACTTGAGGAACATAAGATTGCTCTAGAAAACATTTTCAAAATACTTAGAAATCATAACTTAAAAAATTCAACCAGACAAATGTTCCTTCATGAAACAATATACTGAATATTTAGGACACATTCTCACAAAGCAAGGGATTAAACCCAATCCACATAAAATAGAAGCAATAAAAGCAATGCAGCTACCTAAAACAGAAAAGCAATTGAAAGGATTTCTTGGTATGACAGGATTTTACAGACGATTTATTAAGGACTATTCCAAAATAGCTTACCCAATGATCAGATATTTACAAAAAGGCACACAAATTAATACAAATGACCCACAGTTTATAGATGCCTTTGAAAACCTTAAAACACTTATAAGCTCACATCCAATCTTAAAATATCCAGAGTTTGATAAACCATTTACCATTACAACAGATGCCAGTAACTTCGCAATAGGTGCAGTATTGTCTCAACAAGGGCAACCAGTTGCATTCGTTTCAAGAACTCTAAATAAACACGAAAAAAACTACAGTACAATTGATAAAGAATTTTTATCCATTATACATGCAGTAAACTATTTTAAACACTATTTGATAGGTAATAAATTCCAAATTATAACAGATCATGCTCCGATAAAATATCTAAACTCAAAATACAAAGGGAAAGAAATGACAGCAAGACACCAAAGATGGATTTTAAAATTACAAGAATTCGATTATGACATAATATATTTGAAAGGAAAAGACAATAAAGTAGCAGATTTTTTAAGTAGACAGGAAACAGCTGAACTAATAAACAAGGATAAAACAAATGAGTTAAACTTTGAACTATCACAGCATTCAGCAGAGGAAGGAGGATTTACAAATTTCTATATAAAATACGATATTGTAAACAAATATAAAACTCAGATAATAGTAACTTATACAACAACGGACAATATTAATATTCAGCATGGTAGAAAAATAATAGAAGTAAGCCCAGCAGAAACAGAAATTGAAATCGAAACCAAAATGCAAAATAATATAAATAAAGGAACAGTAGGAATTTTTTCAGAAGTTCCAGACTCAGAATATTATAAGATACAATGTATCTTAATGAACATTTTTTCACACTGTAATAATATAAAATTTTTTTAAATGTACTAAGAAGCTCAGGAAATTTCAAGCGAGGAAGAGTTACACAAACAAATAGCTATTTACCACACCAAAGATTCATTACATAGCGGAATAAATGAAGCTTTTAATTCGTTAAAGAACAAAATATATTTTCCAAAGATAAGAGACCATATTCAGTTGATAATTTCAAATTGTAAAAAATGTAAGGAAATTAAATATGACAGAAAACCAATCAAACCTAAGTTTCAATTCACAGAAACACTGGATGTTAAAAATCAAATTATACATTTAGACATATATACTGTAAAAAGAAAAATATAAACATTAATGTAAACAGAATTCAGGAGAATTCATACTCTCAGAGGGGAGGAGTTATGCCATTAGCAACACTTCCCATAACAGCCGACCCAAGAGGTCTACACTCCACATTAATGTAAACATAAACAATACCATTCCAGTAAACATAGAGTGTCACAAGATAAGGGACAGTTTCCCTAAACATAGAGTGTCACAAGATAAGTGACAGTTTCCCTAAACATAGAGTGTCACAAGAAAAGTGACCAGAAGAAAACATTATAAACACTTAGATGTAAGCCAAACCAGAATATGATTTCAATAAAGCAGTCTTGACTTAACACTCAACCAGAACAGACTCAATCTTAATTCGCGCCTTCACTTGCCCGAGGGTCAAGCGAAAGCAGCGCAAGCACTCCCTCGACAATAAACATGCTTCATGCTTCGGCCGCTGTCGCAACGCTGGACTGTGGTGCAACGCGATGCTTCATCAGCGAACACTTAGCTTCACAAGTGACTTCGGCAGCAAGCCTGAGAGGAGGCTTCAACCTAGCAGACGGATCACTCAAGGAGATCACTCAGGCCCTACTAATCAAGGTCGAGTTGGGGGCCAGAGTCGCTGAGGTACCTTTACTCATCATGCCTAACCTCATGGATCCGTTGCTACTTGGAACGGACTTTCAGAAGAAAATTGGAACGACAATCTGAAAGACTTCGTCTCGTCGATAAACATGTCTGTTACCATGCAAGAACCTAAGAAGTCTACTACGACGGGAGGAGACGTATTCAGAAGTTCCCCCTTGCCTCAACCTTGTGCTCTAGCTATCAGCAAAAACCCCTTTAGGAAACCACCAGGGACTGAAGAACCCGTGAAGAACATCCCCAGCCCAGACGCAGTCACATCGGAGACGGCGCATCCAGCTATCGCGTCGTCAGAGGTGGAGCCACCCGTGTCCGAAGAAGATGACATCTTAGACCACGTTGTCGCAGCCTTTCTTGCCGAGGAACTACCCAAGTTCGAAGGACTGGAAGGAGTAACACAGATTGCCGAACATGTCATCACGCTAAAAGGTGACCACACAATGAAGCAAAGGTAATACCCCAGGAACCCATCCCAACAGAAGATCATCAACGAAACTGTAGACCAGCTCCTGAAGGAAGATCGGATCAAACCATCGAAGAGTCCCCACAGTGCTCCCATAGTAATTGTAGGCAAGAAAACAGGAGATACACGCATGTGTATCGACTTTCGGCAACTGAATGAATATTCCATTCGAGATGCCTACCCCCTGCCACGGATCAATCACATCCTGGAGAAGCTTCGTGAAGCTAAGTTCATTTCTACACTGGATCTCAAAGGTGGATATTGGCAAATTCCCCTTGCCAAGGATAGTCGTGCCTGCACAGCCTTCACCTTACCTGTGGGTTGTTCCAATGGAAGGTGATGCCATTTGGACTTCATTCCGCATCGGCGACCTCTCGATGCTTCTTGGATCGTGTCATCGGACCGGAGATGGAACCCTATGCCTTTGAGTATTTGGATGTCATCATTGTCATCGGGAAAACTCTGGAAGAACACATTATCAACCTACGCGAAGTATTTCGACGCCTTCGAGAAGCTAATCTCCGGATCAACCAAGCAAAATGTTCAGTTCTTGGGACACGTCGTCAGTGGACAAGGAATTCACACGGATCCGGACAAAGTTCCTGCTGTCAGAGAACTAGTACCTCCAACGAATATTCATCAACTAATAAGCTGTCTTGGATTAGCGTCGTGGTATCGCAGGTTTGTTCCCGATTTCTCTAGCATCGTTCAACCTATCACCTCGCTGCTGAAGAAGAACGTCAAGTGGAACTGGGGCAAGGACCAACAGGAAGCCTTCGAGGAACTCAAGAACCGTCTGACGACTGCTCCTGTTCTCGCTTGCCCAGATTTTCAAGAGAAGTTTTGTTTGCAAACCGATGCCAGCGACTATGGTTTAGGAGCGGTACTCACTCAACGCTTAGAAGGTACCGAAAGACTTATCCCATACGCTAGCCGACGACTAAGTCCTCCCGAAGTTAATTACTCTGCAACCGAGAAGGAGTGTGTTGCGATAGTCTGGGCTATCCGCAAGCTACGATGTTATCTGGAGGGTTATAAATTCGACGTAATCACGGACCATTTGGCCCTCAAGTGGCTAAACTCAATTGAAAATCCCACAGGTCGCATCGCTCGATGGGCTCTGGAGCTCCAGCAGTACGAGTTCGACATCCAATATCGACAAGGAAAACTCAACGTAGTGGCGGACACCCTGTCCCGTCAACCATTGCAAATATTGCAAACTATCCGAGACGCAGAACCCAGATGTACTTGGTGGCAGAAGCTCAAGCAACGAGTAGAAGAGCATCCCGAGCAATTTCCAGACTTTAAGAGCGAAGCTAATCAACTCTACCGTCGGAGAGATCACCATCCCGAGGACAACGATCCTACCCAATGAAAACTTTGCGTGGCCAAAGAAGACCGAGCTCGAGTTCTACAGGAGTGCCACAACGCACCAACCGCTGGACACTTGGGCATACGGAAAACCACTCTCCGTGTGGCTCAACGATATTACTGGCCGGGATCTTTCCGAGATGTCTCCAAGCATGTGGGCAGTTGTCTACAATGTCAACGCTACAAAACCGACCAAGGGAAACCAGCTGGAAAGATGCTGACAAGACAAGTCCAAGAACCTTGGAGTGTCGTTTGCATGGACTTCGTGGGACCACCACCCAGGTCTAAGCAAGGTAATACGGTTCTTCTAGTCTTTTTGGGCGCCTACAGCAGATGGGTAGAACTGATACCACTCCATAAGGCCGCCGCCACAGCCCTAGAGAAAGCATTTCGAAAAAGGATCATCGGACGATTTGGAACCCCCTCTTGGTATGCGATAATGGAACACAGTGCACGAGCAAGTCTTTCAAGCTCTACTGTCAACATTCTGGAATCAAACTACAGTCCACCGCACCATTCACCCCTCAGCAGAATCCCACGGAACTCGCCAATCGTACAGTGAAGACGATGATCGCGCAGTACCTAGAAGCTTGTCAAAACACATGGGACCAGCTAGTACCGGAATTCAATCTGGCAATCAACTCCAGTGTCTGCGACTCTACGGGATTTAATCCATTCTTTCTCGTACTGAGTCGAGAGCCTCGCATACCCGTAGCCTTATACGACGAAGTCAACCAAAAACCCCGTAACACCTGCATGGACCCCCGAAGAACGCCTGAAAAGAATGGCGGATGTGTATCAATTAGCGCGCCTCAAAATGCAGCAAACCACCCTCGAACAAAGCCGGAATTATGACCTTAGGCGTCGGGAATGGCGGCCTACTCTGGGTTCACTCGTGTTGCTTCGACAGCATCACCTCTCCAAAGCTGCAGATGGCTTCGGTGCTAAACTAGCGGCGAAGTTCGAAGGACCATTCAAGGTAATTAAGTTCATTTCTAGAAACATCGTTCGACTACAAGAGACCACAGGGCGACGCCGCCGCACCGCCAGTTTGGGCGACCTCAAACCCTTCCAAGCTTGCGAAAGAGACGACTTCGGATCCGACGACAACCAGGCAGAGATCAATGCCTCCGTAACTCAGGTAACCGAGAAGACGGGAGGAGCTGAAGAGGAAGATTGACCAGTTCACAAGGGCCACTTGCTGGAAATATACCCTCCCAACGTCCTTGCCCCGTCGGGGGGATCTCCGCCATCCAATACGTATCATCCAAGTATATAAGTCACCGCATTGTTAAATCTAAGTTACCTTGTTAGAATCTAAGCATTTCTGTAAGCCACACTGTTATGGTCGTAGGTTACTGGTCAGAGTCATTTAACTTATCTTTCCCCCGATCGTCGAGAAGATAGTCACCCACTGGGAGGAGGAATTCTCCGTGGCGCCACCATCAACCGGGACCCTCGCCAACCGCGTCCCCGTTATGCCGTCGACTCGACTGCTCACTCTGGGGTGATGCTCCCGGAGTCATCGGATCCGTCTGTGGGCCACCGCGTCGATGTCTCCTCCGCAGTGAGCACCCGGTCGACAGACGACAGTATCCCGGCCAGATGTTTCCGGATAGTCGCTGCGCCGCAGCGAGACACTATTAACGCGGTCGTAGAATGGCCTCGCTTCTCTCACTTAGAGTCCATCGCTCATTTCGACCCGGGGCAGTTCCTTGCCTGGATCACCACGCCCCCTTGCCTTCAATCGACCCTGACGCCCCCATCGGTTCACGAGGCGCCGCTCCACGAACGGACTCCGTCGCAGCCATCGCCCACCTATCCACCGTCTCCACATGCTGGGTGGTTGGACTTGGAAGGCGGGATGCTCCAATGGCA
Source organism: Drosophila sp. 14030-0761.01 (assembly GCA_018150735.1). Taxonomy (NCBI): domain Eukaryota; kingdom Metazoa; phylum Arthropoda; class Insecta; order Diptera; family Drosophilidae; genus Drosophila; species Drosophila sp. 14030-0761.01. The sequence continues at coordinate 374,434 of JAECWO010000050.1, forward strand.
GGGCAACCCACCGTTCAGCCCCCCCTAGTCCACCGGCCAACGCGACTATGGACCCCGACCGGCCTACCCTTGCCACGACTCGATATTTCGGCACGCTAAGAGCCGTACGACCCAATGAGTCAGGAATTTTCGCGTGACGACCCCACCCTGGAGGACTGCGTAGCTGCCTATTGCCGGGCGATTCCGGTACCCGTAGGATGTGCCTCGGAACACCATCCCGCAGGAGTGGAGAGACCGCCAGCCGCCGAAAGGGGGGCTTCGCCCCGACTAGGTTAGACGGCGACCGTCTAACACTGGTGGAGGCGGTGCTATCTCGACCTCGCATCCGTAGGACGGTAAAGTTCCTCCAGGAGTCGGAGGGCCGCCTGTTCAGCGTCCGGATAAATTCCACTGGCCAGGTCACCGTCCGGTTCTCTCGTCTCGCCGGGTGAGTTGGGAGGATGTGTGACGACGTTGTCGACCCAACACCTATCGTTAGCGATAATAATCTTAAGTCATATATATCATTAGTAGAATTAAGTTCCTTAGAACCCTATGAAGGGGGCAAATATATTAGTCCTAAGTTCAAATGACTCTGCACCATTAGGTAGAACTAGTTCCTTTCTTTACAGAGCCACCTGGCCTATCCCACCACTCGCCGCTCACTCGTTTCGCCCGTTTCGCCTTTCAACCATTTCGCCACTCACGATCATGCTCTTCGCTTTCGCCCCTCATGCTCTTCGCTTTCGCCGCTTTTGCTCTTCGCTTTCGCCGCTCAAACTCTTCGCCGGCGCTTTTTAGAAAAGCTCGAAAAGTAACGGTGATCGGGCCGACGCCACGCGCCGGCGCCACGTGCATGCGATGAGTCACGTAGGCCACGGGGCATATGCGGCTACGCGTAAGAGAGGGACTGATGCAACGGCGCAGCTGTACCCGTCATCGACGCGTGCCAAAGCTTCGCGGCGAAAAACAGGCCGTAGTGGAATGGAAAATTTTGGCCGGCGGGCATTCTAGTAGAGACCTCGGAGAGAGTCGGAAGTGAAAAAAAAGTGAAGTGCAGTGGAAAAATAAAGACATAGAAGACCAACGACAAGGATCAAGAACGACAGACACCGGATACCACAAGGACTAAGCCAAGGACAACACAATCAAGACAAGGATCAACGACGAGAGACACAGGATTACACAAGGACTACGCGAAGGATATCACGATCAGGACTCAAGAGACACAAGAGCATACCAGGACTACGCTTAAGACATCACAAGTTGGACTTAGGATACGGCGACTAGAGTCAGCGGAGAGAAACGGCCAGGTGAGTCGGCGTGAGCGCCACGGGTGGAGAGTGTCTCCGGGGCTAGAGGTTAGCAGTCAGAGTGTGGCAAATAAATTCTTACATCCACGATAAAGAAGTAAAATAAAAGAAAATATGAAGGAAGCCGGAGTGTTCTGATTTATTTGTTGGCCCCACGGTGAGACTTAAGGACCGGCGGGTCCCTTTAGGCTAGAGTTCGGACGGTCCGAATAGTGTGCTAGTGCATGTAATCCTTTTGTGTTGTGTGTGTCAAAGTGCCGTCCTTATTAACCTAGATTTAAGTCTGTAGTTTGTCCACGTATGCCTGGCTGCTGGGTCAATCCCCATCCTAGCCTGCTGGATTCCCCTCTTCCCCCTTTGCCTCAGCTTGTATATTAAGTAGTCGCCCGGTTCTCTCTAGTCGCTAGGTCAATCCTCGGCTAGAGATCGAGCCCGTAGTACAAACCAACCCCTATTATAAGCCGACCAGTAATTAGGATGCATCGTATCTCTGTCCAAGTAAATCCCGCTGAGATACCGATCATCATCCTTCCACCTCAGGCCTCAGACCCTCCCCCATCTCAGCTAGAAACTAAACTATATGTATTGTATTGATGTCGTCCTGCATGTACCCTTCTTTCTTCCCCATTTTCAAGTGTAGTGGTCCGATCCATAATCAATAATCCTACATCCATCTCGAGTCTCGGCATCTTTACAAATATTTTTGTAAGGAGGCCCTGGGGAGACTGAGATATGTACCCCAGCTGAAAAAAACTTCCTTACAACTTTTTTTTGGGAGAAAATTGCAAGTTCTTTTCCAGAAGCCAACCCCACGGCACGGTTCGGCTGACATTTGCTGACAAAGATACTTACCTCAAGATTAGAGACTACCTAAGGAACAACAATTATGAAATGTGCACACATCAATCCAAGGAGAACCGTGGGTATAGAATTGTATTAAAAAATCTGCATCACAGCACACCCTGTGATGAAATTAGAACCTCTTAAACAATCTAGGTTACAAAGTTAGATAAGTAAGAGGATTAAGAAATTACAGAACTAACAATCCAATGAATATTTTTGAATTGAAATTAGAACCTAGATCAGATGATTTTAACAGTAACATTCTTAATCTAAAATACTTTGGTGTTCAAAGCATCAAAGTTGAACTCCAAAGGAGGAAGGTGGAGCTCCCACAGTGCCATTGATGTCAAGGTTTCAACCACACAAGAAACTACTGTAGCTATGATCCTGTTTGCTTGAAGTGCTGCAAATCTGATCATGAGACGAAAGATTGCAAACTGGAAAGAGTAAAGCTGAGCTGAAGAAATTTCTAGAAGAGAAAAGGCGGATAATTAATAAAGTTACTCCACAAAACAAAAAAGGGCAAAGGAGACAAACTAACCCTTTCAAAAGTCCATATGCCTTTGAATCGCGTTCCATAATCCACCAAGAAGCTTATCCAAATCCTTTCCTGAAATTCAAAACACAAAAAGTCAAACATATTAGTTTCGCTGATACACCAAAAGGAAATAAAAACTTATCTTCATCAAAGAATCCAGAAGTTGCTGCTAGGTCCATTCAAAATAGCAGCTCAAATCGCCGTTTACTTTCACCAGTTGCAAAGAATGTCCAAATGGCTGCTCACCCGACCAGCCTAAAAAGACATCGGAGTCCAAGCCAGGAGAAAGGCGAGAATCTGGCCCGACGCTCACTCTTTTTAACGCCGCTAAAACAAGGAGGTGCACGTCAGAGTGCAGAACTCCACCAGTTTATCGTGAAGGTGGACGTGCACAGGCAGTGCAAAACGCTACTTCCTTCCAAAGCTTCACAACCAACAAAAGATTCTATGGAGTATCCTGATCTTCTTCTCCCATTTGATGGCGATCTGCATGCTGCTCTTAACGCTGCTCAAACTATGGTAAAAGAGCTCCAAAGTCAAATGGAGTCTCTTACAATGTTCATAAATACAGCTGGCTTCCACCTATCAGCTGCTGAGACACAAAATAAATAATTATTTAGATTATTTTACACCTCAGCTAATAAACACTTACCTGCTATAGCAGCACCAATCAGCAACACATTAACATATCTACTCACAGCGGCAGCAACTCAGCCATCAACAACGGCAGCAGCCTCACATCAACGAAACTCCTCTCGAAAACCTTAAGCGCATTGCAAATGAGCTCTTGTATGAGATTGTCCATAGCACCGATGCTGAAATAAACAACAACAAAAAAAATATAGATATTACCACCCAAGAAGGTGCACAAAACCGCAAATCCCTTCTTCACTCTCTTACAGATAGATAATTCCTGCTCAAACACCACCCTGCGGTCGAAGGGAACGGCCCTCCCGCTTCCAAACAGTCCTCTTCAGGCGGAGCAAACAAACATGACATTTGAGAGGCAGCCAAACAGGAACCTTTCCTTCCCTTCTGTCAATAATTCATCCTTCTTGGCAATTGAGAGTCCATCAATAGGGCCATACCTGCGAAAAAAGAGGAAACAAACATAAATAAAATAAAGTAAGTAAGTCGCCGGGCCGACTTGGATATACCATGCATCAGGTGAAAATATATATGTATATTAAATTTCTTGAAATGCTATCTCGCTCACTCTTATGTGGACACGAGCACTTTAGCGCCCCCGACCAAATCGGTGATTTTCAGCATATGCTATCTCGCTCTTTTGCGTGCATCTGCCTTGCACCGCTACGAGGGAAAAATGTTTCTATTTATAACTCGGCCATTTTTATTCCGATTCTTCTGATATTTGGTGGTATGATAGATATTCGTAACATGTATTAGTGTATAATAATATTTAGGGTGAAAATTTTTCAATTTCGGGGCCAAATTTGAAACATTACGATACAAATTATATATTATAGTTCCCGAGATATGGAGGCTCAAAAATTTTTTTCAAATAGCTTCGGGCGGCGTGGCAAAAAAATTAACTTGATCTACCTGCAGAGAAAAAGAACCAAAAAAATTAATTATCTAGCTCTTATAGTCTCCGAGATCTCGATGATCCTACAGACGGGTATGAATCAATCGACTCGGCTATTGATACTGATCAAGAATATATATACTTTATAGGGTCGGAAAGCTTTTCCGCCTTCTCCCTGTTACATACATTTTGGCGACTTTAATATACCATTTCATCCTATGGATGCATGGTATAAAAACAGCAAAACAACAACAGCTCTTCTTCTTCTCTCCTTTTATGCTGCTGTCCAAATGGCCAATGTCCATACACCCGCTGTCACTCCTAAGAGCTGTCTCCTTTATAAAGATAAATGTCTGCTGCTACCTGCCCATACTCACATCAAAACAAACCCAATTCTTTTCAACCCCTGGAAAACCAGAGAGAAATCATGGAAAAATCCCGCCACTTCTCTCCAGTAATCCTATCAGATGACTCCAATACATCGGTGGAACAATTCCTGCCGCCTGTGGATAGGAAGACTAAAGCTAACCTGAACCCCATTTGCAACAGCGATTATTTTAATATGACGGGCTCCTCTTTTCTTTTTGGAAACAACACCAGGGACTGCTCACCCATCTGCTCTAACAGCTCATAAAATGAGTCAACTCTAATCTTGGAGAAAATTTAAAAGTGGCAAAATCTTATTGAAAGTTCCAGCCCATACCCCACAAAAATCCTCAAATCTGCCGATATAGCAATGGAAGAGGACATTATACCCAATCCAGAAGACAAAACCAAATCACCACTGCTGCTGCTGACCCCTATACAATCTGACTAGCCAAAATCGCCCACTGTTGCTCCGATACTGCCCAAAGCGGATAGATAAATCTAATGCAAAAACTAAACCAGCAGAGCTTGCTGAACATACCAGAAAAGAAGCGAGACACCTGACATCGTTCCAGCAGATGAGATACCTCAAATTATATCTGCCTTGGACGCTGCTGATACTCGTTTTGCTGCTGCTGACCCAGATAAAGATCCAAACCCAAATGTAAATTAAAATGTTCCTGAAAAATGGACAAAAGTCATCAGTAAAAGAGAAAAATTTATAAATAAAGCAGCACCTATTAACTTAAGACATGCCACATCTATACAATTACTGTCTACCACTCTTTCTAATATTTTGGGAGAAAATTGGAAGTTCTTTTCCAGAAGCCAATCCAATGAATATTTTTGAATTGGAATTATGTAACTTTCGTAATCTAAAATACTTTGGTGTTCAAAGCAACAGAGTTGAACTCCAAAGGAGGAAGGTGGAGCTCCCACAGTGCCATAGATGTCAAGGTTTCAACCACACAAGAAACTACTGTAGCTATGATCCTGTTTGCTTAAAGTGCTGCAAATCTTATCATAAGACGAAAGAACTGGAAAGAGTATCCAATCCAGTCTGCGCAAACTGTGGAGAGCAGCATGTGGCCAGCTGGAAAGGATGCTCATTTTAAAAAACCTGAGCTAAAGAAATTTCTAGAAGAGAAAAGGAGTAATTAATAAAGTTACTCCACTAACCCTTTCAAAAGTCCAAATGCCTCTGAATACATTCTATAATCCTTCAAACAGCAGATCCAAATCATTTCCTGATATTCAAAACGCAAAAAGTCAAACAAATTAGTTTCGCTGATACACCAAAAGGAAATAAAAACTTATCTTCATCAAAGAATCCAAAAGTTGCTAACAGGTCCATTCAAAATGGCAGCTCAAATCGCCGTTTACTTTTACCAGTTCCTGCACGTAAGCCAAAGATTGTCCAAATGGCTGCTCAATCGCCCAGCCTAAAAAGACATCGGAGTCCAAGCCAGGAGAAAGGCGAGAATCTGGCCCGTCGCTCACTCTTTCTAACGCCGCTAAAACAAGGAGGTGCACGTCAGAATGCAGAACTCCACCAGTTAATCGTGAAGGCGGACGTCCACAGGCAGTGCAAAACACGAACTCCTGCCAAAGCTTCACAACCAACAAAAGATTCTATGGAGTATCCTGATCTTCTTCGCCCATTTGATGGCGATCTCTTAAAGCTGTTCAAACTATGGTATAAGAGCTCCAAAGCCAAATAGAGTCTCTTACAATGTTCATAAATACAGCTTCCAACTATCAGCTGCTGAATCACAAAATAAATAATTATTTAGATTATTTTACACCTCAGCTAATAAACACTTACCTGCTATAGCAGCACCAATCAGCAACACATAAACATATCTACTCACAGCGGCAGCAACTCAGCAATCAACAACGGCAGCAGCCTCACATCAACGAAACTCCTCTCGAAAACCTTGAGCGCATTGCAAATGAGCTCTTGTATGAGATTGTCCATAGCACAGATGCTGAAATAAACAAAAATAGATATTACCGCCCAAGAAGGTGCATAAAACCGCTAATCCCTTCTTCACTCACTTACAGCTAGATAATTCCTGCTCAAACACCACCCTGTGGTCGAGGGGAACGGCCCTCCCACTTCCAAACAGTCCTCTTCAGGCGGTGAAAACCAACCTGACATGTGAAAGGCAGCCAAATAGGAACGTTTCCTTCCCTTCTGTCAATAATTCATCCTTCTTGGCAACCGGGAGTTTATCAATAGGGCCATACCTGCGAAAAAAAGAGGAAATAAACACAAATAACAAACAGCAAAACAACAACAGCTCTTCTTCTTCTCTCTTTTTATGCTGCTGTCCAAATGGCCAATGTCCATACACCCGTCACTCCTAAGAGCTATCTCCTTTATAAAGATAAATGCGATCCTCCTCCAGAGTCCTCCTACGGGCCATTCCTGCGAAAATCAATATTAAAATTAGTCTATACACAAAATAGTAGCTGATTTAAAATTGATATCTCACCATTCAAGTGCTTACATGGCCTGCGACCATACATCAGCTGCTACACCTGCAAGCCGATTCCTCCAAAAAGACGAATGTAATCCTCTTCCTGTGTCCCCCTAGGGGCCATTGCTGCAAAGACCAATACGAAAAATTTTTCCTCCTTTAATACACTGTTTTGGTGGACTTGCCGTCTCCAATGATGCTGCGGGTTGCATTAGTGACCTGCAAAGAAACAATAATTAGTATTTTTAATATTTAAAACTGATTGTAACTACTAAATTTAACAAAAATTAATTCCAATTTGCAATTTTGTATCCATTGTTTACATGTTACATCCCAGCAAACATTTATTTCATGTAAAAATTTTCATATTGCCTATTGAGCCTATTGCCTATTCACTCAGCAAACACAAAATCATACAAAACTAGTTAAGAATATCACTGTTACTGCTAATAACCACCTTTATTTATAAATTTTTTCTTTTTGTATTTGTATTTGTATATCACCCTTAAAGGGGGCGAAAAAAAATAAAAGATAGTTGGTTCCTTTGCGAGCCATGCACTTGGCTCTGGTCCTCCAAGCCTACAAAGAAGCTAACTTCGGATATGCCGAAGTTTGTATACTCTTGCAGCCCTTCACCGTTACATTTTATTTCCTAAAAAATTTGTTGTGTGTTATTCCAATAAACAAATATTTTAAATACACTCGTTTAATAAACAAAAAAAAAAAAATTAAAGAAAATATTTATAGCGATAACGAGATTCGAACCAGCACCTTTCGTTTTATACGCAAGACCTCTATCTACTAAGCCACCGCACCTCCAATGCTCAGGAGAAAATGTACAATCAAAGATAAAAGATTGCCAAATTGAATTAAAAGATCGGCAGTTGGATAATCTTTTTAAATATTGACCTTAAAAATATGCCCTGAATTTTTTGTGTGTTAATCCAATAAAAAAATATTTTAAATACACTAAAAATAAAAAAAAAATAAAAAAAAAAAAATACTTATCTCGCGAACGAAATTCGAACCCGCACCTTTCGTTGTATACGCAAGACCTCTATCCACTAAGCCACCGCACCTCCGTTGCTGATATCAGCCAATCGCCAAACAGTAAGCGTGCCAAGACAATGTAGCGATTGATATTCATATTCACACACACACAACCGCAATTTTGACACATATATGTGCTTCACTGCTTATGCGTGTGTGTTATATAGGCAAATTTTATATCGTCAAATTCAGGCGTTATGTTTATCCGATTGTTTGGATAAGATTGTTAAAAAAATAGAGAAGTTATTCGCATTTAACGTTTGTATTTATATGGGAGATATAGCCTCTGCAATGTAATGTACCGCCGTTTTTTTCAAATAGACACAAATTCGAATTTCGATATATTTGTTCAAATAGGGGTTTAAAAGGTGAATATCGATATATCGAAAATCGACGTTAGCAAGGTGGCAACGCCACACAGCTGATCGTGTGAATTATCGATACTGAGCTTGGATAAAAACTTTAAGAAAGACAAAAATAAAGAAAATGCACAAAAGAAAAAATGGTTGCAACGTGGTTCCGGGAAAAGAGTTCTTTCTTTCCTCCACGTGAATTCCAAGTGATCGGACGTAGTTAGTCCACCGGCAAAGTACGTAAATAGGGGAGTGCACCATAACCCCTTTGACTTGCCAAATTCTAAAAGTGTGTGTGTATGTTAGTGCAACCTGTTGGCGTAAGTAAAATTAATGGCAATTGTGCCTTAAAGTTTTGTTGTTTACGCCTAACTCCGTGTCTATCTTGGCAGTTTTGATACCTACATTTTTGACGCATTTCTGCGTACCGGCATGTGGCCTAATTAAACGGCGGAGCTTGCGCAGAATCGCATTGCCAGAAGCCGTGGCCGCAGCTGTCGCAACGTGCCGCCCGTACTGTGCTGCGCAAGACGCAAGATTCAGGATGCAACACCCCGCTTTTGAGTGATCGTAATCTGCAAACCTATTGGAGCAGTCGGATCACGTGGAGGAAATCAATATAAATCAATATAAATTAATTTAAGCGACCCAAACCCAATTTAGAGGCCAACCAAACCTCAATGTCTGAAGACTTCATAACCCTACGTCAGAATCTAACCCCCAACTTAAGAAGACAGCTTTAACAAAGTGCTGAAGACATTTTAACTCCATTGTGAGGGATACATCCACTGGATATGAACGTCAATCATAGTGCAAGGGAGGAATTTTGAGTGCAGTGTTAATTATTGCCAATATTAATTCTCATTAAAGTGAGAGTGTCATACATCCGTGTTGAAACACCTTGATGGATGTGAAGGAATGAGTGTATATAGAATAAAGAAGCCCTAAGGCTCAATTTTAATCTAGTAGAAATTAGTTTAAGGAGGAAAAAATTATGAAAATTTTATAATATACATTGGATACCCTTTTTGTGGAATATTTTCCATATTTTCAAGAATGGAATTCAATGTTAGTGTGTAATTGCTTTAGTCTAATAATGTTAATCTTACAGACTCCGAGTATAGGACATTTACAATGCTAGCAGATGCTTTAGCTCCCTTTGGAATTCGCATCTTTAACTCTCTTCAACAGCGACGTCAACACAGCGAAAGATCTTTCTGCGTGGGATAAAACTAATAAAGCTGTGAGTGTATCGTAACCCATTTATATATTATTTTACATATTTTGAGCTCGAACATTCGGTGAGCATAAGCATTTGTTCCATTGTTAATGGACTTGTATATATAATATCTATCTCAGTACTGATTGTCAATTGGAAATGACATCTTTTATTAAGTAAACCTTTAGATTTAATGTTTAAATATTAGTATTTGGCAGCTATGCCAATCAAAATTTATAGGATTAAGTGTCACATGCATTTGAATTTGCATAATATCAGATTTAAGTCAGTTTTATAATGGAATTAGGTTAGAAAAACGCTAGAAGATGCGTACATTCAGTTGTAGTAGATCACTATAAGATCAACTTTGTGCACTTAGTTGAAGTATTAAAATGAATTGGGAATTAACTATGAATCATTAAGTTTCTTTAGTTCCCTTGATGTAGGCAAGGTCAGGCCATTTGTGTTGGGAGTCTGCGATAACTCTCGCTGGCAGACTCATGGTAGGGTGGGTACAGACGCGGAACACGAATATCATCTTTAGTGTCTGCAATTAGTGTTGTCCGAAATCTTGTGGTATCATCTCTAATCTTCATCTAGGCATGGGATTTGGTAATTATGAATAGTTGACTTTAACAAAATACGCGGTGAAAATACTAGCGATGACCGTTCACTACAAAACCCCCCCACAGGCTGTTTTTGCTAACTGTTCTATAAATCCCATTGATAAGTCATTTGCGCTCTTAACATCTCTTTAAAGTCTATCAACCGCTGTATCGATATATTGGGTTCCTTCCCGTGTTGCTAGTTCAGCATACAATTATTATCGATTCAATTTTTAAATTATAAACGGTCTACTGTTACATATTTGGCGCCCAACGTGGGGCTATTTTCTTACATCTGGCTGATTTTTTTGGTTCAACCACCTAAGCGCATCTTTTAGGTTTAACTAAGGGTGGCTGAACGGGGTTCAATAAAGTCAGACTAAACGGAATTGGAGCCTCAGTAATACCAAAACCGATTGTGACAATTTCTTTCTATCTTATTCATTCTCTTCTATATTTCTTAAGGGATTAGTAGGTTTGTAGGACGGCGAAAGGCTTGTTGGAATTCGTATTGTAGTTGTCTACGATAACGACCACACGATTAAGCTGTAGTAATGGACCTAATAATAACTTTTTTTCTTTTAATTGTTTAAATTTTCTTCGAGAATTAGATTTCACTAATACATTTTCTATGTATCTATTCGGAATTCGAATTGTAGGAACTCTACAACAACGACCATAGATTATTAGAAGTGGTAAAGAAACATGAAAGGTGTTCTTTATGTTTTGATTTGCGTTTTATTGGCAATGAGAACAACGCCTAGGCAGGAATTCGTCTCGTAGTATTTCTACGACAACGACCACTAGAGCGTTCACCCAAAACCAGTGAAAAGTCATACCGTTTTTTTTGTGCTACAACTGTGTGAGTTGTGTTATCTAATAAGAGAGATTGATTTGGAATTCTTTATTATTATTAAATGATTTTAGAGACCAGTCAAGTTCGTTAGGAAAACCAATATTATACAGTTTCCGAGCATATCTATTTCTTTTCTTAAATTTGCATTGTATAAACGGAATAGTATAATTGCAAACGTGCATTCCACTAGTTAAGCTAGGAAAGCTAAGATCCTGACCAGTTAACAACATGGATGTTACGAAGTTATACAATTGTCGGGAATACATTTATACCGTACTATCTTCTATTTTCTTTTGCAATAGGGATGTATAAAGAAAGTAGGACTCGCTATCATGTAAGCAAGTGGAGTGGCCTCAAGTTTACATTAAGGGAACAATTTGATTTAGGAAAATTTATATTAAATATCCAATTAGTATTGAAGTAAATAACAACAACTGTAACAATGGTTCTTACACGAAGTGTAGAGAACTTGGCTTGTGAGATATCGGACGCGATATGCGTAATTTGTCAGAAAGCATTATGGGCTACTCAAGAATCGGTGGTAAAAACTCCTTGTCAGCATTTATATCATAAGAGTTGTATCTCAGAATAAGTATAAGGTATGTAAAGTTTGTAGTGTATCGACACTTATTTCGGATTTAGAAGTGCAAAGCGTACCATTTGCAGAAGAAGGGGCAGATCGATCCATCGATGTGGGAGAAATCGCTACAGGAACCGTGCCAAAAGGCCCAAATACGCGTTCTCGTAGGAATATTAGTGGGGGTGAACATTCGAATTATGCATCGAATACCCAATTGTCCGTAGACGAACGACCCAGAACGGCAAGACGACAACGAGGTAGACCCCATGGAAATGGACCAAACAGACCTCGGACGAGCTTAGACGCCAGTTCACGACCAGAGCGAACCTCAATTGAGATTGACTATGACAGAATTTGTAATCGACTAGAGTCAATAATAGACAGTAGATTGGAAAACATACGAGTCTCGGAAACACCCAATGTTGTTTCGGGACACAACTACAGTGTAGATAGAAATGCATCTGCAGAAACAAGGCAAACAAGGACGAGTTACAATCCAGATAAAGTTACTCAAACAATTCATAGTTGGAATGTGAAATTTGACGGTTCGTCAAAAGGAGTTACGGTCGAGGAGTTTCTATATCGGATTAAAACGTTAACAGAAGATTGTTTAGATCAGGATTTCGAGGCAGTGTGCAAGAATCTGCATATTCTTTTAATAGGAAAAGCTAAGGAATGGTACTGGAGATACCGTAGAGATTCAGTTACTATCGAGTGGTCGGAGTTTTGTGCAGCAATAAAGTATCAATATAAAGACTACCGTAGTGATGCAGACATTTTGGAGGATATACGAGGGCGAAAGCAAAAAGTTGGTGAATCCTTCGAAACTTTTTACGATGAGATCATGGTTCAAATGTCGCGTATGGCGAAAAGCATCGACGAAGAACAACGGATTCAGCTTCTGACGCGTAATCTATTGCCAGATATTCGTCATGAGTTATTATACGTGCCTATTCTTTCTATATTTCATCTGCGAAAACTAGTGCAAATGCGGGAGAATTTAATAGCTAACGTAGCAACGAAGCGTGTAAATAAAATACCAGCGAGTCTACCATATTGTAAGCGCAACATAGCGGCGTTAGAGGAAGATGAAGTATCCGAAGTGGTAGATTGGAATGGGAAAAGTGTAGAAGCAGTTCAAGCATCGATTAAAGTATATCGCTGCTGGAATTGTGATGCAGAGGGTCATGGATGGGACATGTGCGTGGAAGCTCGTAATATATTTTGTTATGGGTGTGGCGCGAAAAACGTGTACAAGCCCCAATGCAAAATTTGTAGTGCCAGAAAAGCGGAAAACTTAGCGAAGGGTCCATCTGTCAAAGCTCGGATGGCCCCGAAGAAACTTTAAGTGCGCGAATACCAGATTTACCGGCTAGCTCAGAAAGAACTGTGCAAGCAAAATTAATACCAGATTTGACTTCTAACTGTAAGGATACAACACCGTTAGTATCGACAGTTAAACCATACTAGGAAAGATTAGAAAACTACCTCAAAGTGCGTAGTAGAATTTTTGGGACTAGTCCAGTTTCGACTGGAACGCTACGAAACAGGTCTACTAGGCGCCTACGAACTTTTTGGAAGGATGTAAGACAAACTCAGCGTTTACTTATCTCGACGGTGATTCATGAACAGAGTGACGGAAGATTTTATGCCGAAGTGTCGTTTTTAGAGTTTCGCGAGCAGGGTCTCTTAGACACAGGTGCAAACGTGAGTTGCATGGGTTCGACCTTGGCTGCAGAACCGTGGTCACAACATCCAAACTTTTGTCGTATTTCTTCCTATGTAAAAACAGCTGATGGACATCATCAGACGGTGATCGGGTTCATTACATTAGATCTTACTTATAAGAACCAGACCAGATCGATCAAATTGTTTATAACACCATCCATTAAGAAACGAGTGATATTAGGGACAGATTTTTGGAAAGCTTTTAATTTAGCACCTGGACTTATATCCGCCTTAGAAAGCGAAAACGAAACAACACATTTAAGAAGTTGTGACAGTCAAAGCTATCCTTTATCTGATTGTCAAAGAATACAACTTAACGCCATTATTTCACTATTTCCGTCATTTGAAAAACAAGGTCTTGGGCGAACGGCGTTGATCAAGCATCATATTGACGTTGGAGCGGCAGAACCCATCAAACAAAGGTTTTATCCGGTGTCACCGGCGGTGGAAAAGTTGATGTATAGGGAAGTGGATCGAATGATAGAACTAGGAGTGATAGAAAGTTCAGATAGTCCATGGAGTTCTCCTATGAGATTAGTAGTTAAGCCTGACAAAGTACGATTGTGTTTGGATGCCCGTAAAATCAATAACTGTACTACGAAAGATGCTTATCCTTTGCCAAGTATTGAAGGAATATTTGCACGACTTCCACATGCGGAAATCATTACAAAAATCGATCTTAAAGATGCGTATTGGCAAATCGAACTGTCAGTCGAATCTCGTAGAATCACAGCATTTACCATTCCAGGGCGGCCTTTATACCAATTTCGAGTAATGCCATTCGGATTGTGCACAGCACCCCAAACGATGTGTAGGTTAATGGACGAGGTTATTCCGGCGGATCTAAAGTATTGTTGTTTCGGATATCTTGATGATTTATGTGTAGTATCAGGAGATTTTGAGTCACACATCGCAGTATTGATGAGGTTGGCTGATCAATTTCGTAAAGCCAATCTTACACTGAATCTGAAGAAGAGTCAGTTTTGTGTGACAGAAGTCAAGTATTTAGGGTACATTATAGGTCGAGGGGGAATATCAACAGACCCGAGCAAGATTGAATCAATCTTGAAATGGCCATCACCAAAGTCTTTACGACAAACTAGAGGATTTTTAGGATTAGCAGGATGGTATCGTCGATTCATTGCAAACTTTTCTGAAATTACAACACCCATTACGGATCTGTTAGGCAATAAGACCAAGTTTCAGTGGACAGATGGGGCACAGAAAGCTTTTGATGAACTCAAAAGATTGCTCACATCCGCTCCCGTCTTACAGAACCCGGATTTTAGTAAAAAGTTTTTCCTTCATTGCGATGCTAGTGATTATGGTGTTGGGGCAGTCCTAGTGCAATTAAATGACCAAGGGGAAGAGAAACCCATAGCTTACATGTCCAAAAAACTTAATTCGACACAAAGAAACTACAGTGTCACGGAACGCGAATGTTTAGCAGTCGTGTGGGGTATAGAAAGATTTCGATGCTATTTGGAGCTACAGGACTTTGAGATAGTTACCGATCATGCTAGTTTATCGTGGCTTATGAAGCAAGCTAATATTAAAGGTCGCTTAGCGAGATGGGCGTTGCAATTGCAAGGATATAGATTTGATATTAGTCACAGGAAAGGGCGAGAACATATTGTGCCAGATGCTTTATCTCGCATGTATTCGGAAGAGATTTCGCAGATTGATTCGGTCGGACCTGATATTGATTTATCTTCAGATTGTTTTCAAGATGCAAGTTATCTAGATCTTAAAAATAAAGTACCAGCCTTATCCAGATGTTAAAGTCGCCGATAACTTCGTGTACATCAGAACTGATCATGATGATGGTACAGAAGAGGGCAAACAAAACATGTGGAAGTTGTGGGTACCACCAAGAATGACGACTGAAGTGATAAAACGTGCTCATGATCCAGCCATTGCCGCACATGGAGGCATGGTGAAGACGATCGAGCGGATAAAACGATATTTATATTGGCCAGGGATGGTAGCGGAAATCCGAGAATATGTACGCAATTGTGAGGTGTGCAAGTGCACTTAACCACCTAATAAGATATTAAAACCACCCATGGGAATACAAGCTGAATCAGAAAGACCTTTTCAACGTTTATACATCGGCCTTTTAGGACCTTACCCGAGGAGTAACAAAGGGAATGTTGGGTTGCTAATTGTGTTAGATCATTTGACCAAGTACCAATGGCTTTGTCCAGTAAGAAACTTCACGACAAAACCCATTGTAGAGTTCTTAATGAATCAAATATTTTTAGCATACGGAGTACCAGAAGTTTTGATAAGTGATAATGGGGTACAGTTCAAGTCAAACGAATTTAATGCGGTGTTAACTACCTTTGGAGTTCAACATATGTATACAGCGGCTTATTCGCCTCAGTCAAATGCGTCGGAGCGCGTGAATCGTTCGATAGTGTCAGCTATTCGTTCTTATTTGAAAACCGATCAAACACACTGGGATGATCATATTCAAGAAATTAGTTGTGCTTTGAGAAATAGTTATCACCAAAGTTTAAAGACATCTCCATACCATGCAGTCTATGGCTTGTATATGATAACGCATGCAAGTCAATACAAGCTGCTTAGAAATTTGGATTTAATCGATGAACCAGTAGCTCATTTGAATCACGAAGATCAGCTTAAACTACTGAGAGCAAAGCTACGAGATAATTTAAAAGTGGCATATGAACAACAGGCGAAGCAATATAATCTAAGAACAAGACCTGTGAACTTTCAAATTGGACAGGAAGTGTTTCGGCGAAACTTTGTACAAAGCAATTTCAGCAAAGGGATAAATGCTAAACTTTGTCCGTCGTTTCTTAAATCTAGGGTACGTGCAAAGCAAGGAAACTCATACTATGTACTTGAAGATTTACAAGGAAAACTGATAGGGACATATCATGCGAAGGATATTCGGCAATAGAATACTGTACTATCACAGACTTACACATTTCTGTTTAATTCATTACGTTTAATAAACTACGAATTAAACAGTGGTGTAATGTACCGCCGTTTTTTTTCAAATAGACAAAAATTCGAATTTCGATATATTTGTTCAAATAGGGGTTTAAAAGGTGAATATCGATATATCGAAAATCGACGTTAGCAAGGTGGCAACGCCATATAGCTGATCGTGTGAATTATCGATACTGAGCTTGGATAAAAACTTTAAGAAAGTCAAAAATAAAGAAAATGCCCAAAAGAAAAAATGGTTGCAGCGTGGTTCCGGGAAAATTCCAAGTGATCGGACGTAGTTAGTCCACCGGCAAAGTACGTAAATAGGGGAGTGCACCATAACCCCTTTGACTTGCCAAATTCTAAAAGGTGTGTGTGTGTTAGTGCAACCTGTTGGCGTAAGTAAAATTAATGGCAATTGTGCCTTAAAGTTTTGTTGTTTACGCCTAACTCCGTGTCTATCTTGGCAGTTTTGATACCTACATTTTTGACGCATTTCTGCGTACCGGCATGTGGCCTAATTAAACGGCAGAGCTTGCGCAGAATCGCATTGCCAGAAGCCGTGGCCGCAGCTGTCGCAACGTGCCGCCCGTACTGTGCTGCGCAAGACGCAAGATTCAGGATGCCACACCCCGCTTTTGAGTGATCGTAATCTGCAAACCTATTGGAGCAGTCGGATCACGTGGAGGAAATCAATATAAATCAATATAAATTAATATAAATTAATTTAAGCGACCCAAACCCAATTTAGAGGCCAACCAAACCTCAATGTCTGAAGACTTCATAACCCTACGTCAGAATCTAACCCCAACTTAAGAAGACAGCTTTAACAAAGTGCTGAAGACATTTTAACTCCATTGTGAGGGATACATCCACTGGATATGAACGTCAATCATAGTGCAAGGGAGGAATTTTGAGTGCAGTGTTAACTATTGCCAATATTAATTCTCATTAAAGTGAGAGTGTCATACATCCGTGTTGAAACACCTTGATGGATGTGAAGGAATGAGTGTATATAGAATAAAGAAGCCCTAAGGCTCAATTTTAATCTAGTAGAAATTAGTTTAAGGAGGAAAAAATTATGAAAATTTTATAATATACATTGGATACCCTTTTTGTGGAATATTTTCCATATTTTCAAGAATGGAATTCAATGTTAGTGTGTATTTGCTTTAGTCTAATAATGTTAATCTTACAGACTCCGAGTATAGGACATTTACAATGCTAGCAGATGCTTTGGAATTCGCATCTTTAACTCTCTTCAACAGCGACATCAACACAACGAAAGATCTTTCTGCGTGGGATAAAACTAATAAAGCTGTGAGTGTATCGTAACCCATTTATATATTATTTTACATATTTTGAGCTCGAACATTCGGTGAGCATAAGCATTTGTTCCATTGTTAATGGACTTGTATATATAATATCTATCTCAGTACTGATTGTCAATTGAAATGACATCTTTTATTAAGTAAACCTTTAGATTTAATGTTTAAATATTAGTATTTGGCAGCTATGCCAATCAAAATTTATAGGATTAAGTGTCACATGCATTTGAATTTGCATAATATCAGATTTAAGTCAGTTTTATAATGGAATTAGGTTAGAAAAACGCTAGAAGATGCGTACATTCAGTTTTAGTAGATCACTATAAGATCAACTTTGTGCACTTAGTTGCGAAAATATTTGAAGTATTAAAATGAATTGGGAATTAACTATGAATCATTAAGTTTCTTTAGTTCCCTTGATGTAGGCAAGGTCAGGCCATTTGTGTTGGGAGTCTGCGATAACTCTCGCTGGCAGACTCATGGTAGGGTGGGTACAGACGCGGAACACGAATATCATCTTTAGTGTCTGCAACTAGTGTTGTCCGAAATCTTGTGGCATCATCTCTAATCTTCATCTAGGCATGGGATTTGGTAATTATGAATAGTTGACTTTAACAAAATACGCGGTGAAAATACTAGCGATGACCGTTCACTACAAAACCCCCCCACAGGCTGTTTTTGCTAGCTGTTCTATAAATCCCATTGATAAGTCATTTGCGCTCTTAACATCTCTTTAAAGTCTATCAACCGCTGTATCGATATATTGGGTTCCTTCCCGTGTTGCTAGTTCAGCATACAATTATTATCGATTCAATTTTTAAATTATAAACGGTCTACTGTTACAGCTATTTATAGCAGAGGGTACTATAAAATTGGTCAGATGTTTGTAACGCAGAGAAGGGATCGTTTCCGACCCCATAAAGTATGTATATTCTTGATCAGCAAAAGAAGACGACTTGATATAGCCATGTCCGTCTGCCCGTCTGTATTTCTGGTGCTGCGCGAACTAGTCCCACAGTTTTAGAGCTATGGCATTCAAAGTTCGTATATAGTTCTATACAGCCACAAGCACATCTGCGATTTTGAATAAGATCGGACAACTATATCATATAGCTGCCATACAAATACAAACGTTAAATGCGAATAACTTCTCTATTTTTTTAACAATCTAAGCCCAACTGATTATGTACATAAATAAAAAGGGATTACGTCATATGCGTGAATTTCAAAACAATCGGATAAACATACCGCCTGATTTCGACGATATAAAATTTGCCTATATATACACACACGCATAAGCACTGCTTATTAAGCAGTGAAGCACATACATATATGTGTCAAAATTGCGATTGTGTGTGTATGATTATGAATATCAATCGCTACATTGTGTTGGTACGCTTACTATTTGGGTGGAATGAATGCTTGAACGAAATATTAACTGATTTAAAATTTTTATAGAATTTTGTTTTTTAGTCAAAAAGCTAAAATTTATTTATTTCCCCTGACAAGTCCCAATACTAGCGCCAACAGTAATAAAAGGCACAAACGATTTATTTTCCCTGAAAGCTATCGTTTGAGTCGTTTGTGCAATTGTGACTTCTATTACTGTTGGCGCTAGTATTGGGACTCTTTGGTGAAGGTCAAATTGGTCTAATACTAGTAAAACCATTGGAGTTCACCGGGGGACAGCCAGTTGTGTTAAATTGTGGTTCCCGAGGGTTTTCTTTATTATCCGTTTTACACTGTACACACTACAAGCATGAGTTTATAAATGAAATATAGCTAATTTATAAAATCCTATGGATAAAATTCTTATCAATACCAACTGACTTAAAGGAAATAAAGCAATAATCTTTTTTAAATCAAACTCAAAATTAGCTCCTATCTCAGCTATAAATATTGTTGACCCAAATAATAATTATGGAAAATTATACTTTGAATTGTTATATGTATATATACTCAACACCAACTTGAAATAATAAGACACTTTGATATTAGTTTTCACAATCAATTTATTTTGAGGAACCACACGCACTCGCAGTCAGAACTCAACTAACTTCTCAAACGTATACTGATGCTCACACAAGCGAAAAAATAGAAAGAGAGCATTTTCGGGAAAGTCCCGTTTTTAATATCGAACTTATATTTATACTTATACATGTGACTTTTGCTTGTACATATGTATGTACATTTTCAACACGCCACCTCAAAAGTTACGTTAACAAATTTTAAAAATAAAGTAATTAAGTCGCCGGGCCGACTTGGATATACCATGCATCAGGTGAAGAGATATATATTAAAGTTCTTTCAAATGCTATCTCGCTCACTCTTATGTGGAAACGAGCACTTTAGCGCCCCCCGACCAAATTGGTGATTTTCAGCATATGCTATCTCGCTCTTTTTTGCGTGCATCTGCCTTGCACCGCTATGAGTGAAAAACGTTTCTATGTATAACTCGACCATTTTTATTCCGATTCATGTGATATTTAGTGGGGTGATAGATATACGTGACATGTATTAGTGTGCCAAATTAAATTACGATGCGATAAATATTTCGGGTGAAAATCGAATTTTCCAAATTTCGGGAGCGGAAGGGGGCGTGGCAAAAATTTGAAAACTTGGTCTGTGTGCATACTGCACGCATCTAATGTCCAAATCCGATAGCTCTATCTTTTATAGTTCCCGAGATATGGGGGCTCAAAATGTTGTTTTTCGAATAGCGTGGGCGGAAATGGGCGTGGCAAAAAAAAAAATAAACTTGATCAGCGTACACACCAAACGAGTCTACATGTCAAATTTGGTAGCTCTAGCTTGTATAGTTGCTGAGATCTACGCACTCTATCGGACGGACGGACGGACGGACAGACGGACATGTCTCAATCGACTCGACTATTGATACTGATCAAGAATATATATACTTTATATGGTCGGAAAAGCTTCCTTCTGCCTGTTACATACATTTTGGCGACTTTAATATACCATTTCATTCTATGAATGCATGGTATAAAAATACTAATATATTCACTCACGAGCTTGTGCGATGCCTTTTTTTTGTTTTCTATTTCTAGGGATAACAATTTGATCCAGCATTCGCTCATGGGATTAAGGAAACCCAGTAAAACTTAATCCAGATCAATTAAAACAAAGTAAGTAAGTCGCCGGGCCGACTTGGATATACCATGCATCAGGGGAAAAAAAACTGCATCGAGTTTATAAAACTAAATTCATATATTAAATTTTTTCATATGCGCGATTTGATTATGTTATCTCGCTCACTCTTATGTGTGTGCACTTTAGCGCTCACCGTGGCAAAAAAAAACATAAACTTGGTCAGCGCCAAGACTACACGAGTCCACATTTTAAATTTGGTAGCTCAATCACTTATAGTTGCTGAGATCTCTGCCCTCTTACGGACGGACGGACAGACAGACGGACATGGGTTTATCAATTTCTCTTCTCAGTCGGTCGGAAAAGCTTATACAAAAAGCTTATCCCTGATACACACATTTTTGCGACTCTAATATACCATTTCATCCTATGGATGCATGGCATAAAAATTTCATAATCCTTTTAGATATAGTTTAGAGTGTAAGAAGAAATAAATTTGTCCTTCTTTTAGTTTAATTAGGATTGCTATGAATAAATTGTCTCATTAATTTATTCTGTCAGTCCAAGTTGGTTTCTCAAAGTGATGAATCGTGCTGTTCCCTACTAAAATGATATTTAATATCTATGTGCTTTGTTCCCTTGTGGCCTAAACGGAAAAAGACCACTCCTCGAAGTCCATCTCATGCTCCGCCGTCGTCTCTTCTCGTCCCTGGCGGGTCACAACTAAGATCCTCACCTAACACTCAGCGCCTAATATCGTTTAAAAGCCCGGTAATTCCGGGCATTGAGGTTACTCCCATATCGTCTGGTAGTAACCTCGAATCTAATGCGATAGTAGGCGTAGTATCCGATTTGTCCGGGCAATCTTCCAATCGAATGGAAATTGCCGATAGTTTTATCTATCTTATTAGTGGCTTTGCTGCGTCAGCAGTTGCAACTCCCAATGTTGCAGCTGCTGTTGTAGCACAGCCGCCAAGGGATCTTATTAGTGTTCCACCAAAGAAACATGTATTTGTTTCTAGGCTTGCCCCTGAAGTCACATCTGATGATGTTATAGTCTATATTCGGTCGGTGGTTAAAGACCCGAATGTTGCAGTGGAAAAGTTTAAATTTTCGTATGCCCGTGACATTTTGTCATTTAAAATAAGTGTCTCTGCCAACAGTTTTGACACTATCAGGGGTGTCACAGAAATCGCTAAAGCCCCAAAATCGCCCCAAACGCAAATGTAGGGTGTCACAGAAACCTCTTTTGACAGTTTTCAAAAGTTGCGAGTTTTGCTGCAACGTTTGGTCAATTTTACGCTTACAGCAAATTATCTTGAAAAAGAATGGTGTTGAAATAAACTTCGATTATTTTTGGATGGAATTGCATTCAAATAATCGCTGGCAATATTTGTGTTCATATATAATTTATTATTTTACGAAAACGCCTGTGAAAAAATCAAGCAAGCGTCGTTTTTGCTTAAATCACCCAGAAGCAAGGCTGCCATCCTGCTGAAAACGGCAGAAACTTATTTTCGGAGAAAACATTTGTGTTTTCAATTTTAGTTTGTTATATGCCACAAGTAAGCACAAATTTTATGGATTACACCAAATTTAAGAAAGTTTTTTAAATTTAAAACCCCCAAAAAATTTAATAAACGTGGAAAATATGCACCAAGTTGACGTCTCTGTTTTTATCTTGGTCAGCCAAAGAAGAAGAAGAAATGTAAACAGCTGTAAAAAATGCAATTGCAGTTGCCGCCTTTTTTAAAATGAATTGAAATTTTTTGGATTTCTGATGGATAAGGTTTCTAATATATTCGAATAAACTTAATTAAATTTGTATTTAAATATGTGCATCGAATTTTAAATTATTCCACTTGTAATTGAAGATTTGTAAAAATGGAAATCGCTTGCTTCAAAGAAGCAAGAGTCTAGATTAAATAATATTCCCAACGATTTCGCTCACATTTGTTCTAAACAACTCCAGGTCTGCATCCAATGACCTGTTGAACAGAACTAATACCTAGAAATCGCATGGACGAAATTTTATTTTGGGGTAAAACAGTTGCCATTGTTGCGAAAAAAGAATTGTGTAGAAAATGTAGACTTACAAACGCAATAGTGTGTAGAAAATGTAGGCTTACAAACGCAATAGTTTGCAGTTATCGATGCATTCTATTCATCTTGTATATGTCATAAACGTTTTTTTCCGGAGCACATTATAGTTAAAGAATATACTGTGAAAAAGAAAAATCGGCCACCGATTCGCCTGCCATGTGCTGCTCAAGCTACTGTTTCGGGCACACTAGCATCTGCTGGTAACCCTCAATCTGGGTTACCAGAATGTGAGAAGACTGAAATCAAAACTTACTAATCTCTATGTAGATAGCCTTTCTTTACGAACCTGGCATTGCTGATGCATCTGTTTTTGCTTCAAAATTTTCTGTGTTCAGATGTGATCGAACTCCTTGCGTGGGTGGAGGAGTTTTGGTTGCTGTTGATGCTACCTTACCATCTGAACAGATTCAGCCTTTTTATAATCAGGAGATTGAGTTTGTCAGTGTTAAGGTAGATTATCATTATTTTACCGCAGTCTGACATGGTGGCTTATTTAAATCATTTAGACGGCCTTCTTGAGATGTCTCTATCTCAAGTCAATTGAGTGCGTAATATAAATGGAAAATCATTAGATCTGATATTTGTACTTGATCCTTCCACTTTTGATGTTTCCAGAATTGAACCTTTTGTTCTTCCGGAAGATAAATTTCATCCTACTTTAAATTTAACAGTTGATCTCTTTATATTGTAATATGATACCTCGACCCCGATGCTTTCGTAAAACAGTTTTTTCTAATCTTAATGATTTCATTCTTGCTACGGATTGGTCTTATCTGTACAATTGTGTAGATATGGACTCAACTATTTCTTTCTTTTATAGTACACTTGATTCACTTTTAGATAATTGTGTTCATCTCAAGAGACATGTGGTTTCTAATAAGCCTCCTTGGTTCTCTCGGGAGTTATCCAACTTGAAAAATGTGAAGTCAAGATGCTATAAGAATTTTAAAAAAACTCGCCGTTCGTCTGATTTCATTCTGTATTCTGTTGCTCGCTCGAGATTTATGGTCCTGAATATGCAATGCTATAGGGATTATCTACGGTGCTGCAAATGTCAGTTTTCTCGTGATCCTAAGCAATTTTATAACTTTGTCAATACTAAACGTAAGACATCAGTGCATCCGTCATCCTTGTCGTTTGAAAATAATAAAGCTAACACTGATAAGGCGATTGCCGATATTGCTGATTTTTTCAAGACTACCTACTCCTCAACGGAATATCATTCAAGTCTTCCGTGTCCTTATCAGTTAAAAAAGTCGAAATATATTTTTAATCCAGTGATTGAGGAAAGTTCGCTGCTCAGCGTGCTTAATTTAGTGAAACCTGTGTATTCACCAGGACCTGATGGTATACCTGGCTGCGTACTCAGGTATTGTGCAAATGCTTTATGTAAGCCAATTTTGAAGTTATTTTTGTTGTCTGTTGACTCGTCCTCCTTCCCAGCTATTTGGAAGGAATCATATATTATTCCTCTCCATAAAAATGGTAGAAAGTCCGAAGCTTCAAACCATAGGGGTATTTCCAAATTGTCTGATATTCCTAAAGCTTTTGAAAAGATAATTACTTCTCAATTGCAACACTTCTATAAGGTCTATTATTTCGCCATCCCAGCATGGGTTTATGAAACGTAGATCCACTACCACTAACCTTTTAGGATTCACTTCTTTAACAATCGATGGATTTCGAAATGCAAAACAAACTGATGTCATTTATACTGATTTCAGTAAGGCTTTTGATTCTGTGAATCATACGCTTTTGCTTATTAAGTTGAGCGACATTGGCTTTCCGCCAATTTTTCTCTGTTGGATTCGCGAGTATCTAACAAACAGGACACAGAAGGTACTTTTTAAGTCTTCCTTTTCCAGTTCCATTTATGTGACGTCTGGGGTGCCTCAGGGTAGTCATCTGGGCTCTCTGCTTTTTACACTCTTTATTAATGATCTTTCCTCAGTTATGATACATTCGCGTGTGCTTATGTATGCTGATGACGTTAAGCTTTGTTTTAGTTATAAAGATATGATTTCGCCTGCTTGCTTATAAGCCGATCTTAACAATTTCGAGTCTTGGTGCCGGCTCAACTTGTTAAACCTCAATACTACTAAGTGTAAAGTAATGACTTATGGACAGCAAACTAACTTTTAATACCCACATTTCCAACATGGTCGGTAAAGCAATGGGTGTTCTTGGTTTTAAAAAGCGGTGGTCGAAGGAATTCACCGACCCATATATAACCAAGATTCTCTTCACATCAATTGTACGGCCTATTCTAGAGTACGGTTCTTGTGTATGGTCGCCTCAGTATGAGACGCACCAAACTAGAATAGAATCTGTACAGAAACAATTTCTGCTTTTTGCTCTTCGTGGCTTAAACTGGAATCACAATGCCAATTTGCCTTCCTACTTCAGTAGACTTCTTTTGATTAACCTTCCTTCTCTCATTAACCGTAGAATTATGCTTGGTGTAATCTTTATGCACAAGCTTTTGAATGGTGATATAGATTCGCCTGAGTTATTATCTCTGGTTAATCTATCTGTTCCATGTAGACCTTTATCTTTTATCTTTGACTCGCTGTACTACTAACTATGCTTTGCATGAACGCTTTTCGATGAGCACAGAGTCCTCTCGTCCTATACTAAAAACGTCTTTTTATGTTACTTAGCTCGTAATTAGCCTTAGTTATTCGATTTTATGTTTCTTGTCTTCGTCCACGCGATAACGTGTCGTACGTTATGCGACTGCGCCCCTCGGTCGGTTGGGCAGGAGGTGGGCGGAACGCCTGGGACTCGCGCGATATTAAAGACGCCAAAATGTATGTATCAGGCGAACGAAGCTTTTCCGACCCTGTAAAGTATATATATTGTAATCTTCGCAGGTTTTTATTATAAACTCCCTAAGGATTGCTTCTTTATTTTAAGATTAATTTCAAGGGCATTGGACGGGCACATTTGGGAATAGAGTGAACGTTTACAATATTATTGATCAGCATGAGAAGAGAAATTGATATAGCTTTTCCGTCTGTCTGTCCATCCGTAAGAGTGCAGAGATCTCAGTAACTACTGAGCTAACAAATTTAGTATTCAACAAAAAATTTCTCCCGCAATATTTATCGTATCGTAATTTAATTAGGCACACTCATAGATCTTATGAACATCTATGATTCCACCCAGATTATAATAAAGTAAGTAAGTCGCCGGGCCGACTTGGATATACCATGCATCAGAGGGAAAAAACTACATCGAGTTTATAAAACTAAGTTCATATATTAATTTTCTTTCGTATGCGTCATTTCTACCATATGCTATCTCGCTCACTCTTATGTGTGTGCACTTAAGCGCTCCACCGGGTAAATTCGCCCTTGCACCGCTTATAATTATATTTTTTGATTTTAATTTTTTTGCTCAAATATAATTTTTATGTTGTGAGTTTTATTTTTTTGCTCAAAATCGATGATTAATATTTAATCAATTGATTAAAAATTAGAAATAATTATTATTTTTCAAGTTTTAAAATAAAACTCATAATGATTACAGTCCCTGATCAGAATACTATTAATATTTAAATTTTTATGAAATGTCAATTTCAAATTAATAGAGCCTTTCAGATACCTTAAAGGTTCCCACATACCAGAGCGAATAATTCGCCGCGGCAGCGGCGCGAATGAAAAGTGTAAAAATTTCCGCGTTAACATGTTACATTAAAAATTCAACACACGGATCACTTGTGACGTCATCAGCGCAGAGCAGATTTATGTACAATCTGACTTTTATCGTTCTGGGCGGCAAACGGAAAAAACGCTGCAAGTACGATTTTCAATGTTCAACGGAAAAAACGCTGCCAATTCGCCGTAGAAGCGAATTCACGCCGCTTCGGTGTGCACGCGTTCATAAGACGCAATGTAATTAGATATTCGTGCCGCTGCCGCTGCGAATTATTCGCTCTGGTGTAGGGGAGCCTTAAGACCTGTTTAAGACAATGCCAGAAATCCTTATTGTTGTTATTTGTATATCGATTTAAAATGCTTATCGATGTACTCAAGTCGGGTCGTGTACATAACATAACGTACATTAAACAACCAATCAAGTTTCTACAAGGTGCATCATATGATTCTTCTGATTGTAATGCCTCAGCTCCTAAACTTTCAAATCCAGCCTCCTTTAATACTGATTCAAAAACTTCAAACCAACATTTTGCAGCTTGCTTAAGGCCATAAATTGCTTTATTGAGTTTACATACTTTATCCTCATCTCCATGGACTATGCCTTTTGGAATCGTCATGTAAATTTCATCTTTTAGAGTTCCGTTTAAAAATGCGGTTTTTACATCCATGTGATAAATTTGTAGGTTATATTGATTTGAGAGTGCTAAAAGAAATCTAAAGCTTGAAATTCGTGCAACTGGTGCAAATGTCTCATCATAATCTGTCATATATTCCTGAGTAAAACCTCTTGCTACGAGTCTTGCTTTATAACCTTTTAAATTGCCAAACTCATCTTGTTTTATACTAAACACCCATTTGCAATCAACTATGTTTTTCCCGTCAGGCCTTTGCACCTTTACACCAAGTATTGTTTTGAAAATGAGAGTTAAATTCATCTTCAACTGCTTTTTCCCATTGAACTCTATCTTCACGAAATTGAATTTCGTCATAAGTATTCGGGACGTCATTCAAACATATTTGAGCATTCATTTATCTTTAATAGTTTCACTGCGTCTAATTTTCTTTTCAATTGCAACTTCTTTTAATTTATCACCGGTTTCAATAACTGGATCGGCATTCTTGAGAAATGTGGAATTTTCTTTAGGTTGCACATCTGATCCTTTATGAACAGGTTCATAATTTTCCACCATTGGAAAAACCAACTCTTCCAACTCTGTACTTACAGAATCATTACTTGAATCAACTTTATCAAGTTTAACATTAGAGTCTTCTTTATGAACATCACTATTTTCTATGATGTTAACTTCATCCACCACAACATCTCTTGCTATCATAAACTTCCTCGAGTTCATGTTCCACAATTTATACCCATTTATTTATACCGACAAGTATAGTTTTAATTGACTTATCGTCAAACTTCCTTTTTTGAACTTTATTAAGTGCATATGCTGTCGAGCCAAATATCCTGAGATATTTTAAAACAGGCTTTTTATTATGCCAAATCTCATAAGGTGTTTTCTTTATATGTTTCAAGGCTCTACTTGGGGACCTATTAATTAAATATGTTGCTGTTAAAACAGCTTCGCCCCAAAATTGCTTACTAAATTTAGCACAACAAATCATGGAACGAGCCTTCTCGGTGATTGTTCTAATCATCCGTTCTGAAACACCATCCAATTGTGGAGTATGAGGAACTGTAAGATGATAACTGATGCCTTTTTCAACACAAAACTCACGCATTTT
Organism: Drosophila sp. 14030-0761.01; assembly: GCA_018150735.1. Taxonomy (NCBI): domain Eukaryota; kingdom Metazoa; phylum Arthropoda; class Insecta; order Diptera; family Drosophilidae; genus Drosophila; species Drosophila sp. 14030-0761.01. The sequence continues at coordinate 402,795 of JAECWO010000050.1, forward strand.
ATTAGATAGCTATTCCCTGCCATTATCGATATAGAGATTCACTATTTTCAAATTAAAATGAACTTCACTTTTTGCAATGAAATCTTTAAAAACAGAAAATACATCCGACTTATAAGTTATTAGGTATGCAACACAATAATGTGTGAACTGGTCAATAAAAACAACATAATAGTTTTCGTTATCAATTGTAGTGGGTGTGATTGGACCACAGACATCAGAATGGACTACAAACAGTGGTCGCTGGATATGCTCTTTATTTTTACTTTTTTCAAATTTTAATCTAGATTGTTTGCCACTAATACAAGCCTCACATACATCACCGTTTGACTCAATACGACTTAAAAGATTGATATCTTCAAATAAGTTATTTCGTTTTATTTCTGAAAATTTTTCTAAACTTATATGATCCAATCTTTTATGCCACAAGAAATACTCTGCACTTTTTGAATTATTTGACGTGTATACTTTTGCATTTAATTGAAATTTTATAATTTGTACATTATACTCACTCTTTCTTTTAAGCACCAAGTTACCGTTTTTAGTGACTTTTATGCCTTCAGGACTAAATTCAATTGTTAGGCCAGCATCCTGCATTTTCTTTACTGATAATAGATTGTGTGGAATTTCCTTGCTATATAGCACATCTTTCAGTGAGATTTTGTTTCCCTTATTGCTTAGGTTGACCACTCCTTTGGCGGTAGCATTGATATATTCTCCGCGCTTTGCAATCTCAATTGCAATATTGGACTCCAAGTGTTCATACTCCGAAAACAACGCTATGTCTTTGATTAGATGGTCCGAAGCCCCAGAGTCAAGAATAAAATCTACCTCACTTGCAATTGCATTATTTTGTGTATTTCTTATCATGAAGGCAAATCCGCGATCTGACTGTGTAGTTGTAGCTATTTGAGCTTGTCTCTCTTTGCCATTATTTTCGTTAGTCTGATTTCCTGCCTGCCTTTTCAAAATGAAACAATCTTTCTTTAAATGCCCCAATTTGCCACAGTGAAAACATTTTAGATGTGATTTAAACTTGTTTTTAAAAGGCTTCTTAAATTGATTATTGTTACGTTTATTTTTGTATTTATTGAATTTGAAAACTTTATTTCCAATGGCCTGCAACACCTTAGCACTTGTGTCCTTGCTGACACCTTTTAATTTAATTTCCTTGTCTAAAAGTCGTGTTTTTACAAATGCTAATGTCAGGTTTTCCTCTGACAGGGTTTCAATTGCCGTGATTACTCCTTCGTAACTTGTCGGAAGGCTTAAAAGTAACTGTGCAATTTTATCCATTTCATCCAACTTGCCTCCTGACGCAATGAGTTCAGTTATTAGGTCATCAAAAAACTTAAAATGATTTAGAAGTGGAGTGTCACCGTTTAATTTTAAAGCAAACAACTGTTTGCGTAAAGATAGTTGAGAAGCTAAACTTTTTCTCTCATACAGTGCATCTAAATTTGCAAAAATCTGTTTGGCAGTATTTTCTCTGCTCGTAAGAACAACAAACGAATCGCTCAAATATTCCATTACAATATTCTTTGCATTTCTCTGTGCCTTTTTTATTTCATCTTCAAACGGTTTTATGTTTCTCTTTCCTTTATCCATTTTTTTTCTCTGAAAATTTATATACACCAAAAAAAATATTTTTCACACATATATGTACATATAATTTGAAGTTTGCGTGTATGTATGTACATATGCATGGATGCGGATATCAAAGATTATATACCCTTGCAGTTCTTTAATATTTATTTAGAAATCTTAGACATACACAAAACAAAAAAAACTTGAGTGTCAGGGAATTAAAATTACTCTATTAAACTACTAAATTAAAAACGCATTCAACATAAATTTATCAGCCGATATCTTTATTGACAATATTATATTATGGTCGATCATATTAATGTCGGGTCTCTGCTCTAGAAAAAATGTAATGAATTATTTCAAAAACAACAAAAAATACATGTTCCTTCAGGAATGAGAAAACCAATTAAATGTTGCTTCGAGAGGGATGCGTCCTTCCATACTGAAAACCAAATATTGAAGAATTAAATACATAAGAAAATATTAGTTAAAGAGGTATATACTTTCCTTGTGGCAAAAAATAAAAGAAATAATGATCTAGAGTTGGCTTCTGGACTAAAATTGGAAATTAACTCTGTGCTGTGAAAATAAATTGATTATATATACCTAACGCGATCAGACCTCCTTCTGCACTGAAAAAGGTGAATACATTAAATTATATGTTTAAATAATATTCATATGGCGTGTCTATGCCATCCGCTAATTGAAAAATATTTTGCAGTCCGATATTTGAAAATGCCCAATCGATTTCTGTTAATTGTTTTGTTGTTGGGATTTTTTTGAGAAGCGAGGATAACCCCAGACCATTCAGTGTTAGCTCTAACTGATCCTGGCCTGTTGAGCGACATATGTTGAACACCAATTGCAATTGCTCAATTTGTGACGTTATTATTGCTCTAAATTGGGTAACAGGAAACAATGGATTTCTTATGTTACTAGATATGCAGTATCAAAATGCTTAAATGTTATGACTTGACATCTATCAAAATGCTTAAATGTTATGACTTGACATCTATCAAAATGCTTAAATGTTATGACTTGACATGTTTGTCCAGGACTTTGCGTTTCAATAATTCTTTGCTCCAAAACTACAAGGCTTTCTGCATACTTTGCATTTATAATAATACCGTTATGTGATCTTCTGTTTTGTTCACTGACGCGTCCATTTCTTCTTGCAAATATATCATAGCCCATAATGCCACAATCTTCTTGCTCTCTGGTCCAGCTTTCCACGAAGCATAAAATATCTGCTGACTGTAAAAATATATCTGCCATTATATCAGTATTTCGCAGATGCAAACCTTGTACATTATGGTAATAGACCAGTACATTTTCTGATGGTTTGTCGAGAACCCATGTGTGGCAAGGTATCAAAAATTTCTCAGTTTTGAGACTATTTAGCTCAATATAAACTGGGTCCGATTCATTCATTTCTCTCGGTGGTGAAAATTTCCCGATAATATATAATCCTGCTGCAGTTGTCGCCCTACTACAAGCTACATAAAGTGCAGATCGACTCATGCCCTATTGCAAATTTACTGCTATTTTGCTATAAGTTGCACCTTGGCTCTTATGTATAGTTATAGCTTCAGCAGGCACCACAGGAAACTGGCAACGCTCTATTGTGACCTGTTCATTCTTTCGATATTGAAATGTTCTTAAAACTCGTTCAATTGGCGTCCAATCAAAATGATCGGGATTTCTTTTCTTCGATCTAGTTTCAGCACCTACCGACTCCTCTGAAAACTTAACTCAAAGTGTCAACACCGATATATTCGATCCACTTGGTAAGCAGTCATTTCCCATAAGTTGTCCTTTTGCTCCATTTACTAATCCGTCACTGGTATTGATATTCACTGTTATCATGTACTTCGCAGTAGTTTTAAGAGTTAGTGTGTATGGAAGTCCTTGGGTATCTGAAGTCTTAAATCCCTTAACATTTTCCAAAATCTTTATTTTATTTGCTGGAGACACCGATGCTGCTTTTATTGTATCGTTGGCTGTTAAAATATACTGCTGAGAATTAATTTGCGCCATTTTAATATGATTATAATTATATGCCTTTGCATTGGAGTAAAAAAGTCTTATCGCTTCATCAGAGATAGTGTTCATTTCCCGAGCATTGACTGGCAAAAGCACAATCTTCGCGTTGTCCCATGATTTCCGTGAGTTCATAAAACTTAAACAAATCCCAAAGCGGAGTCCCTGTAATCGCGCTGTAATTATCTCTAGGGTTGGAACGGAATATCCATCTATCACCAACCGGGGAAAGTTGTTTTAGGTCTCCAAAGGCAATTATTGAAATTCCACCAAAATATTCATTTGTCCTAAAGATCTGTTTAAGACGGCTATCCAAATACGATAGCATTTTGGCACCCACCATTGATATTTTATCAATTATAATTAGCTTTAAATTTGCGAGCTTTGAATGCATAGTGCTCAGAACATCGTTATTCAAGGGTCTTAGTCCAACTGAAAACTGGTTTACTGGTAATGAAAAAGGTGCATGTAATGTGAGACCTCCAATTCCAAAACCAGCTATACCAGTTAGCGCACAAAGCAAAACTTTAGTCACTTCTGGGTTGCTACCTGCTATAGGGGTAAATGTCAACATAAGTGACTGATAAATAGTAGAAATAAGTCTACTCTTCCCCACTCCTGCACCTCCGCCCACATATTCATAGAAGGGGTTATTAGCATTCATGCTATGCATAACATGCGCATAATATTGCCGTTGCTTTCTATTCATTGAGGGTACATGTTCATATAAATCATTATGAGGAATCAATGGGGGTAGTTTAATAACTCTGGGTTCATTCTCATCAGAGTTATGACTTGTCTCGTTTTGTTGGAATGCGTTCTGATCTCATGGCACTTCTGGAATTGCAAAACCTCTAAACTCTTCATCTAAAATTTGTGAAGCAGGTATTCCTTGGTCTTCATTATCTTCATTATTTTCTCCTTGAAAATCTTCTAAAATTTGATCGAGCAATTCTTCATTCATTGTATCATATTTTTTCCTGTTACCCTCGATTATTATTTTATGAGCATTATATATAGCTTCATTGTCTTGGTCAATAATATCTAGTACTTCGTTGCGCCAGGGATAGAATAGCGTCACAAGTTCTCTGAAGTAATCCGATCTCGATATATTTTTGCTAAATCTTCTCCATCTGAGAATGTAAGGATGTTTTCTTTTTCTCATAACACCTGATCTATTTTGGAGTTCATATTCATCAAGTGGTTCATTTATATCGGGATCCTGTTCCATTGTTCCATTCTCTTCTGCAGGATCTTCTCTTCTCCTCTTAGACTTCTTACGTTCATATAGTGCCGCAAAATCAGCCAGACATTCATGCTCCATAGATACTGGTCTGAGCACATAATAATCATGAAGACCCGCCACATAGATATTCGTCGAATCAAGAGGGAGTCTTTCCAATTCCTTCTTCGACTTTATCATCCGAACTCTGTGATCAGGATGTGAAGTATTTACTAGAGCTGTGAATCCATCGATGGTTTTCCCAGCGATGGGGAAAAAATCGATAGTACCGATTGTTCAATATTTTCCATCGATGAATGAAATTATCTATGGTTCCATAGATGGTTAAAAGAGTTATTCGAATTATTATTCAAATAAAATACAAAACGGTTATTTATGTGACCACGCACAAATCAAGTTCGATGGATCGCCATCGAAAAATTTACATCGATCTATCGCACTTTTTAATTTCCATCGATACTATCTACCAGAGATGTCAAGGTTTCAACCACACAAGAATCTACTGTACCTATGATCCTGTTTGCTTGAAGTGCTGCAAATCTGATCATGAGACGAAAGATTGCAAACTGGAAAGAGTATCCAATCCAGTCTGCACAAACTGTGGAGAGCAGCATGTGGCCAGCTGGAAAGGATGCTCCTTTTAAAAAGCTGAGCTGAAGAAATTTCTAGAAGAGAAAAGGCGGATAATTAATAAAGTTACTCCACAAAACAAAAAAGGGCAAAGGAGACAAACTAACCCTTTCAAATGTCCAAATGCCTCTGAATCGCGTTCTACAATCCACCAAAAAGCTGATCCAAATCCTTTCCTGAAATTCAAAACACAAAAAGTCAAACAAATTAGTTTCGCTGATACACCAAAAGGAAATAAAAACTTATCTTCATCAAACGTCAGAATGCAGAACTCCACCAGTTAATCGTGAAGGCGGACGTCCACAGACAGTGCAAAACACGAACTCCTGCCAAAGCTTCACAACTAACAAAAGTTTCTATGGAGTATCCTGATCTTGTTCGTCCATTTGATGGCGATCTCTTAAAGCTGTTCAAACTATGGTATAAGAGCTCCAAAGCCAAATAGAGTCTCTTACAATGTTCATAAATACAGCTTCCAACTATCAGCTGCTACATCACAAAATAAATAATTATTTAGATTATTTTACACCTCAGCTAATAAACACTTACCTGCTATAGCAGCACCAATCAGCAACACATAAACATATCTACTCACAGCGGCAGCAACTCATCAACAACCGCAGCAGCCTCACATCAACGAAACTCCTCTCGAAAACCTTGAGCGCATTGCAAATGAGCTCTTGAATGAGATTGTCCATAGCACAGATGCTGAAATAAACAAAAATAGATATTACCGCCCAAGAAGGTGCATAAAACCGCTAATCCCTTCTTCACTCACTTACAGCTAGATAATTCCTGCTCAAACACCACCCTGCGGTCGAGTGGAACTGTCCTCCCACTTCCAAACAGTCCTCTTCAGGCGGTGAAAACCAACCTGACATGTGAAAGGCAGCCAAATAGGAACGTTTCCTTCCCTTCTGTCAATAATTCATCCTTCTTGGCAACCGGGAGTTTATCAATAGGGCCATACCTGCGAAAAAAAAGGAAATAAACACAAATAACAAACAGCAGAACAACAACAGCTCTTCTTCTTCTCTCTTTTTATGCTGCTGTCCAAATGGCCAATGTCCATACACCCGTCACTCCTAAGAGCTATCTCCTTTATAAAGATAAATGCGATCCTCCTCCAGAGTCCTCCTAGGGGCCATTCCTGCGAAAAAATCAATATTAAAATTAGTCTATACACAAAATAATAGCTGATTTAAAATTGATATCTCACCATTCAAGTGCTTACATGGCCTGCGACCATACATCAGCTGCTACACCTGCGAGCCGTTTCCTCCAAAAAGACGAATGTGATTCTCTGCCTGTGTCCCCCTAGGGGCCATTGCTGCAAAGACCAATACGAAAAATTTTTCCTCCTTTAATACACTGTTTCGG